>CM068374.1:398383917-398576417 GCA_034769895.1 Magicicada septendecula | reverse complement strand
ATCCACTCGAGTCAAAAAAAAAAATACATTGACCCTTTTTTCGTAGCTTCTTCTGTTCGTTTATAATTAAGACGATGTGGCCCCAAAACTAGCGTTGATTCACGGTTATATACCGTTCCGTGAGAAAACGTTATGAAACGAGACCTCGAAATAAGCACAATTACATGTTTTAAAATCACGATAGTTTCAGAGGCTTATATGGTTCAAAGCCTTGCTAATTAAAAGAGACAATCCAAGCGTAATACTCATGCACGATGATTCTATGTAAGATTCAAGCGTCTAAAAAGGACAATTCTGAATACGTTGAGGGCCATATGTGGAAACACGCTTTACGTAGAAATAAAGACGTCGATACGAACTAGTAATTATTGTTTGTCCGTCCTCAAAATGAATGACTGCAGACGGAGTTGACATAATTTGTTAAACACAAGATTGACAAAACAAATTATGTGTCCCTGTAGGGAGACAGGATTGGAACGTGTGATTTGTGAAATTATATTACATGTTAGAACTCTTTTCATTCAAGCTAGTAGGTGTTACGAATATAACATACACAGGAATTCAGGGAAAAGAACGGTATAAAACAAGCAAACTACAATTATAAGATTCAATATGGGTTAGTTACACAAGCAGAGTTCACAGTATTTATATTAATTTTAGTAAACAGAAAAATGCGGAGAGAACTTTATATTATTAAAGGATATGCAAGAAGTAAGTTATATTAAAATTACAGAAGATAAGCGATTAATGTGGAAGGCTGCGGACCAACAAAATAAGCCATGGCTCCGTCACCTGACCAACTTGTGCGCCTGTATAGAGGAAGTATGCAGTTACAGTTACGTAAAGATGGTTTTGAGGAGAATTAAAACTTTTTTAAGACAATTTGTGTAAATTTGTTTAAGAAAATATTAGTTAATAATTTTTAGATTGCAAAAAGAAGACTTGTGAATTATATTTCGTTTGTACCTGGTTTACGTTATTTACAACAAACAAAGGAATCGGACACAACAAAGGTAACACAGTTAGGTGACAGAATAGTGTTGTTACTTACACCATACACAGGTAAATTTAAGTAAAGAGAAATAAATAAAAAAAAAAACTTGCCGACAGCCCGAAGCGGAGCCTGGATATCTGAAAAACATGTTGACTGTTATCAGTAAACTGCCAGTGCCACCGTGATATGATAATTTGGATTACTTTTTACTAAACAAACAAAATAAGTTAATAGCTGCTGCTAATAATGGATTTTTCAAAATGCACGTGTTCATATTAACACATAAACAAAACAACAAAATCCATATTTTTGCTGAAATCATTATTTACATATGCTTTGCTGTTTCAATCAAACTTTATAGTCAAAATATTTTTTTGTTTTTCAATTATTGTAGCAGTGTACTACTATAGGAGCTACTGTGTATTTATTTTGTCCTGACGAGCACATAACAAGACAACTGCACATAGGTCGCGCTTTATTTTGTTAGGCAGCTTCACATAGGTCGGTATATTTAACCATAAAATGTTGTACACAGGAAAGCTCTGTCAGGACAAAAAGACGTATGCTACAATAGCCAGTGAAGTATAGAGAAAGAAGCTCCCTAACTTTTAAACTATAATTTTCATTACGTCACTATCAGACCAAATATAATAAATAATTAAATAAACGCATCGTTAAAAGACCATACGGTTTTTGCTTTTTTCGTTGATTTACAGTTGAGCGAAATGTAACAAAAGTCACGGGTTTTCACTGTTTTATCGCAAGCTTGAACTTGTCAAACTGTTTTCAATAAATTAGGTACAATATGAAAAAATTTCATATCATGAGATTGTTCGTAATTATATCCTGCACGTTTCTATTCTATGGTAATCTATTGGGAGTTAATTTTTGTTTTATAAACGCCTGATAATTCCGTAATGGTTACAATTTAAAAAGTACTTTTTGCATAGTGACTGGCATAAAATTGTATACCTTCTAATATACTAAATATGTATCTATCACCCAGTGGCGTAACTACGGGAAAGATCAGGGGGATCAACATCAACACCCCTCCCACAGCTATTAAATATTTCAGTGAAACTGCATAAAAATTTACCAACTCGGAACTCGGAACAAGTTAAATTGTGTTCCGAGCCCGGTAGTGATATAGTTATATTTAATCAACGTTAAGGACAACAAAATCCAAGAAAAATTTAACGTAAGCCTATTCCTAAGCCAGTTGAATGTGTTAATATAACGCGTATAAATAACTGTATAAATAATTATTTGCTAATGAAAATTGCATATCTAAAAATGGGAAAATTAGGCATTACAGTACAGTAGTGAAGCTAGAATGCCTATATGCAAGTGAATGTCTAGCATTGAATTATAATTTAGACAAACTAGAAATATTGGAAAGACGAATTATTAGAAAAATATTAGGCACACGAAAAACTTCAGAAGGTTGGAAATTAAGAAGTAATGATGAAATATATCAGAGTATAGAAAATATAACAGAAACAATGAGAAAAAGAGGCTATTATTTTTTGAACATTTATATAGAATGGACGACAATAGGTTAAAGGAGATCTTCAAATATCTGTGGGGGAAGAAGTCAACATCAAGTTGGATTAAAGAAGTCCAAAAGGATTTAGAAAAAAAATAATATAAACGCAGAAGAAGAAATTGAAAGATAAGTTTTTCAGGCAAAAGTGTTAAAAATGGAAGGAGTCCAGGGAAGGAGAAATAAAAACGCAGGTTCAAAGTGGACTGAAGACAGGAAGAAGAGACACAGTGAGAAGACGAAAGAATATTGGAGAAAAAGAAAAGAACAAAGAATAAAGTATTGAAATTGGCATTAGGTCCTCAAATGGCCGATACGAAAAAAAAAATATTTGCTAAGAATCTTAACTATCTCAGTTGTGCTGAGGAAAATGGGGAGTCCAACCTTCAAGAAACTAGTCTCACACCTCCCTACGAGGAGCTTCCAATTACGCCACAGTATCCGCCTAATTTATACACGTTATTATTAGAACTTTTTAGACTCTCAGACCACAGACATGGTCAGTTGGAGGAATGAAATTACTCTTCACATTTGACTTTACTTTCTTACTGTGTAAAAAATAAAAGTTAAACTCACACGCACACACACCATTTAGTTTTGTAATAATTGCAACAGCTAGTAACCTAATCCTTTGACGATTTAAAATATCAGCTGTGTTGACTTTGAATTACTCACTGAGCTGAAGTTAAACCCTTATAACTAGTTTTAATGATTTTTATTTTTAACAAATTAATAAGTCACCTTTAACACAATGGACGTTGCTTTACACAGACAAGTTACTTTGACGTGAATCAATTCTTCAGTCAAGGTCTATTGAGACGCTTATTGTCTTGTAACGAACAGACTATATAATTCGTACATGTTATCAAATAAAACATAGAATTATCTATATTTATTTTCTTGTCCATTAGCTGTATGAATTGCGAAAAGTCGTGCTGGGAATACATTATAAATAATTACTATACACATCACACACGGTACTCCAAACTGTCAATTAGTCCATGTCGCACCACGTGGCCACTCGGACACACACATGTTTGACCTATGTTTTATATTCTCTCTCTCTCTCTCTCTCTCTCTCTCTCTCTCTCTCTGACAACAGACGATATTTATGGTGTGTGGTCTAGAGCAGTGGTTCCCAAAGTGGGGTCTGCGGACCCCTGGGGGTCCACGGGCTCTAAAATCTGAATTTTAGAATCTTAAAACAATTTGTAGAAGATTCCAGTATTTTTTTGGGGGGGGGGAGTTAAAACTAATTGTAATTGTTAAAGTCGTTTCAAACTAATGGCTTTAATAATGTCTTTAAATCATGTCGTGTTGCAGATCTGTTTGTCAGGCGAACTGACTAGACCTCTCTCTTACACTACAAAAAGAAGAGTCATTGGCAGAACTTTCAACTGACAGTTTATTAAAATTACAGTTTTCGCAATTACAGCTAGCTGACTTCTGGTTATATGTAATGACTGACTATCCTGAACTCGCAAAAAATGTTTTGAAGAAGCATTTAACTGTGTTTCCCTCTACTTATTTGTGTGAAACCGCATTCTTCCTCCTCACGTACTTGAAGTCAAAGTTAAGAAATAAACTTGATGTCGAAAGTAACTTAATATTGAAATTATCAGACATTAAACCAAATATTGCAGACCTAATTGTTCAAAAGCAGCTTCATTGTTCACATTAAACTATGTTTGATATCATTAATAGTATAATTTAGCAAGAGAATTTTGATTTTAACACATTTCAATTAAAATATAAGAGTTTCTATCACAGACTGTTTGTTTTATTTCAGAACTCAGACGTGGTCCGTGAATGTTTAAGTTATTTGGGGGGAGGGGAGTCCGCGGACTGAAAAGTTTGGGAACCACTGGTCTAGAGGTGTGCTAAACTAGTATTTGAAAATAACAGGTACGAACGAAACCGTTCCAAAAAAATAACACGAACAAATACCTGTTATTATATACCTATTATACATATACCTGTATCATGTAATTTGTTATAAGAAATAAACTGAAACTAAAAGTATTAACAGTTACTTTACACAGCGACTTTATTAACCTGTTACTGTTTAAAAGAAAATAAGAAACTAGAGAATTTATAGCCCTGTCTCCCTTCGGGAATACTAATTTAAGTTTTCACTAGGAGTAAACAAACTGACATAGGTTTAATATTAAATTATTAATTCCGTTTTGGTTAGACAAATCAGCTCCGAAACTCGTGCAATGAAATTTAGAGTGCACGTAATAGAATAGCAAATAATGTCAAACAAACATCAGAAACATTCTCAAGACGTTATTTTCCGTTTACAAACGCGGACCTGATCGTATTACCCGATATTTGTCCATTGTTCTACAAGCTCTGTTTCAAACTGTTCCGTGTCTCTCGTATCCCTGTGCTTTACTGAAACAGTCGCTGTTGGCCAGCCGTCTGACGTCACATATCCGGTCGACTGGAGATCATCACCACTCCACGCACTAGGCCTTAGATCTGTGCCGGAACCCATCTCCTTCTCGGCCTACCGACATCTCTCTTCCCAGCAGGTGATAACCCAAGACAGCCACAGGTAGACGGATATCAGACATGCGATTCAAGTGTTCACACCATCTGGCGATCGTCTTCTATATTTTCTATCCATTCTTGACATCTGATCTACTGTCCTCTTCCTCCCTCCACCCATTAGATAGACCACAAACCGACTGGGTGACCTAACAAACGATCGTTTCTGAAGTGGATTTGAAACTACGACGTTAAGATTAGCAAGTAATTACGCTGAACCACTGAGCCACCTATCTCCTTAAATAAAGGCATTCGTTTTACATTATGCGCTCTTGTTTGTACAGTAATATTGTACTTAAAGAAAATATCCTACAACTTGGATAGAAAACTGTTGAAGATGCTGATGACCAATCAAAGTATTTAGCAGAGAGGGAAACAAAGAGAGAGATCTTGTGCGAGTACTACTCATCTGTTGCTATAGTCTTGCGTGAGTTGTAATTGGCCACGCTTCCTTGGCAGCATCATCCAATTTCGTGCACGATTCACATTCTCCGTCCCGCTTCCTCAGATAATCTTTAACATCATATATATCCATCCACGCTCTCCTGCGTGCGGACTACATATGTATACAACCTACTTAAACCTAATTGATTTTATAAACCCGTGATTTGCTGGTGCTCTTTATATATTTCATATAGTTCACGGAGATGAGGCACACCTATGTCATCCTATGCTTTTTAATGCCTCCTATACTCTTGTGCCCTATATATTTTTATCATATATGTTATCTCCTACTTATCATTTAGCCCTATACTTTTAATGAGTGTATAATATAGGTTCAACTTGTTATTTGAATCAGCAGTCTCCGTAATCCGAACTTTGTCGTGCTTACTTGCCAAACTGCTACCTGTCATGGTCCGGACGAGGCCTTTCAGTGTCTCCACCAGTATTAAGTCGTGGTTTAGGACTTGATAATGGTGGATACAGTGAAAGGCCTCATTCGGAGCACGACAAAGTTGGTATAGGGCCTAATGTAGGCATTTTCAAACAATAACTACTTCTGCAAGTATCCTTTGTTTATTTATTATCGTTGTTTTTCTAATGAATATGACTACATCAGTATGATAATAATATGAGTAATACTACATTATAACCCTGTTTATAATTTTAATAACTACGTACAGGACTCTTTGAATAAGAAGGAGATAGTTAATGGGATAAAGATACAAAGGGAGACAATAAACATTAACAGGGCATGTAGACGACGTTACCATAATGATATAAAGCGAAACAGATCTTAGGGACCTGACCGAAAGGATGGAGGGTACCGTGGGAAATGAATACAATATAAGAATTAATAAAGTGAAAAATAATATGGTTTATGACAAAAATAACAGGGGTATACAGGGCAGATAATAATTAACGGTGACACTCTAGTGGATTGGTCATCTTGTTATTCGAATTAGCAGTCTCTGTAATTCCAGCTTTGTCGTGTTTACTGCTGAACTGCTACTTGTCATGTTCCGGACGAGGCCTTTTAGTGCTTCCACCATTTTCAAGTCCTAAACCACGACATGGTTTACATGGTCCACAGCGTTAGGTCGTTGTCTATAACTTGAAAATGGTGGAAACACTGAAAGGGCTCGTCCGCAACATGACGAGTAGCAGTTCAGCAGTAAACACGACAAAGTTGGAACTCTGGAGGATGTAAAAGAATGTAAGTATCTACGAACCAGAAGCAAGTCACCAAAGATGGAAAAAGTAACAAGGAAAATAAAATGCAGGATTGCTCAAGTGATAAGAAACATTTGTTTACTACTAACATCACCTGGTTAACAAGGAAAAGGTTACTGAAGGCGTTTGTTTGGAGTGTTGCCTTGTAGGGGTGTGAAACCGGCACGATAGGCAAAGTACTGAACGACGATGCTATATAAGAATGAAGCGGTAGAGTGACAAATGAAGTGGGAGAACGTGTAGAAGGGTATAAATTCTGTGAGGGGCGGATTAATAAGACAAGGTAGTTTACTCAGAAATATAGCTACTGGAGTGAAGTCTAAAAGGAAATATGTATAGACTTCATTATTGATGTTAATACGTTAATATTATTGATGTTATAAATTTATTCGACCGAAAACTTAAAATTTCAATAAAATATTAACAACTGATACCGTTCCATGCTATGTCACCACGGATACGTAAACAAAATTATTTTTCGTTTCAGAAATTGACAGACAACAAACAAAATACGATATTCGTATTTTGATATTTAGATATCCTGAAAAGAAGGTCATAATAATCCACTGTAGGTGAAATATCTACAAATTAAAAGGATAGCTGAAGAGGGAGGGGGTAATTTTACTTCCATGTTCCGTAAGGAAATGGAAGTATGGTGATGGCGAAAAAAATCGTGTTCGAGACAAGGGCTGATTCTGATTGTACTACCCTCAAAACATGAAGAAAAGTCATTTTCCGAAAAGTGGCTGTGTGTGTTGTGTTTGTGTGTGTGTGTAGAATTTTTTCTATGGCGAACGATAACTGCCGCAAAATCAAACAGAATCAAATAATTTTTTGCATATGTGCCCGAGTTGTAGAGGACTCAAGACCTATTGATTTTAGTGAAGATCGGTTAAGGGGAAGGAGTAGTTTATCTGTAACGTTTTACCTTTTAACAAGAGTAAAGTACTTAATTTGGTAAATAACGTATCCTGAAAAGAAGGTCATAATAATCCACTGTAGAAAGGTAGATGAAATATCTATAAATGAAAGGGTAGTTGAAGGGTGAGGGGGTAATTTTTTGTATTGATGTTTAAAAAAATTTCAATACAATTTTAACAAGTGATATCGTTCCATGCTATTTAACCACGGATACGTAAGCAGATTTTTCGTTTTCAGAAATTCATATTACAAACGCTGGGCGGTATTCGCTTTCTTTCGCGTTGTTTAAATAAAAGATTATTTAATCAAATTAATTCTTAATCTTTAAAATATTAACAACTATGTACAATTCGTATTTTGATTATCTTTCTCATCGTTTTTACCAAAAGCATGATGATATAGGCCTACTTAGTTTCGTTCTGAGTGTACATGTTAAAAATAATTTTATAATTAATTATAACATGGAAGTCATGAATGGTTCTCCATACCGATTTTTTACTTCCATATTCCTTAAGGAATGGAAGTATGGTGATGGCAAAAAAAATCGTGTTCGAGATTATTGCAGATTCTGATTCTACTACACTCAAAACATGAAAAAAAGTCGTTTTCCGAAAAGTGTCTGTGTGTGTGTCTGTCTGTCTGTCTGTCTGTCTGTCTGTCTATCTGTAGATTTTTTTTCTATGGCAAACGATAACTGCCGCAAATTCAAACAGAATCAAATAATTTTTTGCATGCAGCCCTGATTTGCAGAGTACTCGCGACCTTTTGTTTTTGGTGAAGATCGGTTGAGGGAAAGGGGTAGTTTACCTGCAACGGTTTTTTTTTAGCAAGGGTAATTTTGTTTGTTTGGCAAACGATAACAGCCGCAAATTCAAACAGAATCAAACAATGTTTCGCATACAGCCCTGAATTGTAGAGTTCTCAAGATCTGTTGATTTTGGTTAAGATCGGTTAAGGGAAAGGGGTAGTTTACCTGTAACGTTTTATGTTTTAACAAGGGTATTTCTTATGGCAAACGATAACAGCCGCAAATTCAAACAGAATGAAAAGATTATTTGCATACAGCCCTAAGTTGTAGAGTTCTCAAGACCTATTGTTTTTGGTGAAGTTCGGTTGAGGGAAAGGGGTAGTTTACCTGCAACGTTTTTTTAACAAGGGTATTTTCTATGGCAAACGATAACAGCCGCAAATTCAAACAGAATCAAATAATGTTTTGCATACAGCCCTGATTTGTAGAGTACTCAAGACCTATTGTTTTTGGTGAAGATCGGTTGAGGGAAAGGGGTAGTTTACCTGCAACGGTTTTTTTTTTAGCAAGGGTAATTTTGTTTGTTTGGCAAACGATAACAGCCGTAAATTCAAACAGAATCAAATAATGTTTCGCATACGGCCCTGAATTGTAGAGTTCTCAAGATCTGTTGATTTTGGTGAAGATCGGTTAAGGGAAAGGGGTAGTTTACCTGTAACGTTTTATGTTTTAACAAGGGTATTTCCTATGGCAAACGATAACAGCCACAAATTCAAACAGAATCAAAAGATTATTTGCATACAGCCCTAAATTGTAGAGTTCTCAAGACCTATTGTTTTTGGTGAAGATCGGTTGAGGGAAAGGGGTAGTTTACCTGCAACGTTTTTTTAACAAGGGTATTTTCTATGGCAAACGATAACAGCCGCAAATTCAAACAGAATCAAATAATGTTTTGCATACCGCCCTGATTTGTAGAGTACTCAAGACCTATTGTTTTTGGTGAAGATCGGTTAAGGGGAAGGGGTAGTTTACCTGCAACGTTTTTTTATCAAGCGTATTTTCTATGGCAAACGTTAACAGCCGCAAATTCAAACAGAATCAAATAATTTTTTGCATACGTTCCTGAATTGTAGAGGTCTCAATGACTTTCGATTTTGGTGAAGATCGGTTAAGGGGAAGGGGTAGTTTACCTGCAACCTTTTACGTTTTAACAAGAGTAAAGTACTTGAAAATTTATTTAAACTTTTTGAAACAATAGTAATTGTTAAAAATAAAATAATTTTGTTGCCAGGCAATAAAATTATAATTTTTTCATTTTAATGTAATATAATATTTTTCATTTAATACAGCAATAAAAAGGCAGGTAAGACACAGCCTGGCTGTTTGGCTGAAAATGATTTTAAATATAAATCTTAGAATATGGAAGTCATGTATGGTTCTTCATACGGATTTTCCTTCTTCACATACGTAATGCATTGGCCACACGAACAGATTGCATACCCCATTTTAACAATAAGTGTATGTATATTATAAATACATCACATTATCATTACCCATTTTAACGTTAAAAATATAAACGGTGTTGTATCACCCAATAGACAGGTGTCAAATCGTCATGTCATGGGAACAAAGTCGTTTACCTTGTACTATACAGTACAAAACGATTGCTGCTTACATAACGGAGACTGAAATGTTGTCTACAAGTTGCCGGGCGATATCGCCACGCCGCCGCTGATCACAATCGGTCGCGTCAGAATCCCGGCACGACAACGCATTACGTAATACAAGTGCCCACATTCATTCATTGCCATCAGTTCAACAAGTTCATTCGAATTAAATATATCATCATCAATATAAGAGTTAAATATATCCGGCCTTTCATAACTGCACGTAGCACAGGGTGAAGTCGTCATCGACAATAACGCCAATCCTCTTCCTACTCCGCCACACGCTTCTATTGTCATTTCCAAATAACGAATAGAATTTTACCTTGAATCGTGTCGTGTGACTTCATTATCGAACTAGCGAAGAGGTTCTCAGTTTTAAGGCGACCGTTTGGCATTTGTCTGTTTGGGGTTGCCTACGTCTGACGACCCCAATTTAAATACACCAACCGGCGTGTCCATACTTTACCGCATACAACCAAAACGTGTCCATGCTTGACAGAACCAAAAGTAGGGAGCGGCAGGGGGGAAAATGTCAGGGGGGAAAATTTTAAAAACATCGCTAAAATTTTATCCCCATATATCCACTTTGGGAATCAAATTAAAGAGAATTTCAACCACATCTGAGTATAGTATTCATTTTTTTTTTAATTTAAAAATTTGGGGAAAATTTACAATTTTGAAAAAATAGCAAAAATCCATGGGAGGTATACTAAAGAGAATTTTAACCACAGTCTGAACATAGTGTTCGGGTTTAAAAATTTCAAAATTTTTGGACACAATTCGGAGAGTACGGTGACATGAAACGGAAGAAATCGGAGGTACGACATCTACTGGTAAGACAGCTTTTGGAAACATAAAAGGATTGCTGATGGCAAGAAGCATATTTGATTGCGGTGAAAAACTAATTTCCTAAATGTTGAATTTGGATTGTGGTTTTATAGACTGGCAGTGAAATATGGACCGTCAAAATGAACGAAACAATAATGTACGTAGAGAGCTTCGAACTGTGGTTGTGGCGAAGAACGATTAAGGTGAAATGGACTGATAGTGAGAAACGATGACGAAAGAACAACTGTGAATGTAATAAGAAAGAGAATATGCCTTGGTTGAAGCACATTTATTGCGTAAAAACTGTTTGCAGGTAAGGATCGTTGAGGGAAGGGCGGGGGGAAAGAGAGAACGGGGAAGAAGAAAGGTTGGAGGAATGCTCGATGACGTCAAAACCGGAAGGAGCTGTAAACAGACGCAAACGACTGAGACCTGCCTCAAGTCAACTTTACTAACGAAGAAGAATTCTGTAATAAGACATATTAGTAATCTCAAGGATATACAGTATTTTAAATATAAATTTTGTTGTGGCACATTTCAAAAGGCATGAGCCTCCATGTTCGATAAGATTTGTAATTTATTATGTTACTTTATAAAACAGAAGACCAGTTTCAGCGGGCGATATTTATGTTCAATAGCGTCATACAAGACTAAGGGGTACAGATTCTGGTACAAAATCTAAAACGATGGCATTTCAGGGCAGGTATCCTATAAGAACTAAGATAGTCGTGAACAATCAGATTTTGGATCAGGTTAGTCACTTTAATTACCTGGGTTGTAATATCTCATATTGAACTGATACTGATTGGGATAGTAAGCTACCAAAATTTAGACGCATCTGTGGAACGATTCATAGGTACCTGAAAAATAAAGTACGGAAGGATACCCGAATGAAATTTTATTAAACTGTGGCTGTCCCCACATTCTTGTATGCCGGTAAGACCTGGACTGTTGGTAAAAGAGACGTGCAGAGGATTCAGGCAGCCGAAATGAAATTTTTAAGAGGGACGCAAGGTTGTTCTCTCTTGGATCGGAGAAGGAACGGGGATATTAGACGCGATTTAAACATTGTATCGTTGCACCAGACGATTGAAGACCACAGAAGGAGATGGTGTGAACACGTGAATTGCATGCCTGATATCCGTCTACGTGTGGCTGCCTTGATTTATCACCCTACTGGGAAGATAGATGTAGGCAGACAGAGAAGCAGATGGGTTCCGGAACAGGTCTAAGGCCTAGTCCTTGGAGTGATGATGATTGCAACAACAGTAGCATAATATTTAATCACAATAATCTTTTTAAAATGTCGTTCAATCATTGGTGATGGAAGATGGAAGATACGCAGAAGAAACCTCTGAAATACGCAGACGTGGAAATCAATAAAAGATAAATCATTTCGCTTTTGATGTGTGTCTTATGCAATAACTGTATACATATACAAACTTAAGTTAACACATACTACAGTTAGAGTACCTACGATCTCCTTGCAACGCTCAAGGTTAAATTAATCTTACGGTTATTACAATAAAATTGAATGTATTATAATTTCAACCAAACATCAAGTTTTGCTTTGTCATGACCATTTAAAACAAAACCTATCGCAATACCTACTAAATACTGTATTAACACCGGCTATTTAAGGACACAAAATAATGGCTCTGCGTGTGAAGAGAGTTCACCTGTTGCGACAGTCGCAATGCCGTCTTTAAATAAGGTAATTTTTCTTCCTTAACAAAAAAGAAGTAAATTAGAAATATAAGTTGGCTGCGGTCGTAGAATGCATTTCTTATCTGCGCACAATCAGCACAAACGCATTCTTCACATTACGCGCGTTCGAAATGGGTTCAGACACGCACACCAAAGAGCTATGACCTTCTGCGTCACACGCGGGTTAAAGGTCACCACCCGAACGTATTACGCCGCCTTACCCAAGTCGCGCAAATAATTATTCTAACGAAGAATTATAATTTCACCGGCTGCTTTTTGTTTCTAGTAGTGCAACAAATACAAAATATTTCTCCAAGAGGAATAGCAGTCACTATCATGGTTTGAGAATTGGAACCGTATTTCATATAATGTCTATTTGTAATAATCGTTTCCATTATATGTAATTTTTCAATATAAGCACCGCGCGCGCGCACACACACACACACACACAGTATGTGATCAGTGAATGATACTAAGGTCAATTTAAAGTAATCCTTGCGTACTACTGACCGTCAATTGCTTTCAAAGCAATGTGAACAGAAATGTATTATTTTGGTTTTTCTCGATAAAAAGTACCTTATTGACTAGAGTTTACACGCGGAAAACAGGTGATCCGGCGACTTTCTCGCTCACTTCCACTAACTACTGAGTAACTTACAAACATTAGTTTACGCTAATGTAGTTACATAACAACAATACAACGAATACATTTAGTTTAGGAGTAGCAGTTGTTACATAGACCTGCTCACAACATGCTCCAGTACTATTTCACCGTACAATTAAACCGTCCAACTTTTCGATGATCAAAGTACTAAGCATATGTTTACGCAATGAAGGAACACTCTAGGATATTCGAGAGTGTCGTTATACGCGCTTCTCCACTAGCCCAGCGTGCCTCGTCTGTATCAAGGCCGTCCACTCACGTACCTTCCAGAATGTTCAAGAGCACTTGAAATACGCGTTATGCTGGCACGCTGCAGTAAGGATGGAAAGTTATTCTCGAACCCTGCGCGACCTATAAAAGCAACAGCGTTTGGCTTTGTCAGTCAGTTACGTTGAGCGATTTCCTTAGTGCGGATCGAGTGGTAGTGGAAAGAGTTTACTATGTTATAATTAGTGTGGAACACTATTACTTGACATTATTATTACGTGTGGACAAATTTAACTTGAATTATCGTACAAGTATAGTCTTGTTCAAGAACTTGTTGATTACAAACTGTTATTTGTGATTAATTAAAGCTGGCGATTAGTGGCTTCATTGGTGTCTGTACTTAATGACAATGTGATGTATTTATAATATACACACACTTATTGTTTACTAATGGTACCTATAATCTCAATTTTCTGTTGTAGTATATTTATTGTTCATAGCCTAAAGGTACCATACATATGATTTGCAATAAAGTTTTAATTACTCACATTCTTAAACACGATCGATTTCGGTCATAGACCATCGTCAAGTCATATACAGAGCACTTGCGGTCACAATATCGTAAAACAGCCACTATTTACAAAACGAATTCGTAGACATTGATTAATGAACGTGATAGTTGGTGTCCAAAGTTTCTCGAGAACTCATTGTTTCCACAATACCATACGACGGTCAGTGAGACATTCTACAGCCTCTTCGTTGTCCGAATCTCCTGTCGTAACAATATATTACTCATCGGCATTCTACAGCCTCTTCATTGTCCGAATCTCCTGTCGTAACAATATATTACTCATCGGCATTCTACAGCCTCTTCATTGTCCGAATCTCCTGTCGTAACAATATATTACTCATCGGCATTCTACAGCCTCTTCATTGTCCGAATCTCCTGTCGTAACAATATTATTACTCATCGGCATTCTACAGCCTCTTCATTGTCCGAATCTCCTGTCGTAACAATATATTACTCATCGGCATTCTACAGCCTCTTCATTGTCCGAATCTCCTGTCATAACAATATATTACTCATCGGCATTCTACAGCCTCTTCGTTGTCCGAATCTCCTGTCGTAACAATATATTACTCATCGGCATTCTACAGCCTCTTCATTGTCCAGAATTAACCCGAATCTCCTGTCGTAACAATATATTACTCATCGGCATTCTACAGCCTCTTCATTGTTCGAATCTCCTGACCTTACGTTCTTCTTTGTTTACCAGATCGTGTGATGAATGTGGGTTACCTGCCTTAACAGTAATTCCACCTGCGTTTCTGACTTCAAATCCTTTAGCGTACATATTAAACAAAACAGCTAAAGCTAACCTAGCGTTACCATATGACCTAAGTGAAAAAAAGAGGACAACCTGAAAATTTAACAGCATTATCGTTACTTTACGGATTCAAAAAAAAATTTGACAGTAAAAACATTATACATTATGGATAAGAAGGAACTCATGATTAAGTTAAGCATTTTACAGAGTGTATACAATGTTCAATTTAATTTTTGTGATATAACACGAAAATGTTTACAAATAAAACTTAAAACTATTAGTTAGAAGCGGAACTTATATAGGAAAATAATATTTGCTATATTTATTCTTAATCATAGCTATAATTATTTTAATACTAATCAGTCTGAATCGGATTCACAGTTTAAATGTTCAATTGTGTCTTTGTGGTGCCATTTACATGCCAGTTACATCTACATGCCAAAACTCACGAATGTAGACGCCTATTGGAATGCGCGGGAAAGAGCTGTAGGCAAGCATCTTATGA
The DNA here is from genome assembly GCA_034769895.1 of Magicicada septendecula. NCBI lineage: Eukaryota > Metazoa > Arthropoda > Insecta > Hemiptera > Cicadidae > Magicicada > Magicicada septendecula. The sequence goes on along the minus strand of CM068374.1, from coordinate 398,561,078 downwards.
CGCCAATAGTAGGTACATTTTTGAGCGGCGCCGCTAGGAGCGCTCTTGCGAATTACATTTTCTAGTTTTACGAAAAAAGAGGACATTTCCCTGGTTTAAAAAAAAATCCTCCCGGACAGGTTTTTAACACTGAAAAGAGGACGTGTCCGGGAAAAAGAGGACGAATGGTAACCTTAACTAACCCCCGTTTGAGAACTTCGCAAATGTTCAGACAGCAAACGCTGTCCAGAATATGTACTTAATGAAGTGCAATAAAATCCCGAGAAATTCCTGTGATACTCTGATTCTTCGTAGGGTGGTGATTCCTCGTCACCCTATTATCAAAATAACTTAGAGCTCTATTCGGATCGTTACTTCACTTTGCGTTACCTGTTATGATAGTCTTTAACGTTAGGATGAGGCACTAGACAGGAATGCCGCTCATTGATTCGAAAAAAAAATTATAGAATCCATGGGAAAAAGATTAGCATGCGGGTAAACTGGGTTTAATCAGCGAGAAGAGTGCAACAGGAACCTTGTGAGCGAGGGTGTGCAGTGAAGCGAGGGTACACACTTCACACTGGTGATCATCGACAAAGAAACGTCTCCCCAAATTGCATTATCAGTTCGCTGTGTACCGATCGTTGACTTCACAAAGAGTTCGTTTCACAGCCAAGAAATAGGCTACAATTCATCTCACTCATATCCTAACACATACATTCACATGGGACGGAACGGTATCCACCAATAATCATGACACTTTTACGCGACTCACTAAAGATATCCATATAATATAATCCATATAATTGTTTAGACATAGAGCATGGGGCAGTAACCGAACTACATCGGAGAGTTTCTCAACAGGTTTTCTGAATAGCAAAACGAATCACTTGGCTTCGGCTCGATGTATCATGCAAAACCTAAAATATTTGAGTCTCTACTTTAAATGTAAATCTATATAAAAATATGTTTAACGCCCTGAAGTTGGATTTTATGTTCGATTTATGTTCGGTGTTAGATTCATTCAATGCATTTTAACTACAGATAGGCCCAGTAAATATTATCGAGTATAATTTAATTTAAATTGTAATAAGCTATTATTAAAGCTAAATTATCTTTATTAAATTTAAAATTTATTAAAGCTAAAGTATCGTAAACACATCTGTTTACATTTGTAAATGCTTATACAACATTCAACAGATAAATTACAGAAAATTGGAGAGAGTCTGGCCAAAAGATTTCCTCAAGAGACCGCGACTTGGGGTCGCAAGAGGCTAGTCGTTACGTTTTTCTCGAGGATTGCCGCACCATCTGTTTTGGTCTCAGTCGCGCACTCTTTAGGTGGTGAAATCTTTCTGCTAAAACGTTCTTTACCATGAAGATCTATACAGCTATGTATTGTGTAAACCTTCTAATATAGTAACACGCGTAGTTAAACGCCGGCTCTCTTCAAATTCATTCAGCCGCGTGGGCCGTTAACGATCTGAGTCAGCACTTCAAAAAGGCGACTGTGTTAGCGGAAAAAAAAAGATTTTTCCGGAAAAAGTATCATTAGTGTGGATTTGATAAATTGGATGTTAAATAAGAGAACAAAAGTTGTAGAGAAGACTAGCGGATATCTGATACGTAAGGCACATGTGTCATGGACACTGACAAAAAAGTAACAAGAAACACTACGAAGGTTTGAAAGGAAGATCGTAAGACGTACTTATGGCCCGGTTAAAGAAGATGACGAATGGTGAATAAGAAATAACCAGGAGACAGATGAGCTATTGAATCATGAGGACATGTAAGATTCATAAAGGCTAGGTCGGATGGATCATCAGCGTATGTGAAAGAAAATCCTGAGGGCACAAGGCCATAAAAGGAGAAATAGGGACAGACTGCGCTAGGAAATGTTTTGGCCAGACTTTTTCTAATATTCTATATTACACCCCTGTTGAATGCTATACAAGAATTTACAAAATGTAAACAAATGTGTTTCGGATACTTCAGCTTTAAATTTATTGGGCGCAGTCTTTGTAGCGTACTACAAAAAGTATCTAGGATAAGACAGTTGGATGATGTGCTAGAAGATCTAAGAATGGATGTGAGGGGTTACACTGAGATGGCAATGGATAGGAGACTTTGGAGAAGATTGGTGTTGGAAGGCAGGGCTCATGTTGGGCTGTAGTGCTGAAGAAAAAGAAGAAGAAGCATGTATGAGAACGGAATAAATGAAATGGGAATTATAGAATATAGAAAACGGCACAAAAGAATATTACAGTGTTTATAATATGGCCAGAATTTATTAAGCCCGATTGTCTGGACACTCGTGTTTGGCTATGGAGTCTACGAGAACGAAGGTCTTTGTCACTTGTCCAACTTATAGTCGTCTCGTGTTGGACGAAGACTTTCGGAGTTCCTACGTTTAGACTGATCGGCTACGACTTGAAAAAACTGGAACATCGGTACGAAGCTATCAGTAATTGGTCAAATAACAGTGACAATGTTGAAATTGAGACTAACGTTGACTGTGAATAAAAATTATACCCAAGTGAAACAAGATGGAGCGTTTAAGACAATTTATTGATCTACTCTCACATTTGGATGTGAAAAGAATCAAAAGAGTAACGAAGAAGGTTAGAATAAGAAATCTCTGGTTATTAGAGGAATCTTAGAGATACAACCTACACTTGATACAGAAGGAAGACAAATGAGTCGGTGGGGAACTTTACTGGGGAGACAACGACGAATGAAAAGAATTTAGGAAGCGAAAACTGAGAAGACTAAGAAATGACGGATACAAGCCTGGAATGAAGTAATTGTAAACATTTTAGGTAACTTTTGGGGCGGAGAGACTGACGAAGAAGTAGAAATTTGTGCAACTGTAATTAAATTACCTTATACGACACTGGGGTTTGGACTAGGCCGTATATTTGGATGGATTTCGAGAAGAAGTGGAAGTTTGTGCAACTGTAATTATACGACACTGGGGTTTGGACTAGGCCGTATATTTGGATGGGTTTCGAGTTTATGAACTCGCTTGACGAACAGTCCTTCACAGCTATAGACGTCATACAACCAGTGGCGGCTGGTGTAATGGTTGCAGCGTTGCGCAACCAACAATATCGAATAACTAAACTATAAAATAATATACTAAAACATTAAGCAGCTAAAAGTGTTAACAATTTCAACGGAGATTGTATTAGATTCTATGCGGCAATGTTCACGTACAAATCAAATGTGGCGCGCAGACTGGTGGTTGTAGGCCGCTTGCAACTTAAGCAGTAAATGGCAGAGCTTACTACGCAAACATATGGGAGGACTGCGCTACTCTTTACAATTGCCCTATGTTCCCAATGTAAGCTTGGTGGTTGCAAAGTTGCAAAGCACTCAACTAGTAGCGCTGTAGCGCATCTTTAATTTTGTCATGAATTCAGCACAGCCGTCTTGATTCATAAGTTGTATCAGGTATAATGTTCAAAGTAAAACATGTACGCGTTGTTTTTGAGGTTATAAAATTATAGTAATAATTTTGTTTAACTGTGATTATGATAGTTTAAAGACTTTCATCTCCTCTCCTGTCCAGTCAGCCAACTACTGCGACCACCAAAATCTGGAACCACCAGCCGCCACTGCATACAACTATTGTTCCCTCTTAAGCACCTCTCTGATCCCCGACTGTTGTAGTTTGTGAAAATCACGACTTCCGCCGTTTCCACGATTTGGGAAATAGTCATTATTGTAGAGTAGGCTCAGACAGAAGAAGCTGCGAAGAGCGAGAACCCATTAACTTTCTCAAGTACGGTGTGTATCTAGGCAACTGGGTTAAACAAAGGCACAGACATTCCGACACGACTGTGTAGTGACCGACATTGCACATGTAAATGACTAAGTAGCACATAGGTGTGCAGTGCCGTACCGTACCGTTAGCTGCGCCCGGCCGGCCACTGGTCTGCAACTAAACTCATACTGGAAAGTAGATCTGTTTGCGAACGACCAATATCAATAAAGGTATCCCAGACAGAAAATCGAATCCTGACAAATACAATTAATATGGTCGTGTAAAACAAATGAGCAATGAACGGTGCCAAAGAAGATAATACATTATGTGCCACAATAATAGAGGCAAAAGAAGAAATAAAGGCAAAATAAGGAAACAAAAGGTAGAAAGCTTAAACCGAGAAGACACGGAATCGAAGAGGACCTGAGAAGCCGAGAAACGAAACAATATAGGCTATTTGGAGACGACACTGTAGAGCCCCCTGTTCTGCCACTCTCTCTCTCTCTCTCTCTCTCTCTCTCTCTCTCTCTCTCTCTCTCTCTCTCTCTCTCTAAAAGTCACTTAAGGCTTTATTAATATACGATCAAAATATTCTTCCCTTACTTGGACAAGTTGCGAGCGCTATGTAGTGTGCTCATCATCAGCCGTTTTGGATTTCTGTCTGGTGGAGTAGTCTATATGTCGGTTGCTTGCCACAGTTAGCTGCCGTTGGCGCTTGATTGGTTTTTGTTGATTAAGGACTTTTTGGTGTCTTTGGAATTGTATACGACGCAAAAAATTTGTCCAATGGGTAAGGTGTATTCCAGTTTTAGTTTTTTCAAAATTGTGTCGCGTTTATTTGCATCTATTCAGCTATTAGTTTGTTTTGTGTTGTAAATTTATGTGCGCAGGTTTTTCCAAATATCATTATTGTGCCTTGTGTGGTGTATGTTTTATAAGTGTCAAGTTATTGATTTCTAGACATTCATTCCTTGTATTTCTTGTGTGTGTAGTTAAGTTGAAATTATAAAAGTTTGTTTTTTGTATGCATTTAGACGTTCCGATTATAGCTTTTAAAATTTTGTTCGTTTAGCCTATGTAAAATTTGTTGCAGTACTTGCATTTTATTTTTTATATTCCACTGTTTAATGTACAATAAACTATTTAGTAATTGTGTATTATTTTTGTTTGTTTTCTATGCTATTTTAACGTCCAGTTATTAACTTGAATAACGATCTTCTAATAGAATTGAAGCACATTGTGCCACTAGTAGAATTGCAAGAAAGACTTTTTTTTTCAAATCGTTCGAATGAAGATGATAAATTCCATGCTACTATACTTTGTCCGCTCAGAGTATTAAACTGGATTATTGATTATGAAATGATTCATGTATTTCCGAATATAGACATTGCTTATCGTTTGCTTTTCACGATTCCAATAGCTAACTGTGAATCTGAAAGATCATTTTCTGTATTAAAACTCATTAAAGACATTTTGACTTCAACTATGGGAGATTATAATCGTTAGCAAGGCTGAATATTGAAAGCGAGATACTTGAATCGCTCGATTTAGAACAAATTATACAAGACTTTTTAAGGAAAAATAATAAAAATGGATCGATTACTATTTTCTAAGCTTAAATACTACTATGCTCATTGTAATCACTATTTAGCTAAATATTTGTTGTAATTTGAAAGTTTAATAAAATAATTGTTAACTTTGAAATAGTGTATGCTATTTATCAGTGTAAATAATGGATAAAAGGTTGAGTTTTGAATGGGGGGGGGGGCACCAATCTGATGGCAGCATAGGGCACCACGCGCTTCTAATCCGCTCCTGGTGCCAGCGCACAGTAAGACACAAACAAATAATTATTTAGCAAATATAAAATATGAACGTGACGCCATCTTTGCATAAACAACATATAACAAAATTATTACGTTTTGCGCGTGCACACGCTAGGGTTTGGAGTTTCTCGTTGTAAATTTTAATGAGTAAAACAAAACGTAAGTGTGCGTGGCAAAGAAAGCCAAACGGTTGTCGGTCTGCGTAACCGTTCGATAACCAAACGGCAGACTCCAGTTGTAACGGAAACGAAAGTAAAGGGAAGAGGATGAGGACGGAAGAGAGAGTGTAGTGCGTGTGATTTCTCCCGCTAAGTGGGACGGGACGACACACTTGTAGCGAGGCACCTTCTTTATGTCATTAGCTCAACTGGATTACAGACTGAAACGTCGAGTCTTGAGATGCTGCCTGGTTTCGGCATTTTTGCACGAAGCAGAAGATGGGAAAGCTTTCCGAAACGGTTTAGAGAGCGTTCGAAATAGATGTTATTAACAGAATGCTTCAAATTTTATAGTCACTCGGCTACTAAGAAGTTGTACAACGCATATGAAAAGACGCAGGAATTATTATAACAAAACAAAGTAAGAGGACACATGATGAAAACAAATAATGCAAGTCACTAAGAAGTAATCACCAAAGGTTAAATAAAAGGTTAGAGAAGCGTGAATGGCCGAGATGACATGAAAAACAATAACAAACTGGAAATAACGATAAAAATTAAACGACAAAAGATTAAGCGGGAATAGTAATAATTATTAAAGAAAGAAAAGTAATTTGATTACAGGCAGTAACAAAAGCACAAACTTGAAAATTTATTAAGACAATGGTATGATTGTGAGGAGGATGCTCGTCACTGTTGTATAGAATCTGGACGAGTAAATTATTAACGTATCAAGAATTGCCCGTTGTTTACATTGTATGTAGTTCTTCTTCTTCTTCTTCCTCTTCAGCACTAGAGCCAAACGTGAGCCCGGGCTTCCAACACCAATCTTCTCCAGAGTCTCCTCTCCATTGCTATCTCAGTGTAACCCATCACAGCCATTCTTCTGAGACCTTCCAGCATATCAACCAACTATCATATCCTAGGTCGGCTCCTCTTACTGCTTTTATATACTTGCGCCCTCAGGATTTTGTTTGTCATACGCTGATCATCCATCCGGTCCAGGTGACCTAACCATTGTATTCGTTGAGCCTTTATGAATCTTACAATGTCCTCATGCTTCAGTAGCTCATCTATCTCCTGGTTATTTCTTATTCTAAATTGTATATAATTAACTGATAAAATTCCGCCTAACGTTTTGTCAGTAGCCGTTATGAGGCGTCTCCTGAAAGACGAACAACAGTCCGTCCATCCAATTACGTTCTCTACGGTCGGTGCACAAGTAAGAAATTGTGAATTGGGAACGCGCTCTGCCAAACACGAGTCCGGTGAAACAGCACAGAGAGGAAAACGCGTTTAGTAGTGAAATAAAGAGCGTCTAAATACTCGCCCGTTAAAAGTATAAATTGACTACTCAAGTCGAAGTATTGTGACTGACAGTGTGTTTACTTGTGACACCTGTTGACAAGCAACCCGCAAGTGGAGTAGTTTTATTTTTTTCATAAACGTCAATTAATTTCTCGTTCTTTTTTTTTTTTGTCTACGCAAGAAGCCAAACAACCAAACAAATCATTTACAGCACAACGTGTATTACTAACGTACATTACACGGTACACCGCACGAGCGTATTGCGTGCTGCCTACCCCACGCACGTCGGTTATTTCCATAGACCCAAATAATTAATATTAATATGTTAATATATATTATTCTAACGATGAAATGTTTGCAAGGATCGGTCAAAAAAGTATAACACAAATTTTAAATTATTTGTGTCGACGTTTCGGCAAACGCACAACTGTAAGTTGCCCCCAAACCACCGCCCTATTTATAAATAGAAACAGATGACACTGTAAAATTTGAAATTTGTGTTATACTTTTTTGACCGATCCTCGTAAACCCTTCATCGTTAAAATTCATTGATTGACGGTCACTACGAAATTAAGAATAAATATTATAAAATTTCAATATAATAAATACCATGTTGATTAATTATTACATTTAATATTAACATTAATTTTAATACAACATTAATTTTAATATTAACAAATTACTACCCGGAAATAAGTAGCTTACAGTCTGTTGCAAAAATCAACCGTTTGATGCATAATGATGATCATCATCAGCCGTGGTTCTACAACTCTTGGTGGGTCGTGGCCTGCTCCAAGAGTCGATTACATTCCTCCCTACTGCATGCCTTGGCTTTCCACTTTCTTATGTTCAACTTTCTAAGGTCCTCCTCTATCTGGTCGTTGAATCTACTTCGCGGTCTTCCCCTTTTTCTACTGCCCATTGGTTTCTGGTAGAAAACATGTTTCGTAGGCTGTCCTTCCTCCATTCTCTCTATGTGTCCAACCCATCTTAGCCTGTATATTTTGATTATCCTGACAATGTCCGGCTCTTTGTAAAGATGGTATAGTTCATAATTATATCTCCTGCGCCACATTCCATTTTCTTGTACTTCTCTAAATATTGTTCTTAGAATCCGTCTTTCACAGCAACCTAGAAGTCTCTCGCTATTTTTTGTTATGGGCCCGGTTTCTGAAGCATATGTCAGCACTGGCCTGATAAGTGTTTTGTAAATTTTGCATTTCGTGATTCTTGAGATGAAGCCAAAAATCACGTATTTTGTATTTTGTTTCGTGTTTTGTATTTCTTGTGATTCTTTAGATGCCAGGTGCTTTTTTTAATCCATAATATCATATATGTTTTATTTACGAGATATATTCTTCTTCTTATTTCAGCGTTGGTGTCGTTAGTGTTGTTTATCTGGAAGCCAAGATATATGAACTATTTTACTGCCTGTATATTTCTTGTGCCTATTTCAAGGTTTTGAAGGGTCGGGTTTAGTGGTAGTTTCTTGGCAGCATAAATATATTTTGTTTTGATGCATTATGATATCGACTGAAAACTTCCGTGGCGAAAACGAATGAAGAACAAGGACAAATCATAATTATTAAAAATAAATAATTAAAAAAAATAAAATAAACCTCGAAATGGTCTCTACTGGAAGAAAAACGTACATCAAAACAGATTCATTCTTGTCGTATCCTCTGCAAAGCCTGTTGGACTGCTTTAGTTATATCGATGGTTTGTTTGTGTATAACTGTTGGTCAGAATTATGGTTTGCCATCCGCAGGTGTCAGCTCAATGTTGGGGCAGTTGTGTTCCAGTTTCTACACGTACTTGTGCCATCCGCATTAACCTTCGTTCCTCCCACGTGACTGGTAATAGATTGAATAGATTTAATCGATCTAAGTCTTGGTATTATGGTAGATATCCTACTATCGGCATTGATTTCGCGAGCGTTTGATGTTCTGCCCCCGATTTTACTGGAATTAATGTAAATTTCGGAAGAGATTTGGCTTCAGAAGGAGTTACCATGTTAGTTTCCTGCTAACTTGTCAATTCCTTCATTGTATTTGATATTCACATGAGGAGGAATCCACTCCAAAATGCAACTCTTATTCAAATTGACTTTCGTTAAATACAGTAATACAGTATATTACATAAATTATTCAACATATGTAATTTAATCTGTGAATAATGAAGTAAGCATTTAATGTTTGTTTCATTAAAATTAATTAAGTGGTTATGAAGATAGGTAGAATTTTACACAGTACGGTTGAATCCTTATAGAATCAGAATGTCTGAAACGATTTACATGAAGCATAGTACACCATACGATTCGACGACTTTTTTTAAGACTGAGGAGAAAGAAATTCAAAAAAATTGTTAAATGGCGTACTCGAATTAAACATTTTTAGTTAGCGTCCTTAATATTTAAAACCTGTCTGATTTCTGATTGAGTTTCCTGGCCGATTCTTCCTCCACATGAGCAGGAATCCACCGGAAAATGTAGTTTTTATCCAAATTGGCTTTCGTTAAATACAATAATACAGTATATTACATAAATTGTTCACTATGTCATTTAATCTGTGAATTATGGAGTAATGATTTAATGTTTTCTTCATTAAAATCAATGAAGTGTTTTCCAAGATGGGTAGAAACACTATTAGATATTTTAACGATGAAGGGTTTGCGAGGGTCGGTCAAAATTGTTAAATTTGTGTTATACTTTTTTGACCGATCCTCGCAAACCCTTCATCGTTAAAATTCATTAATTGACGGTCACTACGAAATTAAGGAACTATTAGATAGTCGCAGTGTCCTTATAGAATCAGAACGTCTGAAACGATTTAGATGAAGTATACACCATACGATTCGACGAATTTTTTTTAAGACTGAGGAGAAAGAGTTCAACAAGTGTAAAAATGACGTAATAAGAATCGAGCATTTTCGGTTAACGTCTTACAATAAAGCATAAAATATTGTGTTCTGCGTTCGCCATTTTGTTATTTTTCAAAACATTATGTGCATAGTACCTTCTGTAAATAAAAACAAACATCTGACGTGTGTTTTATTAAAATTGATAAAGTGATTCCAAACAACCCCAAGATTTTGGTCAAAATTGAAAGGAACATCCCTGGGCCAAAAATCATCGTTTAATTAAGAAAGTTGTGTTAGTGGTTACAATCACAAACAGAATTATCACTGTTGCACACCGCTATAGAAAAATTATTCCGATTAGTGCTTTCAAGCTCAGCTCATCGTCAGATCGGAAAATAAATCGAAAAAATCGGATCATTTCCGATCTGACGATGAGCTGAGAAGCTTGAAAGCACTAATAGGAATAATTTTTCTATAGTGGTGTGCAACAGTGACAATTCTGTTTGCAAAAATCATCGGTTAACAAATTGCAAACTACAGCTGGTGCAGTAAAAGTAAGCGGGGATGGGAGGCGGTTTGTAACGAAACAGGATGGGATTTATACATGGTCGACCCGAGAGTCAATAATTTAAACAGTACGTGTTTCAAATTCCCACGTAAAGCGATGGCGTCTACGTACCGATGGGAAAGTCTCCATACGGACACCAGATGTCCACCACTACACTGGACCACAGGAAACATTAAGGAGACAATTTAAGGACACCCGCAGGCTTGGCGTTCTTTTCACACGGCGCTCAGAACAAAGTGATTCACGGAACGACAGCTGCCGGCGGGTCAACCAACACGCACACAACGGAATAAAAGTCAAACGATATTGACCTCCCGCAGCTTGGGGGGCGGGCCAGCATCAGTCCACGTTCCTGGAAGACTAGTCTGTCACCAACCGATGTCACTGGTAGATACACAGCAGCCAAGTCTTGAGGGTTTGTTTTGGAGTTAAATAATAAAATCAGTTATCTATATGGTATGTAAAGAGAACAACAGTAGCCCAAATTAGGAATACACTTTTCAAAACGGTAAAACGTAAGAGACGGTAATACCTGGAAAACATTAAAACGATAAAACAATGGATTAGGAAAGCACACGTTGGAGAGACAAGGGGCCTATAGGCTTACATTGCAAGGGATATGTATCTGCTGTAATATGGACATGTAGTATCGATGTTCAGATGCATTCAAAACAAAACATACAGTATAATTTAATATACTTTAACTATCGAAGGTTTAGCGAGGATCGTTGAGAAATTAAAATTTGTGTTATACTTTCTGACCGATCCTCCCTGAACCTTCCATAGTTAAAATTTATTGATCGACGGTGACATAAAAATCACTAGTTTAAGGGGAGGGGATAATTTTTGAAAAACTACCTTTTTAATGTAGAATAAAGTATTTCATTTCGAAGGATAAGATACCTTAATAATTATATGTAATGAAACTGTTACTCAATAACACTGTAAATACCAAAAATGGGGTTGTTCGGTGAAGGGGGAAGGGTAGTTTATCTGCATTGTTTTGTGTTTTAACAAAAGTAAAGTACTTAATTTTGATAAATGAGTGCCCCGAAAATAAAGTCATATTAATCAACTGTAAAATGGTAAATGTAGAGGGTAGTTGAAGGGGGAGGGGGTGATTTTTTTGAAAATTACTTTGCTGATACCAAGTACAGTACGAGTATTTAATTTTGAAGGATACGATACCTTATCAATTACATATGATAAAACTATTGCTCTATGAAAATGAAAGTGTAAATAGCATTAATGGTGGTGATCGGTCGTGGAGGAGGGATGATTGTGTAGTTCAGTTTCTTTATGACAATAAAGTATCTACCTAATTGTTATAGCTGAAGTGACTCGAAAATAACATTATATTAAACGACTACCCCATAATAACAAAAATACCTAAAAATAGTGAAAATAGTTTGAGGGTGGGGGATAGTTTTTTAGAAATTATGGAAGCGAATTCAAGTAACTGATTTTAAATATAAATCTTACAGCATGGAAGTCCATGCCGATTTTGTGTGCGGCGGGATGGCGAGAGCCGCCGAATTATCAGTCTACGTAATTACTCAGACTACTAGTAAGTGTGACACTGCGGTCTCTGCGTCAACTTGTAGATTTCATAATCAAGTGATATTTCGAAATAAATTTAAAAAATAACCTAAGAGTTATAATGATTTAGAATTTCTCCGTCTCCCTTTCTCTACACGCGCACACACCTACAACAATTTATCAACTTATTGACAATATTTATTTTACTGTACATAGGAGTAGTGACTGACTGACTGACTCTCGGCTTTGTGGTTGTCCGTCGCAGAGACGTACCACTCGGGAATCTGAGTTCCGAGCTGCCTCCTGTAGCTCGTGCCTCATGGCCCTGCCCAAGTAGGCCTTACATCGGCTATTTGTACTAGTCTACCCTATAGCAGTATACACCGAGGTCGTTTCCACGAATCTCCTGGACGTACACGGTAGTGGCCCAGCCCGGTTATAAGAGGATTATCTGGGAACCTTGCCGCACGTGCAAGCCGACTGATGGTGTCGTCCACGGAGAGGACGCAAGTCCGCTGCTCAGAAGGCGTGAAGAAAATCGACGGGGGTCGCTATCCGAAGACCCCTGGTCAAGGACGCTTTGCAACTTCTTTGTATGCACGGCGCAAGGTATCCCCAGACCGGAGCATTTGACCGGCAGCAGATACGCGTCGACTATCATTTTGCCCAGTTTTCTAGTCACAGCCGAGCTGAGCAGGAGTGGAAACAGGACTCTCGCTTGTGAACTGTCTGAGCTGAGCATAGGTATGCCAGGTGAGCCGACGATCTAGGTGTACACCGAGGTACTTCACTTCGTTGGACCAGCGCACGTACGTTCTGCCGATGGAAGTTGCCTCCGCGGATCTTTCCGACGTTTACAGAATAGGACGGCTACACTTTTGGTCGCGTTTAAATACATCTTACTGTACATATGGAGTGGCAATAAAATATTTTTTATACGTAACTTCAATTCGTTACCTACAACGAACTAGGTCGTTGCTAACTAGCTACTTATGAAGTAGTTCGCAGTAGGCAGCACAATATGTACTCGATGCCTTGTCAAATAAAATTCTTGGATTTTGTTATTTTGTTGGAGCCCCTGATGAAGCTCGTAATGAGCGAAAACTAATTCAGGTAGTAAGGTAAATTTTTCTTTAAAATTTACTCTAAATTAATAGTGTTCCGTGTCATAATAATATATTTTAGTTAGCAATTTTTTTTTAATTAGCGGGGGTCCTACAGTCTATGCCGCATCCCGCATTTCGATCGCCATTTCTCCCTATCCTTCCAGTCATCATCTTCAATAGCTCGATCTCTCATGCTTTTTTTAATTCCTGTTCTCCATTGTGTTGTCAGTTTTCCTTTTCTTCTCCTGTTTTGTGGGGTGTAAGTCAATGCTTTCTTTGGCTATCGCTTCTCCTCCATCCTCATTACGCGTGACCATACCATAGCAACTGTCAGGATTCTATTCTTTCTGCTGTTGTAAATACGCGCCCTGTTTTCCTTCTCATATCTTCGTTTCTAACATGTTGCATTCTATAAATATTACACGCTCTTCTTAAGAAGCCCATTTCCACAGTTTCTGTCACATTTTTCTCTTTATCTGAAAGTTAAAATGAAATTAATGATGCATTAATTAAGGATGCATTCGCAGCCTTAATTTAAAATGGGGTCCACAATAGTTATGTAGATTATCAGTTTAGTTTGAAGTTTCATTTTGTTCGACCAAAGTAACGAGTTTAGCAAACGAATAGCAAAACGAATTTTTTCCTTGTTGTATCCTGTTTTTGATGTAATTTTGTTGTTGTTCCATCTTCTGAAATAATGCTTCCCAAATTTAGTTAGTAAATAAAATTCCTTATAGTACAGATAACGATATTGAACACGTTTCAAACTGGTTATGTGGGGGAATGTATTGTTTCTTTGGGTCAGTCCTGTAATAGTCGCATCTTCTTACGTTGCCTTATAGTTTACCGGAAGATGATAATAAATTTTATCTAAAAGTCGACGTAAACACTTCAAATTGCATTAAGTGATCGTAAATCGTTAAGACTTTCCCATTTCCATTTTTTAAATATAAATTCAACTTATAAAGAAGGTAATTAATAAATATTAACTGGTTTCTTGTAATGTCGTAGTTTGAGCAAAACAGGCATGTTTATGTATAGCCTACGGTACTGCTGTATTCACATTGCATACACGCCTACTGTTCAATACGCTTGGTGTAACAGAATTGGCCGGAAGGAACTGCGTCATACATACATAAGCTGCTTTAGGTGACTGCTCCAGTACAGTCTATATATGGGGTGGTCAGTGACAGAAAGAGAGAGAGCGCGTGAATGATCCCAATACAAACGCGTTACATCATAAAACGTACTGTTATGGTGTCTTTTATACTCTTGGATGAGGTTGATCTGAATACCCGCGACCCCCGAGACTTCATCATGGTTTGTTTATATCACAACTCACTAAAATATTACCGATAACAACTTCAACCAAGAAAATCAAAAGCTTAATATTATGTGTAGTGAACAGACATAGGTTACATGTAGGTCATTCCAAGTCAAATGGTCCTCTTTCTACATGGCCCTCTGTCTAAGACAGGGGTTCCCAATGGTGTACGCGGAGGGATCTAAGGTGGTAGGCAAGACGACCTAGCTGGGGAAAAGTATTTACTTAAAAAAAAAATAAATAAATAAAAATTTATGTTCAAAACAACAATAAATTTTCATCGGACATGATTTAAAATGATTACCCTTATAAAAACAAAACCTAGTCTTTTGAAAAAAACGTTATACTTTATTTTATTTAACCTTAAATTAATTTTAGAAATCACTTCCCGTAGTGTAAATTATATGTATTTGATTTACATAATTATATACAAGGTGATTCAAAATTGCACGGCAATCTCTCGGAAGCTAATTCTATAGGCCTAGCTAAAAATAAGAAAAAAAGTTCATATAAACATAGGTCCGAAAACGGTTCGTCAGCGAATTACGGCTCGCGAACCAGTTCGCCCTGATTTCTGCTCCCACGTTAAAATGACGCCATACTGAAATTTTTAGGGTAAGAAATGAAGGGTAAATTTGGTGGTTTCTTATGATTTTTTATCTGAACAACTGAATAAGAAGTCCCACTCTATCTCAATTAGTTTCTAAGAAAAACTGTGTAAAACCCCAAACATTGGAGCCGTAAAACACACATTTTTAGATTTGGGATACAATGACTTCGTTAATTTGCCAATAAACAAATACAAATTTCTAACTAACCTTGTAGAGAATTTAATTATGAAGAAATTGATGTGTACATGTCTATTAAAAATAAGTACAAATTTGAGAAATTTGACTTTAATTGAAAACAAGGTAAATATTTCTTATTCTTTTCGCGTTACCTAAGAATTCCGATCTGACGATGAACTGAGAAGCTTGAAATCGCTAATCGGAATAATTTTTCTATAGTGATGTGCAACAGTGATAATTCTGTTTGTAATTAATTCAGTCAGTCTCTGAAATGCCAACTTGATTCTAATAATCTACACTTAATGTATTTACGTTTACTGGACACTAGACATAGGTATCACAGGACAGATTCGTGTAATAAATTATTTTTATGACTAGTATGCTCCCTGAGCTGCAGAATTCGCTCACTGTTTTGCACGACTAACATTTATTATTGGATAACTTTTGATATTAGATAATCTTGCTATTGTCACAAACAATACGACAACCCCGATTACCCTACTAATGTTTGATTAGCGCAGTAACACTTGTAGCGTAATCACACAGTAAACGCTACTCAATCGGATTTGTGTTAAAATTCCCTTTATCTGACACTCGGCTGGGTTTCTACAATTTTTCAAATTTTTGTTTCCATTTTCGGACCCTGTATTCAACAATTTTTTAATTTTCAAAACTCTATACCTATTTAATTTTCCAAACTCCCCATCATCTTATATCCCACATGGAATTTACGGTCTTATCAAACTTTTGCCCTACTTTTTAAACCCTGCTGTCCTAAAATTTTGAATTTCCAAAACTTTACACTACATTCAGATTTTAGTTAAAATTCCCTTTAATTTGGTAACCCGCACGAATGTTTGTGATTTTATGAAAATTCTTACCCACTTTTGGCCCCCAGCATCCCAAAATTTTTAAAAATTAAGCTAAGTTGATATATATTCTTTTAACTGCCTTTAATTTGATACCCCACACGGATTTTTACGATTTTTTTTTATTTTGACTCCTCACATATTTGCATCCCACCCACTATTTTCGGGGGGGGGGGATCAATCTCGAAAGTAATAGGATTCTAAAAGTCAAAAGAATAGCCACGCATGCCAAGTTTATGAAAATCGGTTGATGCGTCCTCAAGTTATCCTGAGACACACCCCTAGTAGACTGTCGGACAGACAGACAGACAAATGCCAAACGGTCGAGACAAAACAGAAAATTCGCTTCGCTCGTTCAAAAAATCGTGCGTTCTTTGTCTCTACCACCACGTTGGCAGACAAGTGAGAGAAATGGATCACATAACACTTGGGTACCCAGTGGGAAGAGAGTACAGAGTATGGATCAGCATAAAGTGGTTGTGGGAAACTTTCATAAAGCCAAATGTATAGCCTAGGCAACTATATTAGATTAATAAACCTGCGTGCAAATCGATTCCTGATAAACACGAGAGTATGAGTTCACAAGAGATGTAAATAAGTGCAGCTTAAATGAGTCTGCCAGTTTAATCGAATCAGTCTCTTAATACCGGCAATGTTTTAATAATCGAAATTTTCTGCAATGAACCATCCCTGTCACAGACGTCAGTTGCCGAAACATGAGAATCTTGTAAAACCTCAATATTCTGATGGCAGTATATTAATTTCTTACTGTATAGCGTATGTTGCTAAGTGACTGGCACTTAACACACGCCAAGCGTTCGATACCACGAGTACTTCACACGTGTCAAACGGGCTCGTTATCGCGTCCAACAATCGAACACCATAAAGAACAAACGTTTTTATGACTGTTATCGATCGCGTCCGACTGGTCCTAAGAAAAAGTAATCGACTCGGTGGCGAAATGACAGTAATTCTCACTCAGCGGTCACAATACTGTTTCATCTTCGCTACAAGACTTCCTGCATCAAGAAACAACACGAGTATTAATATCTACTATAAATAGTGCACTGTTTTGTAGTGAAGTCCACTCTTCAGAACAGTTTGGTATACTCGCCGTCATACACCTATGTACCTGTGAAGTATCCGAGATTGTCACAAGAACTTTTTAGGGATCAAACGAGTATCACAAAAATGTCTTGCCTAATATAAAAAAGTATATATGAATTTACCATGAAAAATACTTCTAGAATCAGTAGTTTTGTTCTTGTGAAAGAAGAAAAAGTCCGCGTTTTCTTGTAGACCATTGTAACCTGCAAATCGATTCCCGATAAACATGAGTGGAAATTCACAAGAGCTGTAAATACAGTTAAGTGCAGCTTAAATGAATCAACTTCTTAATCCCGACAAGATTTGTATACCGTCCTGTTCCAGCTCTGATGACACGGCATCAACAAAGGCGTTCTTTCAATGATCCCTTTATCTTTAAAAACAGGTAAAACCCACTCATGGTTACAGTTACCAGACGTTCTCAATTGGTAAGGCAAATATCTCTACGTATTTTTAAGTGTTGTTCGGTCTATCAGCATTTTTACGTTAAATAATTGCTGCGGTACGGATAACGTGGGCGCGCGTTTGTATGTACGCTAAAAATTGTAAAAACTGATATGACAGTAACACCTACATACGACTTTACTCGCTGGGTAAAAAGCGAAGAACAGTACATATTATCAAATACATATCAACAAATATCAAAATGAGTCGTTCCGGAGCCACTCAATCTACAAAAATAGGCGGAATATTTTAAGAGCGTTAGAATAAATTTTTCATCATGTGTCTCTGAGTTATTCAAAATTGCCCAATTTTTTTTTTCATTCGTTGGCATAGCACTAGCGTCAAAAGAATATTCTCACCTATTAAAAGGCAGTGGACGACAGGTAGAAGGGATCGTGTTGCTGACGCCAAGAACGGATTGCTACAAACATAGGTTCGTTACCCTACCACCTATACGTAATTAGCGAAACAACGCGCAAAAATTAGTTTATATTTCTGAGTTTTAGAAACCAATCAAAAACGTAAGCTTGTTACGAAAAGGTGCCTTAATAGGGTGTGTCCGGAAATCGAAAATACCAGCCAACCAAACGACTGTTAATTTTCCGTTAAACGTTTCCAACTGTAGCGATCGGAAAACTGATTTCCCAATCACTTGCAATAAGAAAGGGTCAAGCAAAAAAGTGGTGACGGATCTTCACGCTGCTGCGTGGCAAATGGCAATTCTTCACTGTCCAGTTCACACGCACCACCGTTTGCCCAATATTACCGCCGATGCCCTACTTACTCACGCCGCGGCGTCGATGCCGAGCAAACAGAACCATCGGCCGGGTGAATAAAACAGCTGTTCTCCTGTAAACACAGTTTATTCAGTTGCTAACAGCTGTTTCACACTCACACACACGTCACAAAAACAATCACGGCACTGTCGTGTTTCCAAGGTAACGCGTGTCTAGTATTGTTAACGTTAGTATCATCTATATAACAATATATAACGCAAAGTCTGAGGATTTATGGGTACTGAATACAAATCCACACCGTTACACCGATTGCCACCAAATTTTGCACAGGTAACCTTTGACACAAGGCGAAAAATACTGTCTAACTTGGAATTTGATATCTTGCGCCGTTCCCACGATTTTGGCCCTTCTATATATGCCTTTTCGTTGACGCGTATAAAGATGTCAACAACATCATAGAGACCAGAATTAATTACCATAGTAACAAGTAAATAAACAAAAGCTATTTAGCGGCATCGGAACTGTACATTTATCCATTCTTGCAGTACATTTTCGATGTTTTATATAATATGCGATTGTATCGATATATTACGATGTGGGAAAGAAGAAGTGTACTAATTGTAAATAATTGTCCTTTTACTTAATGCAAAGCGAAAATACGTGTTGTTTTCATTTGTGAAGTTAGGTGCCAACGGTTTTTGGTTTTTAGTTTACTGCTGAAATAAATAAATGCCATTGTTGAGGAAAACATAACGTTTAATGTGTTACACAAAGCTTCTAACACAGTAACACTTAAAATAAAGAATTTAGCGTTTTTGATTTAACAGGTACTTTATAAATATCTCAAAAGGCTTTATAAACGGGTACTTTTAAATCTCCAAAGGCTGTTGTACGAACATAATAATTTAGTACAAGTTAAAATTGTACAAGTGTTAAAACAGCTTTGGAGAGAATTTGACTATTGACTACAAAATTGTTATTACGAGCTGACTGAACGCCATATAGACACAGACAATAAAAATTATATTAAAATACTTATTAAAAGTCAAATATTCGCGTGCGAAGTCGCGGGTAACAGCTAGTGGTCCAGTAAAAAGAAAACTGTTCACCGTTCACGTTTAGCAGTACAAACTAAAATTAAATTTACCAGGTGACGTAAACTCTTTAAGTGACATCATGGCATGGACATTATAAGTTATCAATGGTCTATAATTCACCGAAATGCAAGGTCTCTTTGGAAGGTTGAAGATTAAAGGATTTTGTTCTTCGATTCACACCTGTCTGTGGGTTTTGGTATTTTAAAAATTGTTCTCTTCTGTTTTTCTTTTAGGCCTATCAGATTTTCTAGTTTCTTATTCCTATTACCCTTCAGTCTTTCTATCTGTTTGTGGTTCTCCTTCCATTCTTTTTTGTCACCAAAACATTTTCTTCACAGTTCTGTTCTACTTATTCCAGATAAATGTACAAACCAGGTAACATGCAGTGATTATATTGCTTTCCTACATTAGATCTTTTTAAAATTTCTTCTAGTTCATGATTAAACTACACAGCCACGTGTCATAGACCTCCCTGAGTATTTTACTTTCGAATATCTGAAGTAAAAATTCATCACTGGTCGTCATAATCTATGACCCGTTTCTGTAATTTAATACAAGCTTTATGGAAATCTTCTACACGCTCTTTTTTAGTATTTCTGTCTATAACTGTTGAGGCCATTAACCACAAAATTTACTCGACCTAAGGCGACATAACCATAAAAGTTGTACAACAAGAGGTGACTATGTTCTTCCACACCCACATTCGTGAACACGGCCGCTGTTGTCGCTTGATGCAACCGGAGAAGTCTACGGTGGCCGAACATTCACTCTCCAACGCTGATCATCGCGTTCCCTTTGAGGAGACCAAGATATCGTCGTCGTAGACTGCCTACTACCCTCGGCTGCACATAATCTTCTATCACGGTTCCGTCGCGGGGAAGAAACCCCCTTATTGAATACGATGTAACATGCTGTGCTCCCAAGACAATCAGATAACACTGATTGACTGATGCTGCTTTCCAGGTTAGATCGTGCTGGTACAAAAGTCTATAAGAGTTGGCCTTTTCAGGCAAAAACACACAGTTCATTAGACATTACATACCTGCAGACATTCGCATTCTACTAAGAAACTCGCGTTGTACAGACTTTGGTAGCGCGTGAACTAAAAATTTGTATAACTAAACGGGCGTATTTACGGAGGAGGACGAACGGGACCGGACCCTCCCCCCCACAAGGTAGAAAATGTTGACGAATTTTGTTAATCTCTTAATTTATAGGCGGTTTTATTATTTTTTTAGCTGTGTGCACTGTTAATATAGTAATACCTCTTTTCTTAATATACAAACAGGTTTATTACACAGCATTAGCGCATACGTTTGGAATATAGGAAAATCAGTTCAGTCAATAAGTATCTTGTAGGAAACACTGTTTCATTAACGCGTATTTTTATTGTATTATTACCGTTTACTTTAATGGGATTGATTTCACTCACTTTAAAGATAGCAATATTGATTGGTCTTAAATTGTTTTTTCTTTTGTATGAAGCCGACCCGACCCCGGACCCCCCAAGCAAAGTTCTAGATACGCCACTGATAACTATATATTAATGATACCAATATTTTTCATTTCCCTGAACACATTCGTTTTTTTTTTTTGTGCAACATTAATAAAAGAATGACTTATCAGTATAGAAATTATCACTTAACGTTGATGCACATTAACTTGGGATAATTCAATACGCTTCGTAAGGTAGTTTTTATTCTGTACTGCTCCATACTGCTCTTGACCGTAATATTTTCGAACGCGCAAAACATCGCAAATTTTTGGCTGGAGCTTGTTGTTTACTCTGTCAAAGGCAAAACATGCGTTTATTGCAAACTTCATAGCTGACAGGGACAAGGATTTAAACCATATTACGAGAGGACGATGTTCAGTGTTCCGATTGATCAACAGAGAAGACATTAATACAGTAACCACCTATAATAACGGGCCCCGCTTATAACGGACAGCACTAAGAAACATGGCATGTTGAAAAATCAAAGACAATGAAAGGTTCAAAAGTGTTAAGTGACCGAAGTAAAATACCACTTGAACTTTGTCAATAAGTATGGTCAGCAGTCAAAAAACGAGACACCTTCGTCGGTTACTGATTAAAGAAATTAACTCTATTAAATATCAAACGAAAATTAGTAATTTTTAAGACAAATAAATATGGAAAGTGATTCTGACACAGCCATCTTGTTTTTGAAGACGATAGCCATTGGACAAAGTTTTTACTTTAATTATTATGAATATTTTATGTAAAGTATAAACTGTTCTTTACTATGGACTAAGTTTTTATTATATTATGTATACAGTAATGTGATATTATTCAATATAGTTTCTTCTGCAAGTAGAGTATTGCGTTTTTGTCGTTTCAATACCTTACGCATGTTTCACTGACAAATATGAGCATCATCAGAGGTTTGTAAACCAATAACAATCGAAATAATTCTGTGTTAATATAGAACCTAATGAATAATCGAATTTGTTTCGATTTTAATGTAAAATAACGGACAATCGATTTAAGTCGATTAGTTAACGATTGTTTTAATGTTTATTTACTTAAGCAGCTGTTTTGTCGGTTATATTATAAATATTAAATGTTTACATTTTATTTATTTTTATAAATTTATAATTTTAAATAGATCATCTTGTTTTGCTTTTATTTGAATTTGTTCTTTAATTAATAAATTATTGTTATTGTGTTTGTAAATATTAAGATTTTCCAAATATTCATTTTTTTGCCATTTTGTGTTTTTATTTAATTTTATTTTTTCAATGCCTGGAAATAGGTGATTATTATTTAGACAATGTGTGGCTAAATTAGATTTATGAATTTTTGGTTTTAAAAATGCACTGAGGTGTTGTAGGAATCTATCGAGTAGTTTTTTTTTCTTTGTCTGGCCTACGTAAAATTTATTGCAATCTGGACATTCTATTTTGTATATTCCATTTTTATTGTGAATATAGGATTTAGTTTTAGGTTTTATTTGATTAAAAATTATATTATCTCTATTATAAGGTATTTTTAAATTTGTATCTTTCAATATTTTATTTAGTTTTTGAGTTATATTTTCATAAAAAGTAAAGGTCGTTATTATTATTATTATTATTATTATTATTATTATATTATAGGTCTATATTATTATTATATTACATATATATAAAATTATATATATACAGTACAAGATGTAACTGTTTTTTTTATTTCTGCACTGCTGTATTGTTATCTACTTTATATAAATACAGTAAAATAAATAGATTCTATTTTTTCCACGTAATTTAAATATCATATCCATATTATAAGCCCTACATGCTATATGCAGTTACAACGGACTTTCAGTATACCGGACTCCTCGGAGCCCCTATTACTCCGTTCTAACGAGAAATTACTGTAATAGGTAAATAAAGCAAAGGGAGATGACATATCTCTTAGTTTAGCAGCTACAGAGAGAGAGAGAGAGAGAGAGAGAGAGAGAGAGAGAGAGAGAGAGAGAGAGAGAGAGAGAGAGAGAGAGAGAGAGAGAGAGGGGGGGGGGGTCATGTTGAGTTCCAGCCAAACAAGGCACGAGAACTGCAACGGCAGTAAGAGATGGAGGAGCCAGGCCAGCGGTTTACATGACCTGTTGTCAGCATTTTACTGGGAAACAAACAAGATGTAAAACAGTGGGTGCTTGTGTAACCAACCAAAACACAACTGGACACACACACACAATTGTGCCTTATCTCATCGTTAGTACGTTCACCTCTTGCAAATCGTTACGTACTTCACGCTGATAAACTGATCAGACGCCGAGCGACGTTAAGTAGCCCTACATTATATACAGTATTGCGTTAGGCTACACTGCTGGTTTGATCGTTATCTGTGCGCACACACGATCCTCTTTTTGACCTTTTCCGTATGACCTCTCCTACTTTACTTCTTCTTCGTCTGCTTTCTGTACTATATGATCTCGTAAACTGCTGGGCGGTCGATGCAATTTCCGGTGGTCTTAACTGTTTAAAACCTTTCTTATTAATAATACTCTTTTACTTTTCCTCTTCTTACTTCCTATTATTTTCCATCATTTCATCCCACTTGTGTTTCTGTCTTTGCCTTTTGTGATTGCCAAATTGTGTATCTTTTAAAATCGTCTTAGAAAGCGTCTGATCAGTTGTTATTCTACGTACACGGTGACTGTATCGTTGGAATTACTTCGCGTCTGTGACTTGTACTAACGGCCTTATTTCTCGTTCTCTTACTTTTAAAGCTGGAGAGTACAGAGGAAAAAGTTGGTATAGACAGATGAGGCAGATGCGAGAAAATAGGTTCCCACAGGACGTAATCAAAATGGACAACTCTGAAAGAACCAGACAAGAGGCCCGCGGATTAAACGGAACGACACGGTAAATGTAGTGATGACAAAAAAATAGGTATGACAGAGTTGTGCAAAAATTCTATTTTTTTTTAGAGAGTTGTGATTAGATTAATAAATATGCATGTATGTCTGTGTACACACACGCGCGCGCGCGCTCACCACGTCACAATTCAGCCACGGTTATTTCGCCTTCTGAGTTTTCCACGACATTCTAGCTTCCGACTTTACGTGTTAAAAGCCGAACAATACACCATCCTCTATATGCTTGCATTTTAGCGCCGTTGTGATTACCGTCTTAAGAAATGTGTACTACAATCTATTTATTATGACAATATGGTCTCTCGTTCCAGCCCTGGGCCTGAATATTTATTTTACAGGACTACGCAAGAAGGATAGCAGACTAAACTCTTTAGGCAATGGGCTAATGTTGTCTGTATGTTCTCTAGTAATTCCAAAAAGGATTATACTGATTTGATAGACGGGAGTCAATTGATTCTTCTCATCGACGTGAGTGTCTTAGGCTGCCTTGGTAAAAAAGAATAAACAATATGGCTTTATAGTGACATACCATTACCTCATCAGACACCGCCACTGTTGACATCCAAAATTTGACAATTCTGTGTAAGCAACTACGCGTATCTGTAGATTCGTCTTGATCTATGATGGCATACTATTTGGACTGAGTGACTGTACAGTCATCACATCAGATCGGGACCATTGGAGAAAGCGTCTGGAGGACATCAACACTAAGCAATGAATTGTTGTTTCGACGACGATGATGATGATGATGATGATGATGATGAAATGTAATAACGTATGTTTTTTTACATTTTCAAGTTCATCAAACAAGGCACTTGTATTAAAGGTAAAAGGCAGAGTCAGAAGGCAATTTACGTGATACAAATGAAGACAGTGTTTCTTTACATTATGAGACATTTATATTAGAGTTTTGACAGCAGAAGGAAATAAGTGAACTAACGTTGTGCTTGTTGGAAAACACACTGTGTAGAAGCAAATATTATCTATAGATTCGTGTATAAGAGACATTGTTTACAGGATACTTATTGACTGAACTGATTTTTCTATATTTCATATTTCAAACGTATACGCTCTAATGCTGTGTAATAAATCTTTTTGTATATTTAAAAAGTGTTACTACTACATTAGCGTACACAGCTGAAGAAATAATAAAATGGCCTAAAAATTACAAGATTAACAAAATTCGTCAGCTTTTTCGACCTTCTGGGGGAGGAGTCCGGTCATTTTCGTCCCCCCCCCGTAGATACGTCCCTGCTAGATTCGTCTTGAACTAGCGAGTGACGTTGGATAAATGTATCAATGAAAAGTTAATGTTATCTCAATTAATTCCAAACATTTCCGATCTGAGTTCGCCAGTGATTGTACGACTAAACAAAGAGTAAGGTTATGATGGCTTCCTGTGACGTGCTTCTGTAACCCCAGACACTGCTGTATGGATTTTAACAAATTCCATAATATTCGAGTAATGCTGCATATATGACATCTCGGAAAATAAAAAATTATCGTCAGACGACATACTATTGAAATATAAAATACTTTTAATTTTAAATTCCTTGTTGCTTCTTGTTTTAAGTCTTCACCGTACTGTCATGTCAACGAGATATATGCTTTCCCATGTGGATTTCCGTTTTAGAATAATAGCCTCTTCTCTCTTGTTTTTGTACCAGTGACTTGCAAACCCGAACGTCTGGTCACACTGGCCTTGTAAACTTTTTTTGCTATACTTCCTTCTAGACTGTCATCCCCAACGTTCCTGAGACGGCACACAGCTGCCAGTACCGGAAGATGACGTTATCAATAAAGTACTATAATGTAGGTCAGGTTAATCATGCGGCCGTGTGAAACACTGCTGTGCCGTTTTCTTCACTCCTACCGTTACACTTTCTCGTGTTTTCTACTTTCATTAACTTGTTTTTTAGCAGGTAATCACCGGTTCAAGGCCAATAGTGATCGGCTAAGGTGGGAATCGGTTCCCAGACCCTGAACGACGCTTCGACAATTATTGGTAGCGGCTTTATGTTGGGAATTCTAACATTTTTTTGAAAACACACACACACAAACATATTTTGACAACGTTAATTCCACTGATAGCTGAACAGTAAGGACGTATAAAATCGTTTGTAAAATATTTAAATGATTTCTCTGGGAAAGAGAATATTTTTACAGACATCAGGAAGCGTATCAAATATGACTAGGGCTTTCGCATGTTAAGGGCGTGTTCTTGTACCTTGACACTCGGAAACGAAAACAAAGCGGAGTAATTCCAGCCATGAAAAAATTAATAACATGTCAGAAAGAACTTTTGTTTCGGAACGCTGTTTTCTCATTTCGTAAAATTTGCATTTTGTATGAAATTTAGTATGAGAACAGTGATTTCAAAACATTACTGAGAAACAATAATACTGAAATTAGTAATAAAAAAAAGTGTCCCTTAGCTACGGGCTAACGACTTCCTTCATATTATATTGGGGTATCGAACTGCAGGCTGTTAAACGTGTCAGTTTTTTGAGATATCGATGTCGGGTTTGACGAATCGACTAATAAGGGGACCAGCTGACAAAAGAAGTAACCACCATTTTATGGTTCACAATTGGTACAGTGGTACGGGTTCGACCATTGGGTTTGCTGATAAAATCACGAAAGGAAATTCCTTATGCTTTTTGTGGCCTTTATCAGGACTCGGGTTTTATTAATGATCTAAACATTCCTTACAGAAAGATAGCAATTGATATCTAAAATGACCTGAACATTTTTTTAAAACACCAAAATTTAAACGAATATAGGCTACCTATACCATTTAAATTGTGAACGTTTACGGTGATCATAAGATCTCTATGAAATGAAGTGGAAACAACTTTTTACAACACCGTGTATATTAAAATGATGATCATGACAATTACAATACAGTCAAACCTTGGTAACTCGAAGCTGAAGAAAAACAGTTATCTAAATTTAGCTGTGTTAAATTCTTGGATTTCGTTGTCCATGACGTGTCCGTTATTTAACTAAATATAATTAATTCACTACCGACTCGGAACACAAAGTTTTTTATGGGTAAAAACGTAAAACTGGTGCAGGCTCTAAGGTAAAAGTTTTATGTTTTTACACATAAAAAACTTTGTGTTCTGAGTCGGCAGTGAATTAATTATATTTAGCTAAATTTAGCGTTACGCTGAGGTTCACAAACAGTGAAACCATCGTTATTCTGTAAGCCCAAAAACTATAGTGAGCTGAGACTACACGACGAATACACTGAAACATCACTGGTATTACTCTTAATTGTTGATTAGTTAACAAATCATGCTCAGAAACTAAAATATACAACGTGCATCTTGGAAATATAGGTATATATTCAGAAGGTTATATTCAGTATTTCTTGTACTGGATATGTGTTATACTTGTATATTACGTTCAACGAAAATAAGTTTGTAAAACTTACATACTTGTACAGTATATACAAATACACACAATCGTACAATAAGTTACCCTCTGCTATGAAACGTTAATGTTGGACTATTGTTTACATAACTTCATTGTCCTGGGTTTTTTAATTACTTTACAACATTATAAAATTACAACAATTTGTAAAATTACATTACATCGATTTTTTTTGGTACTTTTGCTTGTAAGTTTGTTAAATGTATTGTGTATTCGATAAGTTTTATCCTTTAGGAAGTTACGAAGCATTTCCTTGTTACCTTCTTTATATTTTTCGCTGAAAGGTTTGTGAGGATCGGTCAAAAATATAACACACATTTTTTTATTTTATTTGTGTCGATGTTTCGACAATGTTCATTGTCATCATCAGGACCTGTGTATGAATACAAAAGAAATGTCAGACACAACAGAACAATTATTTGAGTGAACGTGTTTGTGTATGTGAGTGTGTGCGTTTGCGTGCGTGTGTGTGTATATATATATCATTGTATATGTGAAGGAGTTGAGATTGTTTGTTAACATCTTCAATGTTTTCTTTACGATAACGAGAAAAAGAATAATTTCATAGAACTTATTTTATACACTATTAGTCTACAATTTAAATTACTCATAATACTCATAAATTGTAATAGTGTATAAATTAAGTTCTGTGATATTATAATTTTCTCGCTGTCTTAAAAAAAAACATTGTAGATGTTAACAAACTATCTCAACTCCTTCACATATACAATGATACATATATACGCACGCAAACGCGTGTGCGCACACACTCGCAAACACAAACACGATCACTCAAATAATTGTTCTGTTGTGTTTGACATTTCTTTTGTATTCATACACAGGTCCTGATGATGACAATAAACATTGTTGAAACGTCGACACAAATAAGTTAAAAAATTTGTGTTATATTTTTGACCGATCCTCACAAACCGTTCACCGAAAAATTCATTGATTGACGATCACTACGAATTTAAGGACTTCTTTATATTATAACTGTCGTAATGGTATTGAACGGAATTGGTTCCAAAACGTTCGAATTAGCCAAGTTTCTACTGAAAGAAGTTTTACTTTATAAAAGGGAAGCTAAATTAAGCAAAAAATTATCACACGGTCAAACAAATTAGAAGTCGTTGGATTGATAGGCCAAACAATTTCATGTCTCCATCGCGTCTTTCAGCCTCTCCAAACTTCTTCTACCTTTTGTCTTTTACCTTCTAAATAATACGTCCTTGGCAATCTCCGTGGATCCATTCGATTGATGGACTAATTTCGTTTGGTAATCGTCAGTTTTCTCTAGCTTTGGTAATCTTTCTGAATTTACCTCGTCCCGTATTTCGACGTGTCTCTGTACAACCCGCTACTGATCTTCAGAAGTTTGTTACTGCTCTTCGAATTTTTACATTGTCTGCTTCAGTCAAGCGTCCAACTTCCGTTCCCATAAAGAAACGCAGGGACGAACACTACATTATAAAATTGCAACGTAGGCTATGTCTGACAGTTCGTTGAAAAATATTAAATCTTCTTCATTCCTGTCTCTGTCTACTTCTTGGCTGCCTAGGAAATTCTAATTCATGGCCTTTTCTGCTAGTGATTTAATAGTTTTCTTTCTGACGTCTGCTGTCTAAACTGAACACACGCAGGGGGAAGGGAAGGCCATCGCTACAGTTTTGGTGAAACTTAAATCATAGCAATGAAGTAATTATATGAGATATAAATATTCTATTAACAAATACAAGACCTTAACATTCCCTGCATGTGATCGAACCCACGTGCACCGCGTCTGAAAATTTTCGAATATCGATATTCTCACCCATATTAAAAAAAAAAAGAGTCGAAGATTCGACGTTAACAGTTGAACACGTCAACGAGGAATGTTCCCATGTGAGACGAATGCATTACGTTTTGGACGCCGGAAGTTTGACGGAGCATAATACTAGTCTGGGTGAGCCAACGGTAATCCTCTCGAGCGTGTGTGTGATTCCATAAGAGACATTGCGAGTAACGGGACGAAGGCAGCTGTATTTGGTAAGTAATTTAGCACCGGTGACAATAAGTATCGTTTCGTATGTGGCAATGTCGCGGCGGCTGGGAATCGAACGCATGGCTTGAACAGAACGAGTCAATCTGATTTCAGTATTATTACCGCGAACTGCTTTTGATGTTGACATACTCAATTATTTTCGGTATGACGTCTCAAACTCTAATTGTGTAAACATCGATGTTTACACAAAACTGTAGTTTCTAAATGTAAAACAATGTTTATGACTACTTTGGAAATAAATTTTATACGTTATCATTTTTTGAAGAGTGTTCTTACTTGTTTACGACTGTAAGCAGACTGGATATCGATAATTGTGTAATAATTAGAAAGACGAAACGTGGGGGAAATGGATATTTTAAGTTTAACAATGCGGTAAGAATCTAATAAACCTAATGTAAAAATTTATTTAAAACATACAATAAACAGTTTTAATGAGATCGTTAAATAACACAGAAGGAATCGGAATACAAACCACGTTTTACGTGTATATTGAAATATGAAACTCGTAACTAAGAATACCAAGCGGTGGGAACAAAACTGAACGATCTACGAAGGCAAATGAAGACATCTAAATTCAGAACATTGTACAATTTGAGGATCAGTGATCAGGAACGGAACATTCAAAGAATAAAAGAAAGATATTTTGTTTGTGAGTCATGAGTACTGAATGAAAACCTGCAGACCAAAATATAGACTGTACAAGCGGAATCAGAAATGTTAAAATTAAAATAGATTTGGAAACGTATTCTACATTTGAATTTATATAAGAAAGAAAACTAAACTGAAGGGGCCGCTTGTATTCAACAGAGAAACAAATTGAGATATAAAAATGAGAAAACGGAGAAGTCCTACATAAAAAGTAGTGAAACGAGTACCGGGAAGAAAACAGATAACATGAAGTGAAGTGGAGACAGGCAAAGGACAAAATAAACAGTGACAGAAATTTGCGTAAAGTAAAGCTAGCGACCATTGGTGTTATCGATATTGATTGAAGACTCGTTGGAAACTTGGTGAAACATATTACCACAAACATTTTTAAAACACACAAACAGTTGGTAGTTTCACAATGTATTCTTAATCTCTGACAATTGTTTCAGCCTATTCAGCTATTCTCAAAGAGCTGCTAAGAACAACTAAATACAAAGAGACTGCAGAGGGTGGTGAGCTGTGTTAAGGGTGTGTGTGGGCTGTGTATGGTGGACAGGGTGGAGGAGCTAGTATAGCGGTGGTCAAGTGAGTAAAAACTAAGTAGGCTATAATAGGGAAGCAAAATCTAAAAATTAACTAAACTAAAATAACAGCTTTTACTAAAGGACATACAAATAATACGGTCTGTTCGATTGTTAAATTCTGACATTTTTGATTGCTTTTCTAATTCCTAAAATTTCTCATAAATCCGTTTTTTTACCTTTTTGTGTGTTGTGCAGTAGTATTATGTTTTCTGTCTCTATAAAGTGGTTGTGTTTTAAGCAATGATCTGTAAAACCTGTATTGGCTGTATTATTTAAAATTCGCTTCTTTTGAATTGTTAAGAATAAATTGTGGAACTTGCCAAGTGTTTGTGTGTTTTTTTTAAAGCTTTGTATTGGTGTTACCTACGGCAATTATGGTAACAGAGTCTAGACTACACGCGCGCGCGTGTACAGTAGGCCTATATACAGGGTGTCCCGGGAGGAGAGGGAAATAATTTGAGAAATGGTTCTATAGTGTAAAAGAAGAAAGAAAGTTCATATAAACGTCCGGAAACACTTTGTAAGCGAGTTACGGCTAGCGAAAGATTTCGCCCGGGTTTCGGTAAATGAAGACTTTCTGAAATTCTGGGAAGGTAAATTAAGGGGCGAATTCTGTTGTTTCTTATCGTTTTTGATACTTTTGACGATGTCAGACATTTAAATCCTTTTTAAAAATATAAAATACTATTTATTATTGTTTTCAAACACTTTTTGCTAGTCTACGTCTTGATGCATATATATATATATATATATATATATAATTTATATAATTATTTAATAATTTATTTAATATTTATAATTTCTTTACCTCACGATGTTTTCCCCTTATTTGGAACATGTTTCGGGAATCCTATTGTGTGTGAATAGGCTGAGGATGGGAACAATAGGATTCTCTAAACAAGTTCCAAATAAGGGAAAAAAACATCTTGAGGTGAGGTGAGGTGAGACAGCAAAATACAGGCAGCAGAAATGAGATTTTTGAGACGGGTCAAAGGCTGCACAAGAAGAGATTTAGTAAAAAATGAAGACGTGCGAAATGGACTAAATGTAGGCCTTATATACAATAAATGAAAAAAATAACTGAATATAAAGAAAGATGGAAACAACACGTAAATAGAATGGGAAATGGGAGAATACCCAAAAATACTTAACTACAACCCAAGAGGGAAAAGAGATATAGGAAGACCACGAAAAAGGTGGTCGTAAGTTTGTGAGGACGGAACAGGCAAATGCCTAATCCTTGTAGTGCAGAAGAAGAAGACATCTTGATGTAAAGAAATTATAAATATTAAATAAATTATATACACGTGTTTTACTTATTTATGTATCTTTATTTATTTATAAAGAAAGAGAAAAATATTTTTTGTTCAAACATGACTATGGTAATCGATAGGCATAGGCATATATGTAATCCGGGTATTCAACAGTTTAATAAACAAGCACCGTACAATGACGTCATTGTTTACGTCAACAATGCTGTAGGTGTGAAAACGTGTTGAAACAATCACCGAACCGCTTAAAACGTTCCTAGATTAGGCCTACATAGTATTTTCTTTTTCCGTATAACGTTAATTTGTATTGGGTGTAATTTCTCCACAGCACAATACTTGAAAACATAGGCATATTAGTTATTTCTATGATCTCTTTGAGAATAGCTTAATAGGATGAAACAGCTGTCAGAAGTAAATAATAAACTGAAACTTACCAAGTGTTTGTATGTTTTTTAAAACTTTTGTAATATTTTTCGTCAAGTGCCCAACGAGTCATCAATCAATATAGGCATATTATAGACATACGCGTAAATCTGGTGGATGACAATGAGATCAGCAGGAGCAAATGACGTGATATACAAACAGAGATAAGGGAATAATCGAGAACAGAATTATCGAGTCAAGACAGAAAATACGAAGGATCTGCGCCAAAAAAAAGGAGACTGTAATGAAAGAAAGAAAATCTAAAAAAAATAAGTCCATAGGGTCACATAATAAAAAGAAAGAACGACAAGTTAGTGTAGTGAAATGTAGGTCAGGGTAACGAAGTTGAAAACAGGAAAACAGACCAGTAGGTAGAAGTAAGATACCATCGGAAGATCAGTTAATGATATAATAATTACAGGAATAATAAAGTGGATAGAAAAAATGCAAGATCGGGGAAAACGGAAGGTAAGAGTTGACAAAGCGAGAACATACGAAGGCTGATAGAGATGAAGAGAAAGAAAAAAAGAACAACGATCCGCCAGAAGAAGTGATCATAATAATTCAAAACACTTGCTTCTGATTGCAAACAGGAATCTCTACAATTCCAAACAGGAATGCACAGCCTTTTAGAAAACGATACTAAATATCAAGTCTTGAAGAAGGCCAATAATTTCATACGAAGCCACTTATCACTACTCCGTCAATACAGAAAAAGTCTAGAAAAAAAACTGTGTTAATTGTAACGCATTAAAACGCGCGATGTGCAGAATTCCAATGCGTTGACGTTCGCAATGTTTTGTTTACACGCAAACGAACTAACACACAACTGCGTTCTCTATGGAACTTCCTTTCTTTAAACCCACTGGATCGCGACCTTTATCGAAATTGCACGGCATTAACATTGGCGTATCTATAATTTGGCCTGGGGGTCCGGTCAAGTCGGTTTCATACAAAACAAAAACAAGTTAAGGCTAATCTATTTTTAAAATGGTTGAAAAACGTGTGGTAACATACTGAAATGAATCCCATTAACTAAATATTATTATATTGGTAAAAACGTTATAAGTTTTACCTTATAGCCTGAACCAGTTTTCGCTTATAAGCTTCGTCAGAGGCTGCCATTGGGAGCACTGTCCGTCTTGTTCTTGGCGACGGTGTCGACTTTTGAAGGATCGATGTTCTGTGTGTGGGGTGAGATATGTTCGAATAATGCGTGTGATCTGAATTGTGTCTGTTCGTTTAGGACGTCGTTTTTATGTGTTTTTGTGTTTGTTTGGACAACGGACACGTCATGGACAATAAAACTTTGTGTTCCGAGTCAGTAGTGCTTTAATTATATTTAGTTAATCAACGGACACGTCATGGACAACGAAATCCAAGAATACAATCCCACTAAAGTAAATGGTAATAACACAATAAAAGTACGCCTTACTGAAACACTGTTTATAAAACAATATTAATTGTTTCAGGTTTCAGCCTTATTGGCTGAATTGATTTTCCTACATTTCATATTTCAAACGTATATGCAAATGCTTTGTAATAAACCTGTTTCTACATTTTAAAAAGAGTTACTACTATATTAGCGTACACAGCTGGAAAAATTATAAAATTAAGAGATTAACAAAATTTGTCAACTTTTATCGACCCTATGAGGTCGGTGTCCCAAATGCCTCCCTGGACATAACCACGACACTCGTGAATAGCATAATCTCATTTTATGTTGTTACTAGCTGTTACCCGCGGCTTCGCACGCGAATATTTGACTTTTAATAAGTATTTTAATATAATTTTTATTGTCTATGTCTATATGTCGTTCTGTCAGATCGTATAACAATTTTGTACTCATTAGTCAAATTCTCTCCAAAGATGTTTTCAACACATGTAATAAAGTATTATGTTTATGCAACAGCCTTTAAGATTTAAAAGTACCCGTTTATAAAGCCTTTGGAGATATTTATGAAGTACCTGTTTACCAAAAAAGCTAAATTCTTTATTTTAAGTATTACTGTGTTATAAGCATTGTATAACACATTAAACGCTAAATTTTCCTCAACCATGGCATTTATTTATTTCAGCAGTAAAGTAAAAACCAAAAACCGTTGTCACCTAACCTCACAAATGAAAACAACACGTATTTTCGCATTGTATTAAGTAAAAGGACAATTTACAATTAGTACACTTCTTCTTTACCACATCGTATATATCGATTCAATCACATATTATATAAAACATCGAAAATGTACTGCAGGTACCAATGTTATTTGGTACCTGTTCAAAATTTGGTGGCAATCGGTGTAACGGTGTGGATTTGTATTCAGTACACATAAATCCTCAGACTTTGAGTTTTATATATCGGCCCAATAGCACGGAGTTTAGTCTGTTAGTATATAACAACAGGAGTGAGCCACGGCCCAATAGCCCGGAGTTTAGTCTGTTAGTAACAACAGGAGTGGAGCACACGGCCCAATAGCCCGGAGTTTAGTCTGTTAGTAACAACAGGAGTGGAGCACACGGCCCAATAGCCCGGAGTTTAGTCTGTTAGTAACAACAGGAGTGGAGCACACGGCCCAATAGCCCGGAGTTTAGTCTGTTAGTAACAACAGGAGTGGAGCACACGGCCCAATAGCCCGGAGTTTAGTCTGTTAGTAACAACAGGAGTGGAGCACACGGCCCAATAGCCCGGAGTTTAGTCTGTTAGTAACCACAGGAGTGGAGCACACGGCCCAATAGCCCGGAGTTTAGTCTGTTAGTAACAACAGGAGTGGAGCACACGGCCCAATAGCCCGGAGTTTAGTCTGTTAGTAACAACAGGAGTGAGCCACGGCCCAATAGCCCGGAGTTTAGTCTGTTAGTAACAACAGGAGTGGAGCACACGGCCAAATAGCCCGGAGTTTAGTCTGTTAATAACAACAGGAGTGGAGCACACGGCCCAATAGCCCGGAGTTTAGTCTGTTAGTAACAACAGGAGTGGAGCACACGGCCCAATAGCCCGGAGTTTAGTCTGTTAGTAACAACAGGAGTGGAGCACACGGCCCAATAGCCTGGAGTTTAGTCTGTTAGTAACAACAGGAGTGGAGCACACGGCCCAATAGCCCGGAGTTTAGTCTGTTAGTAACAACAGGAGTGAGCCACGGCCCAATAGCCCGGAGTTTAGTCTATTAGTAACAACAGGAGTGAGCCACGGCCCAATAGCCCGGAGTTTAGTCTGTTAGTAACAAAAGGAGTGAGCCACGGCCCAATAGCCCGGAGTTTAGTTAGTTTGTTTCCAACAATGTCTGTGTTTTGTTTCGTTAAAATCTGTAACTAATGATTAAAATATTCTGGTACGCATTAATAACAAACTAAGAAATATATACTTATACGATAATAAGAAAAAGGTAGATAGGATCTTCAATTGAAAGGCTGCCCCGAGCTATGGATAGACTTTGTCTGCTGATATTTATCACTGGCAAAAGGATTGTTTTTCTTTTTTTTCAGAAGTGAATTGCAAAAGATTTGTGGGAATTATTTGTTTATTGTAATGTATAACAATTATTCTATTTGTTTTTCTTGAAACTTTTCTTCTCATATAGTAGTATAAGAAATTTTATTTTTAAATAACACTGTCTTTTCTGTAGCGAGATGTTTATTTTTGTTTTTTATGAAAAAATCATGACTTGTCATTTACCCCATAATGCAACGTTGCTCTGTGCAAAGAAATTACAAAATTAATATGAGTTGTGTCACAGAAAATTATAAAAGTTCAGCACGTTTTAGATACCGAGAATTTCGTTAACGCCTTTATTACGTTAGTTAAGCCTGTGAACTCAATAACCATAAATTGTAAGAATTGTCATACAACCGTTAATTGGAAGAATTATCACAGAACCGTTAATTGGAAGACACCGTAATCACAGAACCGTAAAGTGTAAGAATTGTCATACAACCGTTAGTTGTACGAAGTGATTGTAGTACATAAGAAATCTGAATTTACTTGTTGCAAAAAACCTCATCATTTTTACTTAAGATATTTCTATTTTACTACTTCAAAGTGATGCAAAGTTTCTCGTCACTATCACTTGTCCTGATACTTGAATGTGGAGGAGCTCGAGAAAGCGGTTATAAATTCAAAGTGTAAAACCGTGATTATAACGATGATTACTTTAATTCTGAGATTGTATGGTACTGTTTACGAATCGTTGCCTTATAGCTGACCGTTGTACCCTCCGTGAAACTCGATTTGTACAATTGTGTTTTATTAAATTCATGTCGTCTATTAAGAGTATAATGATCCCCATGATAGAAGGGGCGTCTTACTCTTCAACTCTTTTGAGGCTTACTTTTTTTTTTATTGGCCATCTGAGGACCACATGTCAATTTAAATTCTTTATTCTTTGTTCTTTTCTTTTTTCCAATATTCTTTCATCTTTTCACTGTGTCTCTTCTTCCTGTCTTCAGTCCACTGCCTGAGTTTTTCTCTCAACTACCCTGGACTGTTCCATTTTTAATACTTTTGCCCGAAAAACTTCTCTTTCAATTGCTTCTTCTGCGTTTATATTATTTTTTTATAAATTCTTTTGGACTTCTTTAATCCAACTTGATGTTGACTTCTTCCTCCACAGATATTTGAAGATCTGGTTGTTAACCTATTGTCGTCCATTTTATATAAATGTCCAAAAAATAATAGTCTTCTTTTTCTCATTGTTTCTGTTATATTTTCTATACTCTGATATATTTCATCATTACTTCTTAATTTCCAACCTTCTGAAGTTTTTCGTGGGCCTAATATTTTCCCAATTATTCGTCTTTCCAATATTTGTAGTTTGTCTAAATTATAATTCAATGCTACACATTCACTTGCATATAGGCATTCTGGCTTTGAGGCTTACTTTAATATACGTTTTTTTTGTCATTCATTGGGTTAGGAATTGGTTTCCTAATATCTGAAACGGCTTGGATCCCGTTTCCGTTAAGTGAGAAACGGTCACTACCGTCTGATGATAACGTGATGACAAACCAGCGGTCAGTATCCGTAAACACTAATACGGAAAGTGACAGAATCTGCATACTAACCATATGCCATAGAATGAGAATTCTACTCCTACTGTATATTCAAGTTTCTGGTTGAAGAATTAAACTCCAAAAACACAAGACGTGTTGGTTACTTGAAGCAGCACTATTCATGAGAGACAGTTTAGCCCATCAGCAGTGGTCAACGGTCTGGGCCTATATCAGACACAATGAGCGTTATCGGGTCCGGTCGCAATTGAACCTGCCCTCGCGCTAATTACCAACTGTCAGTATGAATTGCTGCTGCTCTACTCTACTTGTATGTGTGACAAGCAGCGAACATTGTTAACTAGCCTATGTGTCAGATTGTTAACTACGGCATTCTAACCGTCTCTGTGATCTCATCACTCTACATTGACGGAACTTACAGAAAAACATACGACACGAAATCTCGCTTTTTTAACGGGATGTTAAATCGCACTGTTTTAATGCGCCTTCTTCTCGTAACGTCAAGCAGGAGAGTGGCGGTTGACCAAATTCTGAAATCATCTGTACTCCCTTGCAATATATTTCTGTATCCACCTGCTTCTTGGTCTTCACCTACCATTCCCATTCACTTTTTCTCTAATAGCCTTACCATACGCGTTAGTTAAAAGGCTACTGAGCCCAACAATATGCCTCATCCCTCGATGATTCGATATTTCTTCTTTATCAACATCATTGCAGTATCCACGGACCACAACTTCATTATGGCCAGTGGAATATCTAGAATTTAGCCGGGGGGGGGGGGGTCCGGTTGAGTCGCCTTCATACAAAAGAAAAAACAAGTGTAGACTAATCAACGTTACTACCTTTAAAGTGGTTGCAAAACGTATGACAACATCTTGAAATCAGTTCCATTAAAATAAACGGTAATAACACAATAAAAATACGCGTTATTGAGACAATGTTTACAAGATAGCAAATTGACTGGATTAATCTTCTTATATTTCATATTTCAAACGTAGGCCAATGCTGTGTAATAAACTTGTTTGTAGGCCTATATTTTAAAAAAATGTCAGTACTATATTAGCGTACACAGCTGAAAAAATAATAAAATAGTTTAAAAATTAAGAGAATAACAAAATTCATAAACTTTTTTCGACCCTCTGGAGAGGGTCCGGTAACGTCCCCCCCCCCCTATATATGCCATTCATTATGGCGACAGTTTCGTTAGACGGGCAGTGAGTAATTGTCTAGCCTGCTTTCTAATGCCCGGCTGTAATTCCGACTTTGTTCGCCGGAAACCATTACTTGTCGCAGCTATTCATTTAGCCCCAAAAGGCTACCCACGTCCCAGACTTTCGCGGGACTGAAACAGCAACCGGAGTCTTCAATACCTGGGAGTTCTTAAACTTTGAAAACTGTTTAAATAATAGATCTACTGTTTTCAGAAGGCAAAGTTGCGGGCCATCATGACCGACAGATTAGCAACACTGTGACAAGGACAATGTTTACGTCGTTGGCTCCCGTTCCAGCAGCCGTGACTGCACAATTCTCGTACAGTGATTAACGACTATTGTCTTTGTGTGGCACATAACCGTACGGATTACACACGATCGCGCTGAATAAAGCATTCGAAACGCGTTTTTGTTCATTTAGCATGCACAAGTGATGTTCATTTACGTCACAGCGGACAATGTGATGCCAAATATAGACTCATACAATAATATATTAATTTATTCTAATAAACTCGCGCGCGAGTTTCTATGTTCGTGCGCTTTGATCAAACAGTTTTAGCAAGAACACAAAACAAAACAGTTATTGATACGCGGTTTACGATCGATTTCTTCCGTAGACAATATGCGATGCAAAATTTTAGCAGATTATTACAGTATATTAAACAGTAGGCTTCCTGTACACCTATTTACTATAATTCTCCTCCACCGTCCTCGGCAGCTTGCAGCTTTGCTTTAGCGGGGATTTTTTTGCACCCGCAGGAGGATTGCAGCATCTTGGTGGAGCCTAATGGCTGCGAAGAAGACAACGTACTGCTGGTACCATCGACGGGTAACCTAATACTGGAATGGTGACCGTCAACACAATTATTCGCTAGATGGCGGGAGAGAAGGAAAACTTGTATATGTGGCACTGCTGTTGGAACAGGTGTCGCCTGTCTCAAGCTCAGCAAGCAGACGCCTCCGTGCCGGTGGCCAAGGTAGCAACGACATGCTAGGATGAAACAGTCTAAGGATGCAAGGAAGTAAGGCTGATAAACTTGACAATGACTAATACAGAAGCTCAGGTACGAATACAAGGACACATGACAGAAGGATTTGTAATCAATCGAGGGTTAAAACAAGGAGATGGGCTGGCCCCGACCTTGTTTAATCTAGCTCTAGAATATGTGATCAAAAAACTGTCAGTAGGAAGAAATAACGTACTGACAAACAAATCGGTCCAATTAGCAGCCTACGCGGACGACATCAACATAATGTGTCGGACAAAAAATGCAGCAGAGGAACCTTTGAGCTCAAAGAAAATGCTACCAATATACGCCTCAAAATCAACATAGATAAAACAAAAATATTAGTGCAGATTAGAAGACAAAGAAACTACGGAACAATCGACAATATCGAAAAGGTGGACAACTTTAAATACTTGGGAACCATATTAGAAAAAAACGGCACAGAAAAAGTCGAAATCCGAAACCGGATAGTCCAAGCCAATAAAGCATACTTCGCCACATCAAGTATCTTCAGATCCAAAGGCATCCACAGAAACACGAACTAAGGATATACAAATCAATAATAAGACCCATCCTAACCTACGGCTGCGAAACGTGTATCACGAACTCCAAAGTAGCAAACACTCTCGATATCTTTGAAAGAAATATATTACTAAGAATCCTGGGACCAGTTAATGACGTACATGGCTGGAGAATAAGATATAACTTTGAATTGTATCAAATGTATAAAGAACCACCGCTAACACGATACATAAAACTACAGCGTCTAAGGTGGGCTGGTCATGTAGCCAGGATGGGAGAAGACAGAATATCACGAAAACTATTGAATACCAGAATCCACGGGAAAAGTCCAGTGGGAAGACCGAGGAGAAGACGGGAGGACGCGGTGGATGAGGATGCGAAAGAAATACTGAAAGTGCGTTCCTGGAGGAGGATGGCTACCGATTGAAGAGAATGGGGGGAGAAATTAAAGGAGGCCAGGGCCCCACAAGGGCTGTAGTGCCATAGGAGAGAGAGAAGGAGTGAAGGAAAGGACAGTTTTCGAAGGTCAACTCCTGGGCTATGGATCGTCAGGACGATATGTCCGCATAATGTAGGGCAGGCCTATAAGGCCCATTAAACATTATCATAGCGCGATCCCCCTGAAAATTTTTTTGATACGCTACTAACAGGGGTGGATCCAGTAAAGTATTCTGAGCGGGAATTTTGGTGAAGGATTTATTTTCTTTTGATCGAGTTTCTTCTATCGGAAAAACAGCTTTTCTGATATACATTTTTTTTTACTGTACTTGAACCTCTTCGATATATTATAACGTATGAATATTAAACAACGTATAAATATTAAACAAAATCAAAGTAATATTTCAAGAAAAAAAAAGAAAAGATTTTCCATCAAAAGGGCAGTGAAAAATATTTTGTCATCA
Organism: Magicicada septendecula; assembly: GCA_034769895.1. Taxonomy (NCBI): domain Eukaryota; kingdom Metazoa; phylum Arthropoda; class Insecta; order Hemiptera; family Cicadidae; genus Magicicada; species Magicicada septendecula. The sequence goes on along the minus strand of CM068374.1, from coordinate 398,520,176 downwards.
CTTCGTCACGGACGTGCGAATTCCTCTGATTTTCCTCTCCCGTGAATCCGCCTCCAACAGCGACCAACTCCGACAACAAAGTCACCGCATAAGGCTTTGGGCTGGTTAACTGTACGACCATATCTGTAGTGTACGTGCCGACACAGACGTCTTCCTGCTGCTGCATACCTGTGACCTGACGCATGTACGCCCTTATCACGTGTTCTTTCCAACTGTTGTCCTGTTTCACCAGCCGCTCCTTTTCTGTCACTTATATAGTCTAATTCGAAAATGGTACACATATTAGTGACAGAAGCGTATTTACGAGGGGACGAACGGGACCTAACCCCTCCCCCCCCCCCAGAGAGTCGAAAAATTTGACGAATTTTGTTAATCTTTTAACTTTTAGGCTCTTTTATTTTTTCAGCTGCATTAGTAACTCCTTTTTAAATATACAAACAGGTTTATTACACACCTTTGCGTATACGTTTGAAATATGAAAAAATATAGGAAATCAATTCAGTAAGCATTTTCTAAACAATGTTTCAGTAACGCGTATTTTTATAACAAACAGAATTATCACTGTTGCACACCACTATAGAAAAATTATGCCGATTAGCGCTTTCAAGCTTCACAGCTCATCGTCAGATCGGAAATTTCATGAGCTGTGAAGCTTGAAAGCGCTAATCGGAATAATTTTTCTATAGTGGTGTGCAACAGTGATAATTCTGTTTGTCATTATAACCACTAACAACTTTCTTAATCGTATTTTTATTGTGTTATTGCCGTTTATTTTAATGGGATCGATTTCAGGATGTTCTCTCACGTTTTTCAGCAACTTTAAATATAGAAATGTTGATTAGTCTTAACTTTGTTTTTTCTTTTGTATTAAGCCGACTTGACCCGACCGGACCCCGGACCCTCCCAAAGGCAAATTCTGGATGCGCCACTGGTTAGTGAAGAGTCCTCATTCAGATCTCAGGCCGTTTTTCCAGTCTAGTCGTTTTTCAAATATCCATATCCGGTAGTTGGTTTTACCCAAAAAGATTGTCCGGTAACGTTAGGGCCTAGGATCTGCCGCAACTGTTTTCGTAACACTCTGTCGTTTTTTGCGGCTTATTGAAGATCCCCGAGGGTGGAATACGAAACGTTGTCGAAGACGTCAAGAATTTACAGCAACCGACCTAACAGCCCGGTTTGGGAATACTGACACCGACCGTGTAAGCTTAAGCCATCAACAAGCCTGTACAATACTGACGCCGACCGTGTAAGCTTACGCCATCAACAAGGCTGTACAATACTGACACCGGTCGTGTAAGCTTAAGCCATCAACAAGCCTGTACAATACTGACGCCGACCGTGTAAGCTTACGCCATCAACAAGGCTGTACAATACTGACACCGGTCGTGTAAGCTTAAGCCATCAACAAGCCTGTACAATACTGACGCCGACCGTGTAAGCTTACGCCATCAACAAGGCTGTACAATACTGACACGGGTCGTGTAAGCTTAAGCCATCAACAAGCCTGTACAATACTGACGCCGACCGTGTAAGCTTACGCCATCAACAAGGCTGTACAATACTGACACCGGTCGTGTAAGCTTAAGCCATCAACAAGCCTGTACAATACTGAAGCCGACCGTGTAAGCTTACGCCATCAACAAGGCTGTACAATACTGACACCGGTCGTGTAAGCTTAAGCCATCAACAAGCCTGTACAATACTGACGCCGACCGTGTAAGCTTACGCCATCAACAAGGCTGTACAATACTGACACCGGTCGTGTAAGCTTAAGCCATCAACAAGCCTGTACAATACTGACGCCGACCGTGTAAGCTTACGCCATCAACAAGGCTGTACAATACTGACACCGGTCGTGTAAGCTTAAGCCATCAACAAGCCTGTACAATACTGAAGCCGACCGTGTAAGCTTACGCCATCAACAAGGCTGTACAATACTGACACCGACCGTGTAAGCTTACGCCATCAACAAGGCTGTACAATACTGACGCCGACCGTGTAAGCTTAAGCCATCAACAAGGCTGTACAATACTGACACCGGTCGTGTAAGCTTAAGCCATCAACAAGGCTGTACAATACTGACACCGGTCGTGTAAGCTTAAGCCATCAACAAGGCTGTACAATACTGACACCGGTCGTGTAAGCTTAAGCCATCAACAAGGCTGTACAATACTGACGCCGACCGTGTAAGCTTACGCCATCAACAAGGCTGTACAATATTGACACCGACCGTGTAAGCTTAAGCCATCAACAAGGCTGTACAATACTGACACCGACCGTGTAAGCTTAAGCCATCAACAAGGCTGTACAATATTGACACCGACTGTGTAAGCTTACGCCATCAACAAGGCTGTACAATATTGACACCGGTCGTGTAAGCTTAAGCCATCAACAAGCCTGTACAATACTGACACCGGTCGTGTAAGCTTACGCCATCAACAAGGCTGTACAATACTGACACCGACCGTGTAAGCTTAAGCCATCAACAAGGCTGTACAATATTGACACCGACCGTGTAAGCTTAAGCCATCAACAAGGCTGTACAATATTGACACCGACCGTGTAAGCTTAAGCCATCAACAAGGCTGTACAATACTGACGCCGACCGTGTAAGCTTAAGCCATCAACAAGGCTGTACAATACTGACACCGGTCGTGTAAGCTTAAGCCATCAACAAGGCTGTACAATACTGACGCCGACCGTGTAAGCTTAAGCCATCAACAAGGCTGTACAATACTGACACCGGTCGTGTAAGCTTAAGCCATCAACAAGGCTGTACAATACTGACGCCGACCGTGTAAGCTTACGCCATCAACAAGGCTGTACAATATTGACACCGACCGTGTAAGCTTAAGCCATCAACAAGGCTGTACAATACTGACACCGACCGTGTAAGCTTAAGCACAAGGCTGTACAATATTGACACCGACCGTGTAAGCTTAAGCCATCAACAAGCCTGTACAATACTGACACCGGTCGTGTAAGCTTAAGCCATCAACAAGCCTGTACAATACTGACGCCGACCGTGTAAGCTTACGCCATCAACAAGCCTGTACAATACTGACACCGACCGTGTAAGCTTACGCCATCAACAAGCCTGTACAATACTGACGCCGACCGTGTAAGCTTACGCCATCAACAAGGCTGTACAATACTGACACCGGTCGTGTAAGCTTAAGCCATCAACAAGGCTGTACAATATTGACACCGACCGTGTAAGCTTAAGGCATCAACAAGGCTGTACAATACTGACACCGACCGTGTAAGCTTAAGCCATCAACAAGGCTGTACATTATTGTTTAAACGTGTTTAGTTGTTTTCGTCGATTTCTTGCGGTTAGTCTCGTCGCACACACTCTTTTCCGCCGTCACTTCTACACGCGTTTACTGTAGGCCTATATGTTGTCGTTTTGTTTCCATCTTTCCCTGGCTTGTGTCAATCCTACCCATGCGATTATCACCACATATTTTATATTCTGAATTATCTGATGTTCACATCGTATCTTTGATCTAAATCTTGGTCTATCTTAACATTAACGCATCTTCATCCCTGTTTATAATGAGTTTCACAACACTCGGTGTTATCGTCAAAACATTAGGAAACGTTACGAATATCTTCAGCCCAATAAAGTTCAATAATTAACAATCATCGGTTGCTAAAAATCAAGTTGGGGAGTTGTATCTATGTGTCAGGAGTACGTTACGGGAGTTGTATCTATGGGTGAGGAGTACGTTACGGGAACTAAACGTCCATACTGTGATGTTACCAATACGCCTATCCAGTTTCTCAACTGCAACCTGAATTCTGAAACGGGGAGATCGCAGACGAATTATCGGTCTGCAGACGTGGGTTGTTTACCACAGGATGGCCAGTCTCGCAATTGTGACCCACAAAACGTTAGGCCCTACCTCGCTGAGAATGATACGTTTCAAATAGGATACCGAAATAGTAACCGCACGTTTCCGTCGACTGAAGCTTCCGGAAGAGTTTCTGTGTCTAAGCCTGGAAGCCAAACAACGACGACAACTAACACTCGTAACAGATAATTATCGAGAGCGCATCATCATCATGGTGGATACAGCGGAAAAACTACTTGAGAGGTTGCTCAAATCAGGGTAGTATTTACGGGACCTCCCCCACGACGAATTTTGTTAACACCTTAATTTTAGGTTGTTTTATTTTATTTTTTCAGCTGTGTACGCTATAGTAACTCTTTTAAATATGTAAACAGGTTTATTACACAGAATTAGCTTAAATGTTTGGAACATAAAGTATAGGAAAATCAGTTCAGTCAGTATCTTGTGCACAACGTTTCAATAATGCGTATTTTTATTACGTTATTACCGTTTACTTTAATGGGATTGATTTCAGGACGTTGTCATGCGTTTTTCGGCCACTTTAAAAGTAGTAATGTTTATCAGTCTTAACTTGTTTTTCTTTTGTATAAAACCGACCCGACTCTGGACCCCTCCAAAGCCAAATACGCCAGTGGGTGAAATCGCAGCTGGCGACCGAGGGAAGAGACAGCATGATTTCCGAAAAGGTTACTCTAAATGATCGGTGCTGTGAAAGAAGTGATTGAGACACTTCAGGCTGCAAAGTTGGGAAACCACCATTACAAGAGGAGACTTGTAATGGTGGTCGTCGTGCCGGACATGAGGCCTGGAGAGCGGCTTTAACGAATAATACAAAGTTATCTGGAACACAGAGTTCTCCGATATCATCGATGGGTCAGCACGAAGGAAATCAGAGTCGAACGGGAGAGAAATTAATTACAGAACGACTGATGACGGTAATGACGTACGACGGTGTGTGTGTGTGTGTGGGGGGGGGAGCACGGAAATACGCGCATCGGCTGACACACAATACGAACAACAAACACAGTTTAAAAGCGTAAACAATGGTAAACAAACGGACTATTACAACGACGGGGGGGGGGAGACAGACAACCTGTTGCGCAGTGTAGCCTGTACTGTACACCTACTGATCCGTACGTAGTCTTACAGCTAATAAATAATGCGAGCCGACTTCTTCAACACTACTGTGTACTTTCAAAACTGATTAATAATAGTAATACTAATCATGCCAAAACACTTTCCAAGTAACAGGGGTGCCTACAGGAGGGGTCGTGTCGCCATTGGCGACATTTAGAAGATTTTTGGGAGGATTTTTTTTTTACTATTGCATGAAAAATCTTCCCCAATTTTACAAAACTGTAAAAAAACTTATAACGGACACGTATCAGACGCACAATAAATCTACCCAGTTGACTTTTTCGAGCGGGCTTAGGCTCGAAATTGTCAAAAACTGTCTTAGAACGAGCATGAGTGATACTTGGTTAAAGTTTGTTAATTTTATCCAGTGAGACTGAAGTTTTAAGGAAGATTCCGCACGAAGAAATCATTGACAAGTTTGCCTTTTCCACTAAACAAAGACAAAAAATATTTAAAAACACTTACTTATTATTATTATTTTGTTTGCTTACTTATAAGTTATATTTCAACTTCAGATACCACAAATATTGTGATTGTAAGCTTAAAATATTACATTGTTCATATTATGATAATGTAAATTTGAAATACATTTTATTTTTTATTTACTGTATTAATAAAGTACTGTGTGCAATAGAACTCTGCGTTAAATTTTTCTGCTACATTTTACTACACTACGAAAAGGTCCAAAAGCAGACTGAAATTTTTATAGCATTTTATCGATAAAAACAGATTTAAGTGAGACGTTTAAGTTGCAAAACTAAATATCTTTTTAATAAAGTCATAGAGTACTGGTATTGTAAAACAAATCACGTTTTACTGAAAATATTAATTTGTGATTTATTATTATAAATCCTTATTTGTTTAGTTTATCTAGAATCAATATATCGTTTCGGTAAAAGGTAATATTTTGTAATAGTTTTGAGTTAGAAAGCCCCGGCCTTTGCTAGATTAGGTAAGAAATTTTACTGTAAAAGAGAGAAAAGGTCTTGTCAGAAAAATGGGGGATTTTCTTATAAAATTGGGGGGAAGCGTCATAGGGGTTGGGGGGATCGGCACCCCTGCCAGGTAACGAAAGTCATAAATTAATAATAACATAACCAGATAATACTAATTTAAGTCATAATTTAATGTCTATAGTACAAGTAATAATAATTGAATATCTAAAGGTCATAAGTTAATAATAAAGTATAACATTGTCTGCGGAAAACATGTTTAAAAAATGCAAGTCCTTCACGAAATTAACATCGTCGATGGGCTTAATAATACGTACTATCGTGCACAATTACGACAAGACGCTGGAAAAATATTAAAGCTGCACTTTAAAACGAAAAGCGGTGGACAACTTGTTCCTAAAACTCAATGCTAAGGTTGTAGGAACATAAGCAGCTGAAGGCTGAGTATGTCAGGGACACTGATATCTTCAGAGTTAAAACTAATTAGAAAATATTCATTAGAAATATACAAAATATTAATTCAAACGCTTCTTGCTAGTCCTTTTCTTGATATGTAAATTATTTAATGTTTACTACTAGATTTCACTGACAGTTAACAAACAACATATGGCCACAACACACCCACCCCCACGCCCTAACCCTCCCACGGCAGAAATCACAAGGGAAGCAAGATATTAAACGCGCAGCGCAGTTAAATCAACATCAGTACGCCTTGAAAATGTTCCGGGATTACGGACGAAACGTCGGCAATATAAGCATCACATACACGGATGTACCCAAAAACCTGTTACAACAGAAGCCTTCGCACGACCATTTATATATATAAAGTTTTTTTTATGAAATACATAATAAAAATACAACGTAACGTAACTCAAGGAGTTACGAATAGTTAATTAATAAATTTTAAATATCTGTATTACGGCACGATAAATTATTAAAGTTAATATAAGATTGTAATATTAGTAGTAAGAAAGTATAAGAGATTTTGTACAGTGTACTAGTTATGTAAGCGGGTGCTAAGGCGTGAGCGCCGACACACTGTCGCCTGGCACTTTAGAAATGTATTGTACATCCAAACTTTCTATGTCATAAAAATATAAAATGCTTTGTTTGCACAAACCGGCAAAAAACGGGAAATACCGTTAGAAAGAGGGTGTATCGTCCTTCAAAAATACAATAGCTGACATACCGAAACGAGGTGTGTTTTAGAAAGCAGATTTCTCTTTTTACGAGTTAACGGCTGTGCGGGAAAAGCTCAGAGCCGCAAATCTGTAGCCAATAAGGAATAGCGTCATCGCTGCGCGCGAGAATTTTGCAAGTGATGACTGGATATTTTCAAATTTACCGGCGACACTTTCAAAATGTGGCCAATTGGAAGAGTGACAGCAGAAAGGGAAGTTTTGAAGAGGCTATAAATATGACTCTCGCAGAAGAACGGGGGCAGTCAAAAGTCAGTAAGAGGGCAGTAAGTCAGTAAAAATGTGAGTAAAAGTTTAAGTCAATGAGAAGAAGTACGAAGTCCGGTAATGATAGCGGTCGGTCAATCATAGTATTTGTTAGTCAGAATTACGGACTATCATAATATTTACATAATTAGCAATGAACTAAAGCAAGCAAGTGAAATATAAGAACTCGGTGATGTAAAGGTGAAGAAATAGTGAGTATGATTGAATTGGTGCGCGGGCAGAGATGCGAAGAAGTATTGCTTTATAATGTGCGCGAAAGAATAAGTAAGTCTGAATCGCTAAGTGCGGGACGCTAAGTAGTCATCGCGATCGTGTGCAAAGTAAAAGCAAAGCAATAGAAGTGAAAGTGATATATTGTGTGTAAAGTGGAAGGAGTCAAGCAGCGGAATGGATAACCATTTACAAGTAACTCTATCAAAGTATATTGTCTAAATCACATAATCTTGATGTAGTAATAACTGTCTACCGTAAGTTCAACCCGTTTCATTCTCAAAGAATCCATGATAACGTTCAGATACTAAATTGTGCATTTATATGCTATTACATAGAATTGGATGAGAATTAAATATATGTAATTTGTTAGGTAATAAGTCATGATGATATAGAATTGAATGACAATTAAATATATGTAATTTGTTAGGTATTAAGTCATGTCTTTGATCAAAGTAAAGTATGAATAGAGAAAGGGAGATTCAAGACATCAAGAAGTTAGCATAATGTTATAAATGATTTAAATGTGTTCAATAATCTCTGATAAATTATTTAAATGTGTTAAATAATCTCTATTGAAGATTGAAGAGTGATAAGATTTTGTATCTATTGATAAATCATTCAATTTCCACAATTGATAGTAATCATGATGTTATGTGTTGATATTATCTAATGTACATAAAGTTGATAAATATAACGTTGTGTCATTTACCTTCTGAACAAAGAGTTATTATTTAACGATAACCCCTGAGATTAATAATTATCTCTGGCGCCCAACCGAAATCCAGGCAGTAGTTAGAATCTAGATAACTATGTTAATTGCCAATTAATCAACTTAATTATGATTAACCAAAAGTAAGTAAATTTCATTAACGACCAATCAGAGTTTATTATAATTGGCACGTATTTTATTAGCATTCGGCAGCCATTGCAGAAAGAGTTTCTTTTAGAAATGGCGCACAAATGTGGTGCAGTAAAAGATATTTAATAACAATCAACACAGATTTAAAGTAAATGCAATATTTAGTGAGGAGTAAATACCCTTCCAGGTAGCGCCCACCGAATTCAAGAGGGTTTTGGGTCTTTGCATCGAATTCAAATGCACCAGTTTATCAACTCTGTGGAAATTACCTGAAATACTGGCGGCTGAAATACTTTCCCTGTATGCCGCCTGCCTACCCTGTGCCTGAGCTCCTCCTTAGCTAATAATAAGTGATTACCTGTATGCGGTCCGCCGTGTGACTTCTCAAACTTATTATGTTACGCGTTTCAAGGCGTATGCCTCATCATCAGACGTTAAAAACCAAAAAACACATATATCACACAAAACTGCGTTTGTCAAAAAATAAAATTACTGCTTTGAGACTGCTCAACGGATTCCAATCAGTAGCAGGCAACACTTGAACGGGTGCGCACCCTACATCACGTGCACATAATATGCTTGCTTCTGTAATTTTATTTTTTGACAAACGCAGTTTTGTGTGATATATGTGTTTTTTGGTTTTTAACGTCTGATGATGAGGCATACGCCTTGAAACGCGTAACATAATACGTTTGAGAAGTCACACGGCGGACCGCATACAGGTAATCACTTATTATTACATAATAGTGACTTGGATACCATACGAAACACGAATGTCCTCCTTAGCTACTTGGATGGTGATTAGATGGCAAAAAGGAGTTTTTTTTTCTCCCGACTTTCACTGTAAGTACATGATAACAGATATCAAAATTAGTTGACCCCAACTTTGTCACTACTTATTGCCACACTGCTAAATACTTCATTCTTGACGAGGCCTTTCGGTATCTCCACCATCTTCAGGTCTTCAGGATGAAGGAAGGTCTTCGTTTAAGACCTGAAGATGGTGGATACACCGAAAGGCCCCGTCAAGAACGAAGTATTTAGCAGTGTGGCAATAAGTAGAGACAAAGTTGGTGTTAAGATGGCTGCTAATAAAACTAACAAAACTGAAAATTAGTTTACATACAAACACGAAGGAGATAGTAAATTTAAATTTGCCCCGGGCGCTAAATTTTTTTCTCGTGGTTGTGGTGAGGACGCAGACCTTCAGCGACTCCGCTTTTTACTCTGATTAAGGAATTATAACTTATATAATTTTAACTGCTTCGTAGTCGTGTAACGTGTACGCTGCCGTTCACGTCAACAGTAATCATGACTAATATCCGCCATTATACTCTACCTTGACACGTAGTAATTGTGTACAGTATGTGCGTCAAACTTCTCACACGTTGTACGAGCTTATCGCGTCTAGTTTATTTCTACTCGATTAAAGATGGTAACTAAACGATAAAATATTAGAACTAACCTCCCAATTTCATTATCTGAGATGTGATATTAAGTATCTGAATTGGAAAAAAAGCTAAACAAGTTTCAGGCGATTTGCGATGTATTAATAGAAGGCTGAGGCAAAAGACAAGAAAGAAAAACAGTTGAAATTCTACAAAGTTATGGCTCCATCGATCGTTTTAATATGGTTTTGAAATATGGGTGTTAACTGAGATTGAATATCCCATTACAAGCAAGGGAGACGAGCTTTCTCAGAAACCGTCCTTCATTCTGAATGTATAAGAATGTCCGAGAAAATCTCTCTCTCAAATGGATTTTCATCGGCTATTGCCGCATACCCACACCTAACCGCTATCTATTTCTGTCCTGTGCATCTTCTTCTGCCAAGTTATGATGTTCCATGGCCTTCCTCATGTTTTCATACCAGGACAGTCTAGGTCTGCCCCGTTTTCCTCTGCCTGGAGGCTTCCAATATTTTCCTCGGCCATCTCTGTTCATCCATTCGGAGTAAGTGAGCGAACCACTTTAGGTCTCTTCGTTCTACTCTGTTAATAATTTTGTCTTCTGCATGCATCCTTCTTCTGATCTCCTCGCTAGTTATTCTCTCTCTTCTTGAGACTCCGGCACTTCTACGGAGATAATCCATTTCCACGGCATTCAATTGTCGTATAATTTCCGTACTCAACGTCCATACTTCACAGCCGTAAGACAGAATTGATTCAACAAAAGCTTTTCCTATATGAATCTTTGTGGCTCTCAAAATTTGTTTGTCCTACCAAATAGAGTTCAAGCTTCCTAGAAAATAAATGTCCGAGAAAGTACAGCATTAAAAAACCAATCACGTTCGTGTGAATATCTCGCCTTCCCATCCACGCTTTACACTCGTAAGCGGAGATATCTTAACATCTCCTACACTAGTATACAGTAGCTCCCTCATTTAAACCATCATCCATAGACAGTCCTATTTATTTAATTTAATCGTTTATTTAATTATCTAATTATTTTAAATTATATAAAGTTCATACTTCACTCTGAACTCACGAAAAATATATGTAGGAGTCCTGTATGTTTTTTTCCTGTTTTCCTTTCATGAAGGACAAGTCTCGGGCTGATCTGGAGCAAGCCCCTTTCAGCCAAATGGAAGGACGTGAGGAGACGCACGCCAGTGCAGGCCGGAAGCGAAGAAGACGGGGGCACATTGGAGAGTAGTAAGTGTGTAGATGTAGTGTGTGGCCATATAGGTAAAAAGGAAGTGGCTAATGGAAGTGCCATAAAGTTTATACATGAGGGCAGCCAAAACAAGTACGATTAACAACGCAGGTCGCCAAAGTTGGAAGGAGGCGACAGAGAGGCGTCAAGATAGGCGGGGGACACAAAGAAGAGGGCTAAAGACTAGGTAAGTAGTCAGGGAAAATTTAAATTGTTATGTGATCAGGACGGATAACAGGTTGAGTGTAAGTTACTGGTCCACGATACACAGAAACGCGTCAAAAATTGTCTTCTTCACCAGAGGCGCAGCCAGGATTTCTTTCTGGGGAACGGAATCAAGATTTTTGTAAATAAAACAATAGGGAAAAACCCGTTACTTGCAATTTATTTTGTTGTAATGAAGTACGTGGAAACGTGAGCCCAAAAAACCCCCCTCGCTGCGCCATTGCCTTACACAACACATTTTACACTGATAAAATTTATATTTCTTGAAGTAAGCAATCTCGGTTAGTAAAGTCGACCATCACTAAGCGAAATGACACAAGCAAGTATACAGTTAATGTTGGGAGGAATCGCATTAACATGTTACTAGTATTCGTGCGTGGAATCACATCCACGCAAATGGGCAGACTCGAACTCGGCAACTCTAAGTAGCAAAAAATAAGTTTGGGGAAAAGGGTCAGTTAATCCCACGCACGAACACGGCAACTCTCTCCTCAGGTAGCAGGAGCAAGGGGGTGGGTTCATCTAAGGCCGATGAGTCATCGCAATGCAGGCAGGAGACTAACGTTGGATTTTCCAAGTCTTGCTGGAATGCATTAGTCACTTGGAGAGGCGTTTACAGGTCAGTCGGGTGGGTGACACCTAATAGTTAACACTTATGGTAGCATAGAGTGTGTCAATTTTATAAGCGTGCTGTTAAAGTGGTATTTATTTTATTTAGTTATTTATTTATTAAATATTGAGAAATGGAAGAGAGGCATGTGTTACAGACTATTTTTAGTGAGCGCGGTAATGTTCACCTCATGTGCAATAATTTTAAATTCAAGCCGTATCGCTTTGTTAAAGGGACGTGGATGGAGGTGCTGTGGGAGAAACTCTAAGTGTAGTGTTAAACTTTTTACTGTAGGTAGTGAAAACTTATTCTCACGCTTAGAAGGTATTCACGATCATGACCCATTTCAAGGAAAAGATATAAATAGGAAATCAATTTCAAACTCAATCAAAAGGAAAGGTGAAAGCTTAGATGAAAGACCATCTAAGCTTATTCGGAAGGAAATAGGAGACAGTCCGTCAACCCTAGACACACTAACGAGACACGATGTCAGATTGATTAGAAACAATATAACTCATGCTAGGTTAAAGAGCCTGCCAAAACTACCTAAATCTGCAACTGATCTCCAGTTGGCTTTAAATCAAATGGATATAACAACCACAAAAGAAGAAAATTTTCTTCTAAAAAATGACATAGAAAAAGGTTTTGTAGTTTTTTCAACAGATTCGAATCTAAAATATCTACGTGAACAGGAAACTTTTCTGATGAATGGCACATTTGAGTATGCGCCAAAGCATTTTCAGCAGATATTTACTATCCACAGTTATGCTGGGGGTTCTTATATTCCACTTGTATTCAGCCTGCTGAAAGACAAAAAGAAAGACACATATTTCAATATTTTGGAGGCTTTTGATGGCTAAAACAGAATTAAAAACTATTTTACAAAATATTCGTTTTAATTTAAGTTTTATAAGGACGAGACAAATTTATTCCTAGTATTTTTCTACTATCCCTTGCGCTAGTGGTTTTTCTTGGAAGTAGGCCTTTACTCACCTCCCCTCCCCCAGTTGCCGAGTTCGTGCGTTTGCTCAGGGGACGGTTTTGGGACAGTTGCCGAATTCGTGCGTTTGATTTTACCAGAGCAGGTAAAAGTTTCCGAGTTCGTGCAAGCGTCGGCAAATAACCAGTAACCACTGCAAACAAAATATACAACAAAGATTGTGTGTGCGTGCAGAAGTTATGAGCAGTATTTTCATTTCCCTCGAAACAATCAACCCGGGAGACGACATTTTCAACAAAAGGCCGACATTGAAACTCGCTGACCAAGATTTTCATGTCTGTTGTATTTTCTGTATCAAGAAAATATTGTCACACGATGTTAATTTTTATAATAGTGAATAATATAATCTTTTACAACCTCCGAGTCATTCTGATATTCAAACACATTTGTTTTTTCAACATGGAAATATTTCGCGAAACGTGAAGTATTTATGCAGATCCATAAGGCCTATTGCTATTACGTTTACCTTCAGTGTATGCAGTAGCCTATACTATGAACATTATGCAATTTAAATTAAACACCGTATAAATGACTGTACTGCATAAACACTGCTCAGTGTGTCGGCAGCTGCATGCCTTTACAGAAACAACAAATATTTGCGCGCGCGCGCACAGCGTAGCGCGTCTGTTTGAAGTATGTTCGCGTTGCGTTGAATTCCGGCCGCGGGTTTGACGACTCTGGAAAGCATCGATTCGTTCTGGAACGTTCTCTACCGCGTCTCGACACCGTGGACACTCTGTATGTCTTTACTAACTTACTGTTTACTGCAACACTAACAAACTTTCGAATGTTGACTGCTAACAACGAAATAACGTCGTACCGGTACTACAACTGACATATTTTAAAATACTACGTTTGATTATTTTACAAGATGTTAATTTAAAAAAACTCACAAAAATGAACGAAAATCTTTTTAGTCTTGTATACCGTATTAATCGTATTCCCGTCCCCCCCAAAACGGAATGTTAATTATTTCAACAGTAGGCCTACTATTAATACAGTTTTATTTAGTTGTTACCCAGATAAGAAAAAATTAATATACTAAAAATGACACCGATAATCAACGTTACGAGAAATTGATTACTGCCTAAAGTACGAAATTGTTACCAGTAAGCCATTAATAGTCTACATTCCCCTCTCCATAAAAACTGCTGGAAATGTTGTGTTATTTTGTTGTTGTAAAAACCAAAAGTAAACTATGAACGAAGAATTCTTCGGAAAATTTATGGCCCCAAGAAAACCGAAGATGGGTACAGGCATAGACCCAAAGAAGAGATGTACAGGGATATGGAAGATCTGGAAACGGTTTTCCGAAGGAAAAGACTGAGATTCCTTGGACATGTGGTTCGGATGGATCGGTTCAGATTAAATAAACAAATTTTCAACTATATTTGGCAACTTTCCAGTCTGAACGGATACACCAGACAACTCAAGGAGGAAATGATGAAACTGGGTATCTCTTTGAACGAGTGTGTGGGTAGAAATACATACAGAAACAAAATTCAAAATCTTGAGGTTCTCTGCGATGAGAAGAAGTCGAGAAAGGGGTGGACATTGGAAAGGAAGGCGGCGCATAGCGTGTGAATGCGGGCCTTCTGGCAGAAGAAGAAAAGAAAATGATATTCGCGTGGTCCACGGCTGGCCTGTTAGTGTTAAAAAAAATTAATAATAATAATTATTACATTATAATATAGCCTATAAATGTATCATTCCTTTTATATGTAACTCGATGAGTTTCTTCCAGCATACTTATATTGTCAAATAGCACTTACTTGTGCAAGTAGATTGTAGCCTATTATTTTTATCGCTTTAATTGACCTGACCCACTGACTTCAGTATGTCAGTATCTTCAGAGGTTTTAAAATGAATTCTGAATACAATCTACTTGCATAAGTAATAACTATTTGATAATATATAAATTTGTATAAGTATTACGGGATGTGAATTGTTTGAAAGACTTTTGTCTTTTGGCGTCTGCAATACAGTGTTTGCTCTGATAAAATAAAAGCTTATGGCGAGTCTAAAACAAAAGCTATTCTGTACTCTTTCCTGACGCAATTTGGGACTGTTGACCGTTTGGATACTGGAAATCTCGATTATTAGAGAGAAAACCAAACTGCATTCTGTTTCCAAAACATTACGAACCGAATAATATACACATAGCTTACATTGTATGCAGCTTACCGCAACCAATACGTAAAGAATACGTACATTGTGTACATTAGACGTATTTTGCATTAACGAGACATCATTACTGATGTAAGAATGAAAAGCAACATCAAATTAGATTGTATTCCGCGACAGCAGTTGGATGTCTCTGGCAGCTGTTTACAAAAATCTCTTTTCGGTATTTCTACGTGTATCAGAGAAAACTAATAATACTAAAAATAATACCGATAATAAAGATTACAGCTGGAAGTAAAAAATTGTTTCTCGTAAGATTAACACCATTCTGTTGTCCATAAAAATAACTGGAAATGTTGTAAACGTAAGCCTTTATGTTACTTTTACTTCCACGTTCCATAAGGAAATGTAACTATGGTGATGGCGAAAAAAATCGTGTTCGAGATAAGGGCTGATTCTGATTGTACTACCCTCAAAACATGAAGAAAACTCATTTTCCGAAAAGTGTCTGTATGTAGAACGATAACTGCTGCAAATTCAAACAGAATCAAATAATTTTTTGCATGCGTGCCTGAGTTGTAGAGGATTCAATGCCTACTGATTTTGGTTAAGATCGGTTAAAGGGGAGGGGTAGTTTACCTGCAACGTTTTACGTTTTAACAAGAGTAAAGTACTTAATTTGGTAAATAAAGTATCCTGAAAAGAAGGTCATAATAATCAACTGTAGAAAGGTAGATGAAATATCTATAAATGAAAAGGGTAGTTGAAGGGGAGGGGATAATTTTTTTATGTATACTACGTTATCAGCAACAAAGAAGTAGTTTGCTGTTAAAATTCCTTCCTGGGCTGTTTGGCCGTGGTCTAATGTTTTCTCCAAAACCAGACGTTTCGACAGTGCCATCGACTGCCATCATCAGTGAAAATCGAGTGTGCACTACTATCGTGAGGTGGTATAGGTTAGTGACCACAGTACTGTGGTTAAGGCTAAAGAAAGAAGTAGTTTCTATGGAAATATTCCATTTCGTAAATAATTTTAAATATAAATCTTAGAACACGGAAGTCATGTATGGTTCTCCATACCGATATTTTGTTATAAAAACCAAAAGCAAACTAACATGGTAAAAGAACGATTGAACTATATAACAAAAACGTGTACCTAGGTGTATAAAATGTTGTGTATTCCTACGCTTGGTATTTGCAGGTCTAAGTAAAACGCGGTAGTGAAAATTCGCCGTTTTTATTCTCACGTTGACAAAAAAATATTCACAAACCTTTTTCAAATTTTTCTAAACCGGTTTTAACATATTTTCGTATATAGTATTCCGAATTTTTCACAAATTTTGGAGTAACAGTTTCTGGCAAAAAAAGTTTTTTTCTAAAATCTTCTCGAATTTTGCAAAATTAGAATCTTCTGAATTAGCAAAATTATGGATACCCAATATCTATTGCTTTTTGCACACATTTTTTAACTACAATTTTTCTGTAAAACGACTGAAAAATCTGAATAACCTGCGATACTAACATAATCTGACTAACATAAACCTAACATACTTCTCGGTTGTTTTTTTTTACACACACATTCACGCATAAATTATTACTTTTGACAAAATAAAGAAAAACCGGGCACGCGAAGTACTTTTAGATATTCCGTTCAGAAATTATCAATAATTCATGTTTCAATAACGTTTCTTTTTACTAATGATAATTTATATAATAAATTACATGACAATAAAAATATTATAAAAATAATACTTGTTATTGCTGTACTATTCTATTAAAATAATTACTGTAACTATGATAGCAATAACGAAACGCAAAACAGAAAAATTAAATTTGAGCTATAACACAGACAACAGTAAAAATACATGTTTATGTTTATGTTTATATATATATATATATATAACGGATCTTTACAGCTGTCGCCGTTTCTCCGTCCCCAACTTCCATTGTAACCTATCGTAGCATGTAAGTTCTTCTAAATTTCTTGCAACCATTGCTTCCGCTACGTCATCTCGCCAACTCCTCCGTGGACGTCCTCTTTTCCGCCTCACCGGTGGTATCCATTCCAGTAGTTTATGTTTTTAATTCGCCTAAATTTAATATTTAATAAGAATAGATTCCCATTCATAGGGTAGAGAAACTACTCAGACACTTTAACAAATTTTCTTAAAATCTCGTTTCACATTAGAAAAGTTAAAAAAGAAAAGAATCTTTCGTCGACACCCAGTGACAATCAAGCTATGTTTGTTCAAAACTATGTTGCATCATATCAACACAGTATAATTAATAATAATATTTACCTGCTGTTAACAGAAAATGTACTAACAATTCGTTATAAAGAGAATTAACGGCGTCTCTTGTTAGCATAATTCTTTATAAATTATATCAGAACAAAAACCATAATAAAGCATGTATTAACTATCTGTACACAGCTTCATTTCACAACAACCCTTCAAAATCTGCTTCGTCTGTAGTGCAATATCCACGCTGACAATTTAAGATTACTAAATCATCTCTATAATAATACGTTATAAAAAAATCTTTAACTTTAGAAAGCGTAGTTTAACGAAATTTTACTGATAGTAAATGTAAATAATACATATGCATAGTAAATGTAAATAATACATATGCATAGTAAATGTAAATAATACATATCCAGTTTAATAATTTATTGTAGATTAATTATTATCGACCCAATTGTTGATGAACTCGTTCTCACTAGAAGGACGTGGGGCTAACACCCACCCAGAAGAAACTACAGAACTAAACACGTTTGAATTTTAAAAGTTAATATTCGTTTTTAAAACATTTTATCGAGAACCTTTATTGTAAAATACGTTTATTATTATTTTTTTTATTTTACATTCTGTGATTTACAAACCGTATATGAATAAAAACTGATTTTTTAATAGGTTTTCGATATTTAAGAATCTTTACGTGTAAGAATCTTTACGTACACGAATTAAAAGAATTTACACGGTAATTTAAAGAAATTATCCCGGCGCATGCGCAGTAACACGTTGGAATTTTAAGACGCGTACAAGCCGTTTGTTGTCTTGTAAACAAGATATGGCACAATATTCAACAGTTTGAAACTCGGCTCGCATTTCCCGCCAATTTCAACAATATAATTTACTCCACTACATTACGCTTGACAATATCGCGACACGCTAACAATAAAGTCATACGAGTGACAACGATTACATTATTTTTTTTTATATATATATAAAACATTCCCAATTTGACACTGTTCAAAAAAGCAGCAATCCTCAACGAATAAATGACTACCATGACGGTAGCAAACAGAAAATTTATATATTTCAAGATTAGGATTATAAATATGCCTTTCAAAAAAATCTAAAAATTTGTAACTTATATAAAATACATTACCTTTTTACGGAAACGCTGAATGCCAGTCAAAAGCGACATGAGGGTCATTTTCAAGATCAAAATAGACGCGTAAAACGCGAATCCTTCGAACACGGGATTCTTTTTTGACAATAAATCGGTATTCATTTTTGTAAACTTTTTTCTCTAATTACTTCACACAACTTCGGAACACTTGTTGCACTCGCTGTCAACAACTAAACAACGCCACGGAACCAATGCAGTGCGTAGTTCGGAAAGTTGTGCGCGTCGGCAGCGGTGGCGCTCCAAGCGGTAAACGTCGATACCAGCAACGTAATTACATTACTGTACTGACCAGAAGCAGCAGCCGGATGCGCGCGTACAACTGCCCCAATAACCTGTAGCTGGCAGCCAAATACCAAGACGCCCTGTCCCCGACGTGATACAAACTAAACTCTTGTTTTTATTGATACCCTTACCTTACCCTGTTTATACCACATGACGCTATTCAATAAATTCGCATATAATGCTGCGTTATTAATCAAAGAGGGTAACTTAGGGTTACCATACGTCCTCTTTTTCCCGGACACGACCTCTTTTTTAGTGTTAAAAACCTATCCGGGAGGATTTTTTTTTAAAGGGAAATGTCCTCTTTTTTCATAAAACTGAAAAATGTAGTCACACGCAAGAGCGCTCCCTGGATCAAAGAGAAAAATAGGTTATTGGTAGAAAATGTTAAAGGTATAATTTGTGTACAGGACAGCTTTAAAAGTCTTTCACGTGTTCAGTTCTATGATTATTTATTAGAAAATAAAAAGCTTTTGATGGGAATTGGTTCATCTGATAAATACCAATGGCGACACAAAGACACAATTGAACATTTAGACTGTGAATCCGATTCAGACTGATTAATATTAAATTAATTATTGCTATGATTAAAAATAAATACGGCAAATATTCTCTTCCTATGTAAGTTCCGCTTATAACTAATACTTTTAAGTTTTGTTTGTAAACATTTTCTTGTTATAACAAAAATTAAATTGTACACTGTATAAACTCTGTAAAAATGCTTAACTTAATCATGAGTACCTTCTTATCCATAATGTATAACGTTTTTACTGTCAATTTTTTTTTTTTTTTTTTGATCCGTAAACCAACGATCATGCTGTTAAATTTTCAGGTTGTCCTCTTTTTTTCACCAAGGTCATATGGTAACACTAGGTAACTGTCTCCCCCACCATATAAAAAATATTTACACCACCCCTCAGTATATTTAAAAATAGAAAGAAACATACTGAGAAAATTATTTTTTCTGACAAGCTTCGTTTTGTCTTTAAAATATCCGAAACGCCCGTTAAGAATAATCTAAAACTGTATTCAGATTTTTCACAGAAAACATTGGAAAAAACACAAGTTTTTAAATTATTTGTGTCGACGTTTCGACAACATTTATTGGCATCATCAGGACAATTGTTGAGTTATTACGAGACGCCAAACACACAACGTTTGTTTAGCGTCGTAACTCAACAAGAATTGTCCTTGGCAATTGTCTATCAATTGGGGTACCTCTCACGATTACTTTTGAATGCATCAACCGATTTTCGTAAAACTAGACAAGCGTGTCCACAGTCCTATTGTTTTGTTTTTTAGATTAATCACCCGAAACAATTTTCATTATTATTATTTATTTATTTATTTATTTTTATTATTGTTGTTGTTTTTTCGGTGAAGGGTTTGTGAGGATCGGTCAGAAATATAACACAAATTTTAACTTATTTGTGTCGACGTTTCGACAATGTTTATTGTCATCATCAGGACCTGTGTATGAATACAAAAGCAATGTCAAACACAACAGAACAATTATTTGAATGAACGTGTTTGTGTATGTGAGTGTGTGCGTGAATATGTGTGTATCGTTGTTTATGTGAACGAGTTAAGATAGTTTGTTTTACATCATCCAATGTTTTCTTTAAAGACAACGAGAACATTATAATATCACAGAACTTAATTTATACAATTTTATAATTTAAATTACTCATGTGTATTGGTATTTGTAATTAATTATGAAAGCAGTAATCACAATTAAATATTCGAATTGGTACAGAAAGCGTTTATAATATACCAGTCAACATATAGCATAGTAAAATATATTATAGGTAAATAAAAATTATAGCGATGTTCAATTAAGTAAATATTAAAAGTTATTTTTATCGTTTTCTAAACATAATTGAACATCCCTATAATCCCAATAGTTGAGCATGGGGATGATTTCCATCCAAGAGTTTATTTATTTAGACGTGCACTAAACAACCCCCACCATTAGATATTCGTAAATTTTATTCGTTCTAATTCTCTTTCTATGTTCATTAGTGACGTCAAAATGAATATGCATCTGACGTAGGCCTATACGTTATGAAGCCGATAAAGTCTCAACATTTGTAGTTGAAGAGCAACTGATGTCTTAGGGAATCGCCAACGCGTGTGTATGCACGCCAAAATTGCAATGTTTCCAAATAGAAATTCAAACTTTTTAAAATTAAATAATTGATATCAATTCCTAATTACGTTGTGACCGCCAATCAATTTTAACGAAGAAGAGTTTGCGAGGATCGGTCATAAAAATATCACACAATTTTTAAATCATTTTTGTCGACGTTTCGACTATTTTTATTTTCATCATCAGGACCTGTGTACCGATGCGACAGAAAATATCAAACACAACAGATAAATTAGTTGAGTGAATCTGTTTTGTATGTGAGTGTGCGCGCGCGCGCGCGTATGTGTGTGAAAGAGTTTGAAACTGTTTGTTTTACATCATCAAAATAATTGCATTATTGGATACTGTTTTTCCTTAAATACATTGAGAAAATGATAATACCTCAGAACATAACTTAAACACTATTACAATTTAAATTACTGATAATGTAAAAATTAGTAATTAATTATAAAAGCATTAATCAACAATTATACATTAGAATTGGTACAGAAAACATTTCTACATATACATGACTACATATAACATAGTAAAACATATTAGCTGAACACAGATTATAGGAATGTTCAATTATGTATAATATACATTTAATACAACTTTTAATGACATACATATGAATGTATGATATCAATACTTACCTAACCCGTCAATACAGTGTTATCTTTATATTCGTCTGTAACCAAGCTGGTGCTTATGGTTTTTTGTGCTCCGTAATGTCCATCCAGAAGTGCTACAAAAAGGAAGAGGTACTCTGTCCATTTAGCCTCCTGAACACAAGAAATAGACCTAATGTAATGACCAGTGATTCTTTTAATTTAAATAGAAAAGCAAACATTGTCGACGAAGAATCATAACAAATGAAGATTCAAGAAAGTGTGTGAGTGCGCGCGCGCGCATATATTGTTCTTTACACCAAAATTCTCTTAATATTATAATGCTACAGTTACGTAGGAATTTAATATTCTTATTACTTTATAAGCATATTAAATAAAAATTCGCGTTTTCCTTGTACACGTTTTACTAAATAACAAAATTAATAAACTAAATAAATAAACTAACACACACACACTAAATTACACATAGTTCTTTAGCTCAAAAGGAACTGAAATTATTAAAATAAAGGCTCACGACCAGACTGTTGATGTAGCACGCAAGACTGATAGATGATATTCTTTCAAGACAGGAGGGAGCCAAAAGAACTGGAAATATTCATAGGTGCTAAAATAATGTTAAGGACACATGTAGATGTAAATAAAGGACTTGTAAATGGCGCAATAGGATTTATCACTGAAATTATTTGGCCACATTTTTGTAGAGGACAAATGTACGACACAGACTTGCCATCAGTTCGTGTGGACTTCGGGACAGATGGAATACAGTACATATTTTATTCAACCAAAACCAATACAATTTTCTGCAGAATAGCCTACAGTTACGGCACTGCTGAGAGAAGAATACTGTCCTTGGTATCATCATAAGCCTGAACAGTGCACAAAATGCAAGGTAGCACTGTAGATTATCCAGTTCCATTTATTTTGGACCAAAAATATATTTTGCAGAAAGCCAGGCGTAGAAACGTGACGATAGAAATTAAACACTGGCTTCGAAATGCTCAGTGGACAAACACCTCGTTTCGAGGCTAACAAAATTTTCAGCCATTTCCCACATGCGCACAACAGTCTTGTGCAGTGTTTCAAAGTATGAACATCGTCTACAACAAGGCTAGAGAGAACAATGGAAGCATGTGTGTGACAGAGAGAGAATTAGTAAGTAAAGTGAACTGGTATCGCGTTGTCTTCCATCACTCCTCTCTAGACAATTTAAGTAGGAGTAATTCATTGGCTGGGTCTGTGCAGCTCAGCAACCAAGAAAGGCCATCACATTTCTTAGTAGAGTACGGTCGTTAGAAGGACTTACGCAATACGGAACGTTCTGGTACATTGGAGAACGTTGTTCCCGGGTATCCCAGCAGATTCCAGCAGTAATGTTTGTGTGCGTACATATTGCTGTTTTGTGATGAAAGACAATTACGTGACACTTATCATGCGCCAACAATGGAGGCTATTCCAGACCGCAACGGTCGGGCACTGCGTTCGAGGCCAGACAGTCAGACTGTTTCTATTGGATTCGACAGCGCCTGTTTAACACGCCATCGAAAAAGTGACAGATTATTCTGGAATCTCAGCTATGTATAAATATAAGCATCCAGCGACGGTCAAGTCAGTTCAGTTTAAGTGGTGATTTATTCAAGTGGGGTTCGAAGTATCGTGGCGAGATGTTATAATTGTGCGGGACTCTGTTAGCTGACATTACTATTGCGTGTGTACAAATTTCGCTCGGATTATTGTACAAGTTGGTTAAACTGTATTCGTGATTAATTAAAGCTGGTGATTAGAGACATTATTGGTGTCTTGTATTTTGTTTTCCACTGTACCATACGACGATCAGGGAGACCGTTGTACCAGAAGAATTAGAATGGAATAAAACGTGTAACGCAGTTGCATAAGAAATGGAGACAACGAGAGCTTGAGATAATTTATGTAGATATTGTAAACAATGATAAATTTTGATGTAATGTTTCGATTAATTATTCATGCACATATTTGAGTTAAAAATATTATCGCTAATCGTTAAATTCGTAGTGACCGTCAATCAATGAATTTTTTTAGTGAAGGGTTTGTGAGGATCGGTCAAAAATATAACACAAATTTTAACTTAGCTGTGTCGACGTTTCGACAATGTTTATTGTCATCATCAGAACCTGTGTATGAATACAAAAGAATTGTCAAACGCAACAAAACAATTATTTGAGTGAACGTGTTTGTGTATGTGAGTGTGTGTGCGTGTGCGTGCGTATGGACAGTATGTATCGTTGTATATATGAAGGAGTTGAGATAATTTGTTTACATCTTCACATTTAATAAAAATTAATAATTTTTTTTTAAATACGCTTTTACTTAACAATGATTAGAAGTAAAATACACTAAAAAGGAAATAAATAAATTCTGATAATGTAGGCCTATAATAATAAAATTGTGGTGACGAAAGTAGTGTTGACGATAAATATTCATTTTTAATGAAAATAAGGATTATTCTGTATTGAGAATTAAATAAATAGGTTTGCCGTGGTCATGATATAGGCCTAACAGAAGTTAAGCTATCCACGTGCGATAATCTGTTGTAGTGACTTAGACAGTTTGACCGGTCGTCTTCTCGCTCAGATGATGTTTTCTTCGACGTATCCGGACAGTTTGACTCGTGTCCAAAATATGATGTCTTCTCGCTCAGATGATGATTTCTTCGACGTATCCGGACACGAGAACACCGACCTCAGTGATACAAAGCAGAGAGATGACAGCTGTATATTATACATTCTACTCTACATTTATTACAAACGGGCTACGACGAGGCGACTCACTTTCGTGCCTGCTCTTTAATATAGCTTCGGAAAAGCTTGTTACAGGTATCCAAACAAGGAGCACAACATTCTTCAAATCTATTCAACTGTTGGCATACGCTGATGACATAGATATTATGGGAGGGTCAGAGAATGATGTAAAGAACGCATTCACAGGAGCATACCATTCAGCTGAGGAAATGCGGCTAACGATAAATGAGCAGAAAACTAAATATGATTGTTAAAAATAGGAGAACTTGTAGCCCATCAACATTACATTTGAAAAATTATGAATTTTAGCTTTGAAAGGGTCTCAAGTTTTTCGTATTTGGGCTCTCTGGTAAATGAAAACAACGGTATAAATGAAGAGATAAGTAAAAGAATTCAGAATGCTAATAGATGCTACTATGGGCTGATTAAATACTTTAAATCACAACTTTTACACTATATAGAATTAGTAAAACCGGTCCTGATGTACGGAAGTGAAACATGGGTACCAGTGCCGGATTTAGCACTGGCTCAGAGGGGGCCGCAAGTTACAGATATATTTTTTTTTAACAGAAGTATTTTTATAAAAGAAGGAGGCACTCTGATTTATTTAAGTATGATTTTTTTGAAATTAAATGATCAATTGTTTTAATAATACAAATGGAAGACAGTTCTTATTTAAATATTGCGCGCTTATTTTAAGACGTTGGCATCCTTGAAAACTAATCAGCGCATGTGAATTTTGAACGTCCGCTATATTCTCCCGAATTTACACGATCGTGGTACCACCTTTGTTTATTATCATTGTTTATCTGCGTTGTGACTGAAAGGTTTGCGATTTGACATTACGTTTTTATTTTGTTTTGAATGTAAAGGAGGTTTTCAGCTTTGTGTGGTGGGCAGCGTATTGTTTCGTTGATATTTATTAATGTGAAAACGTTATGAACATAGAATTGAATCCGTACACTAAACGTATTTATCATGAACATGAACATTCGCACGGCTAGCGGAGCCTACAAACGTAAGATAGATAAAATTAAAGAGGAAGTTCATATGGAAACAATAAAAAAAACTCAAAAACTATATCAATTTTTTAAAACTACGCCGGTTTCTAATGATAGCCCTGCAGTTACATGTGTATCAAAAACTGACTTCAATGTTCCAAGTACTTCTGCATCAGAGGTTGCAGACGATCAGACCAATAATAAGATACTTTAAACCTTGAAGGGAATCAAAATAGCCGGGGGGGGGGGGCGCTCAGAAAACGTGTCCTAGGGCCTCTAAAATCTTAAATCCGGAACTGATGGGTACTGACACAGTGCAACCTGTTTCGACTTCCATCTTTGAAAAGAAAATACATAGGAAAATTTATGGACCCATTAGGGAAGTTGGAGAGTGGAGAATAAAGTACAACAGAGAGGTCTATGAGATGTATAGATTGCCTAATATTGTGATATCAATTACGATAGCTAAGCCGAGGTGGGCAGGGAATGAATGAGGAGGATGTTAAGGCGCTTATGAAATGCTCACCAGAAGGAAAAAGAGTCTGTGGAAGACCCAGACTACGATGGATTGATGGAATCCTAGAAGCCGTGATAGTAGCCTACTTGGAGTGAAAGATTGATGGACATTGGCTAAGGATAGGGAAGTCTGGAGGAAAATCCAGAGGTAAGCTGAGGCCCACGGTGGGCTGTGGAGCTACTGACGATGATGACTCTACATTTAGAAACGTTCTCATCACTGCAGGATTATTCGACCGCAAACCACAGCGCTCCTCAGTACATCAAGTATGAACTTATATTTCACGTGAAAAAATCCGTACTTACATTTGCTGTTAAGATTGAACTATTAGATTTTGTCCGAAATGCAGAAACACTAATACACTAATATTACAATGTCCAACAAACTAGTAGGCCTATGCTTCCTGAACTCAAGAACTCCAGAACTCGCTCACTATTTTTAAACAAAGTACATTTATTATTACATAAATTTCGATATTTTATATTTTTTCAATTATAGGAAAAATTACAAAAATTCCGATTACTCTACTATTTCATTACTACTATAACAATCGTAGATCACACAGTCATACAATAAACACTAAAAATACAAAACATTCGGATTTGAGTTACAGTCTCTCTTAGTCTGACACCCTGGCTGGATTTTCACAATTTTTTCAAAATTTTTTATTTATTTTGTTGGTCCTGGGGTCTCAACTTTTGTAATTTTCGAAACTTAACACTGCATACAGTTGTTAGTTAAAATTTTCGTTAATTTGAAACCCGCCATGAATTTGTTACGAATCGTCAAAATTTTCACCCACTTTTTGGGCTCTTACGTCCAAAAATTAAAAAATGTTAAAAAACGAACAATGTATTATTTAGACTGTGGTTTAAATTTCCTTTAATTTATGGGCTTTTGGGATTTTTCTTTACAATTTAGCCACCTCTACAATTTTCCAACTTTGTCGTGTTTACTTGCTGAACTGCTACTTGTCATGTTCCGGACGAGGCCTTTCAGTGTTTCCACCATTTTCAAGTACTAAACCACGACCACGAAAGGCCTCGTCCGGAACATGACAAGTAGCAGTTCAGCAAGTAAGTCGTGATTTAGGACTTGAAAATGGTGGAAACACTGAAAGGCCTCGTCCGGAACATAACAAGTAGCAGTCTCCAGCAAGTAAAGTCGTGATTTAGGACTTGAAAATGGTGGAAACACTGAAAGGCCTCGTCCGGAACATAACAAGTAGCAGTCTCCAGCAAGTACAGTCGTGATTTAGGAGTTGAAAATGGTGGAAACACTGAAGGCCTCGTCCGGAACATGACAAGTAGCAGTTCAGCAGTAAACACGACAAAGTTGGAATTACAGAGACTGCTAATTCGAATAACAATATGAACTCTACGCTTTGTCTCCCACCCCATACATGTGGAGGGATCAATCTAAAAAACAATAGAGTTTGGCTGTAGGGTAAAAGTATGAACACTCATGCCAAGTTTTACGAAAATCGGTTGATGTCTGAAAATGTTATCATGAGACATACCACAGAGAGACAGAGAACTCGCTTCGATACGATTGTATCAGTGTCAAAATCGAACGGGTGTTTCGATGGTATGCTACACTCTCGATTTTCATTTTAATCCGGTCTCCATTCAGCGAACGGAATGCCCAGAGAACTCCAGCAAAGTACGTATAATAAATACGACATACTGTCAAGGTCGTCAACAACCACGGAATTTCAGTTTTAAATAACTTATTTGTTTTAATGTACCTACTCGTTTGTTTGTTTGATATTTAAACAAATACGAATTATTTTGCTTTCTTGTTCCAGAAGTTTTCAAATACGTCAAAGATGAAAAATAAAAAAATAAATACCACTCAGAATTCTCTATTTATAAACTCTAAGTGCGTGAACAAACAAATAATGTACTGGTTTATAGTGTAGCCTATTAAGAAATTTTAATTAAGACAATTTTTCATTTATGTGTAGCCTATGTCGCTTATTTACATAAGATCAGTATAAACATTATTTATAAAACGTTATTGAACGAGCAAAAGGGGTCTTTGTTTTGCCTAGACGGTTTTTGGCATTTGTCTGTCTGCCTGTCTAGGTCAATCTGTCTGGGGAACGTCTCACGATAAACTTTGAACACATCAACCGATTTCGCAAAATTGGGGCGTGTCCATACTCTTACCTCACACAATGCTGTTGTTTTGGAGATTGATTCCCCAAAAATAGGCGGCAGGGGGGCAAACATTTGAAGAAAGCAAAAAAATCGATGTGAGATATCAAATTAAAGAGAATTTTAACCACGATCTGAATACACTGTTCGGGTTTATAAATTTCAAAATCCTGAGACACCTGGACCGAAAAAGTGTACCGAAATTTTGAAAATATTGTAAAAAAGCATCTCGGGTATCGAATCAAGAATTTAAACAAAAATGTGAATATAGTATTCAGGGATCAAAAAAATTATAAAAAATTGTAAAACCCATGCCGCGTATCGGACTATTGGAAATTTTGTGTCAACTGTCAGTAGAATTTTATTCAAAGTACGAACTCGGAATGTTTAATATAATTTGCTAAAATTAACGTCTTGTAAATTTAGGTCCGCCTACAGAAAGTTTATAAGCTTTATGTATTGTAATAAGATATATTTATGAAATGTATTGCATATAGGTATATAGATATGTGTGGAAACATACACAAACTTAGAAACTAGGCCTACATTTTCTGTTGTTAAGCATTATGGTTACAAATTTAATTTAAAATGAAAACTAATGAAATGTTTATGATTGATTTTTAGTTTGCATTGTCTTTTTTCTAATAATATAAAACGTAATAGTGACTGTCTGCTTTACAATTGTAACTTTACTAAAAAAAAAAGTAAATAGTCGAGTTTTTATAATGATAAAGTTTTCGTAATGTTCCTTTTATTTTATTTATATTCGTTTGAGCCACTGCGGACTACGTTTGGTTCAACTGGCTCCTCCCTTATTCTCCTCTCTCTTCCTCCTCTCCCACATCTCCTTCATTCTTGATCGACGTCTCTCCCTCCTTTCGTCAGCCCAGATGGCACCTGTCCTCTTCTTAGGTTTTCCTCAAAACCTTGGGTATTTTTTAATTTCTTTTTGAGTGGTAAGCATTGTTCAATGTCTTCTTGAGTAATCTGAAGTTCTTCTATGTCTTTTCCTGTTCCTTTAAACCACGTATTGGACATTTTGAGCTCTCTGAAATAGTCGAAACGTTTTCCTGCTAGTCTGGCAGGATTCATTCTTTGAATATGTCCATAGAAAGTAATTCTTCTTTTTCTAATTACGTCTGCGATTTTCTCAACACGTGTGCACAGCTCGTTATTGTGGCGTCTTCTGTACTGTTCTCCATCTTTTATTGGTCCCAAGACTTTTCATAATATTTTCCTTTCCGTCACTTCCAGTTCTTCCATCATCATTTTTCTTGTTCAGAGTCAGACACTTAGCTGCATAAAGTGCTTCCGGCCGTTTTACTCTTGAGTAATGCCTAAGTTTGACATTAATTTTATTAAGTCTTTTTTACACGAACAGGCGAGCCGTGGACCACGCGAATATCATTGCCTTTTCTTCTCCTGCCAGAAGGCACCAATGCCTAAGTTTGACATTAATTTTATTAAGTCTTTTTTACACGAACAGGCGAGCCGTGGACCACGCGAATATCATTGCCTTTTCTTCTCCTGCCAGAAGGCACTCATTCGCACACTATGCTCCGCCTTCCTTTCTACTGTTCACCCCTTTCTCGTCTTCTTCTCACCGCAGAGAACCTCAAGATTTTAAATTTTGTTTCTGTATGTATTTCTATCCACACAGCCGTTCAAAAAGATACCCAGTTTCATCATTTCCTCCTTGAATTGTTTGGTGTTCCGTTCAGACTGAAAAGTTGCCAAATATAGTTGAAAATGTGTTTATTTAATCTGGACCGAGCCATTCGAACCAAATATATGTCCAAGGAATCTCAGTCTATCCCTTCGGAAAGCCGTTTCCAGATCTTCCAGATCCCTGTACAGCTCTTCTTTGGGTCTACGCCTGTACCCATCTTCGGAGTACCCATCTTAAGTTTATTTTATGTTATTTATTTATTTTTTTTATTTTTTAAGGTAGAGCAAAACCTCCATTAACCGTAGTAATGACGTATGGACCCCTCCTCGCGATGTATCTCGGCAGATGCTAAGAATCGTACATGCGAAGAACTTTACTCACAGTTTTAAAAAGTTAAATTTATGAATGCGAGTTCTGCAGCTCACGTAGCTTGGTAGTATAGTATATGTACACTTTGTATATACATTTCATACGTAGGCCTATACGATGTACTAGCAATTACACGGTGTCCTCCAGTGATGACTAGTAGAGACTATGAGTACTGTACACTACTGGGACACCGTGTCAATCGTTTCTGACACTGATAATGGCTCCGGTGGTGAGGCCGAAACGTTATAGACCACGGCCTAACAGCCAGGCCAATAATCTTTCCAACTCTATGGACGCCCCCGATCGTGAAAGCCTTACGAACTCTGGTGATCAAATTTAAGATCCTTTGATGTGACTTGTCTTACGTTGGAGATATAGATGTGGACGGTAAAAAAATAGTTTAATCACGTGTGTAGAATGATAAGAAGAACGTTGAAAGGAAATGAAGAGACATATTTTTTTCGATTTTTATAAAGGAATGGCATTGTCATGAGGCCTGTGAAATTTGGGCGCTGAACACAAAGCCCCATAACCGAATACAGCCAGTTAACTGAAATTTTTTATAAGTACTGGGAGTATCACAAAAGGGTAATGGGAGGGTACGGCTAAGAAATTATGACTTAAGGATCATCCTACCAGGGCCTTTAAAGGTAAGTATGCAATGAGGACTAAGATAAACAACAGCACTTTAGAACAAGTGAACCGTTTCAAATATCTCGGCTGTGCAGTAAGCTGTGTGAATCTGAATATGACATAAGAGAGAAGATAAATAAATTTAGGAATATTTGTGGTACGATTCATAGAAATCTTAGAAACAAAACAAGACACAGCCCAAGGATTAAATTTTATAAGACAGTTGCAATACCCACGTTGATGTATGCAAGTGAGGTGTGGGTCATGACAAAAAACGAATGCGGCAAGATTCAGAGTGCTGAAATGCAGTTTCTTCGTAGTACTTTAAATTATACATTGCAAGATAGAATAAGGAATGAAGATATCAGAGCAGAACTCGAAGTAAAGGACATAAATGAAATTATTGCAACTTACAGAAGAAAATGTTGGGATCATCTGCAAAGGATGACAGAGGATCGATTGCCGAAAGCGGCACTAAACTATAAACCCATTGGTAGAAGAGACGTGGGTCGTCCGAAGTTGAGATGGGTGTCGGAACAGGTTTATGTAACCTAATCCTTGAAGAGGAGAAGAAGAAGAAGAAGAAGAAGAAGAAGAAGAAGAAGAAGAAGAAGAAGAAGAAGAAGAAGAAGAATCATTCTTGGATTATACAACCGAAACGACACGGTACAACTATACAGCCAGAATTGGATTGACCATGTAGAGTGGAAACCTGAGAACAGGATACTAACATAAAATTTTGGTTTATAATCCGAAAGGAAGAAGAAATATGGTTAAAGACCGTAAAAACGTGGTTACACAAAGGAGAGCGCAAAAGCCTGAAGAGGAGAAGACAAATAAGAAGGAATAACATTTGAGCGACTGGAGCAGCGTTTCTCAACCTATGGAGCGCGACCCACTGCTGGGTCCCGAGTCGGCTTTTGGTGGGTCGCGAAGTTGCGATCGAAAATTAGTTTACGGTGTCTTAAAAACCTACTACGTGTAGTATTAAGTATAATCAAAACCATTCCATGTTACCAAAGAAATATGACTATAAACTGGGCGCACACCCCTACAAGTAATTCTGCCGGTGCCCATGCTCGTGGGTCTCTTGAAGTGTAACACGCTTCAAGGTGGGTCCCGGACTTATAAAGGTTGAGAACCACTGGACTAGAACCACTTTTGTACAGTATGAGCCAAAACAAACTGGTTCGTTTTGCTTATCACTGGTTGGTTTAATTTAATCGTCGATAATTTTCATATCGGCGCAGTTTACACTGGATTGGAGCGCAATTGGTGTCACAATCGACAGCTGTAATAAGGACCCGAACCTCTGGCCTACTGACAGCTGATCCAATTGTTCTGTTAATTCAACAATCATTTTCCATTTATATTATTTTCAATACAACAAACAGGCTAAATATAAATCAGTCAAGGAGTTATGCGTTGAAGCCAAATGTGCTACCACAGGCACTGTGTTTATAAACCATACAAAAGTGTGCGGCCTCGTTAATAAAAGTTCTCGTCGTTAAACCGCAAACAATAACCAGATTATAACCGAACTAGGGCTCGTTTGACCCAGTCCATTCAC
Organism: Magicicada septendecula; assembly: GCA_034769895.1. Taxonomy (NCBI): domain Eukaryota; kingdom Metazoa; phylum Arthropoda; class Insecta; order Hemiptera; family Cicadidae; genus Magicicada; species Magicicada septendecula. Next base: position 398,487,929 of record CM068374.1, on the reverse strand, counting down.
TGTTCCCGGCGACCGGATTGCCCAAAGAACCGGCCAGCCGATAATTGTGTAATAAATACGTCACACAGCCAAGGCCAACGAAACAGTCAGTTATAAATAACTTTTAATTTTACTGTTTTCGTTCGTCTGTTTGACATTTAAACCAATTTTTTGTTTTTATGCACCTCGTTCCAGACTTCATAAAAACGTGAAATACGGAAAAATATTTAAAAAAAGTAAGTACGGATCAGAATTCTCTATTTACAAACTCTAAACCAGTCATAGGCAACCCCATTTATGGGGGCGCATACATAACTGAGGACCAGTTCGATGGGCGCGCCCCTCCCCACACCATCAATGGAAAATAGAAAGGTGGAGAATTCAATAGGCGGACGTTACAAAGATTAACTGTCGCTTTGTAATACCCTTAAGCTTATATTTAGCGACGTGGAACACCGAACCACAAAAGGCTTTGCATTATTCTTCATATAAATTTGTGAAAATTTTTCAAATTAGGAGTAGGTCATCAACAATTTGTTATCATGAACACGCACGTTAAAACTAACAAAAACGAAGAAAAATGGTTAAACAAGAAAACATTTTAATACAGATAAATTAAAGAACTTACCACAGTAACACTGTTTATTTTCATAAAAGTGCACAGAAATGTAAAACTGAAAAAAAATCACTTTGAAGAGAAATCACTTTACAGGCTCTGGGCGACAAGCTCGACAATCGTATTGAGGGGAGACGTAGCGCGGTTCGGTAAATGGCTGGTACTATTTTATAATACAGTACTTCGAAGCAGCTACAATGTGGGTGCGTTTCTCCGTTCAAAAGAAAAGAAAATTACAAATTGGTTCGCGGGCGCGTCAAACCTTATCTACGGACGCAGGGTTGCCGGCTGCTGCTCTAAACGATCGTGAACAAACTCTGCTCTGAGCAGTGTACAAAAAATAATATCCTGAAGAACGGAATATACACACATTTTAGATTAGAAAATATTTCAGTTGTGTAATACGTCGTTTAATTATATAAATTCATTAAAAATTAAAGTAAACTGTGACAACGAATAGTAATGTCTCCTTCTACAAGCAAGTAGTTTAGGAGAAGCGCCGTTGCTCGGTACAAGTGGAAGCCAGTGTGCTCAGGAATACCCCTCGCCCGTCCATCAAGGCTCCCCGACAGACACAGGCGATACTCCCCTTCCCTGGTCTCTCGGTGTCAAGTACCTCGGGCTTCACCTGGCGGATACATTCCGAGCAAGTAGCCCGCAAAACTGTCAATCGTCTTTACAAAATCGACCTCTATGACCCGCTGGCTAAGGAAACTCATCGTCACCACGTATGTGTCGCCGATGGTTACCTACGCGATCCCTGTACGGGGATACTTGGGGAAACCCCATAAGCGTAAGCTTCAGTCTCTGCTTGACCGAGGACTGAGCTGGGCATGTAAAGCCCCATTATCTGACTTCAAACTTGAGGGCTTGCTTTGACGGCGCCGTCGGTCGCAACACGTCTGTGCCAGGTCCCGGCCTCGGAGGACACTCACGCTCAATTAGACCTACTCCACGGCCGGTAGCAGTGCGGCGAAAGTTCGGGTAGCGGTACAACAGCGGGCGACGGGCATGCCATTCGTCCCGCACAATCCCTGTTCAGCAAACCCATCCATCATTACACAAGGTTGTTATCCCAAGTACTCATTTCAGACCTGTAGGTTGAAAATGCAGTTTAATTTTTATGGTGCAGCTGAGAATTGAACCAAGCGCCATTGCCACTAATCTATTAAATGCCAAATGTTTTATAAATTAACTTAAAACAATGTATACAGTCTATAACTCTTAACATAAGTACAGGCACATGCAAATGCATAAATTCCTCGACACTCCTACCTGGTGATTCCAATGTCGTTTTTTTTTCGGCCATCTAAGGACCATATGCTAATTTCAATTCTTTATTCTTTGTTCTTTTCTTTTTCTCCAATATTCTTTCATCTTTTCACTGTGTCTCCTCTTCCTGCCTCCAGTCCACTTTGAACCTGCGTTTTTCTCTCTCCTACCCTGGACTCTTCCAATTTTTAACACGTTTGCCTGAAAAACTTCTCTTTCAATTGATTCTTCTGCGTTTATATTATTTTTTTTTCTAAATCCTTTTGGACTTCTTTAATCCAACTTGATGTTGACTTCTTCCCCCACAGATATTTGAAGATCTGCTTTGTTAATCTATTGTCGTCCATTCTATAAGAATGTCCAAAAAATAATAGTCTTCTTTTTCTCATTGTTTCTGTTATATTTTCTATAATCTGATATATTCATCATTACTTCTTAATTTCCAACCTTCTGAAGTTTTTCGTGGGCCTAATAGTTTCTTAATAATTAGTCTTTCCAATATTTCTAGTTTGTCTAAATTATAATTCAATGCTAGACATTCACTCGCATATAGGCATTCTGGCTTCACTAATGTAGCCAGATACTGTATTTTTAGATATGCACTTTTTATTGTAAATATCTTTAGTTATACCTATGCTCATTCCATTGTATGAATCCTTTCTCCTATTGCAGATTTTTTAAAACCATTCTCTTGAATTATTTCCCCTAGATTCCTAAATTTTCTAACAGTCTCTATTCGACCAATATCTGTTAGCAGGAATTTTGGCGCATTTTTAATGTTCGTGAGAAATTTGTTTTTTTCTGCAGAAATTGTTAAGCCTGTTCTACTGGCTATGCCTTCTAAAAAATTAACTTGTGTTACTGCAGATGTCAGATGTTCAGAAAGTATAGCCAAGTCATCTGCGAATGCCAAACAGTTTATTTCAATATGTTTGTTCCTTCTTCCCAACATGATTGGTGATATTTAATTTTATATTATGTAAAATTTTAAATCTAAAGGCGTCTTTAGAAATTTAACAACCGAAGGCCAGCTGTCAAAAGCAGTACCATTCACGACGCCATAATAACTATCTCTACACATAGAGAAAGTACGGGATGTACTGGACTGTGCTACTTACAACTCATAACGCATCTGACTATCATTCGATGTATCATCCATCATTTCTTACGAATGATCGGAAACACGCTCTGTGCTCCCAGTTGTTCTGTTCGTTGTCTGAACCGCTGATATATTAATAATCAGCGTTACAATCCGTCAGAAGAAGTTAGGTGCATGGCGGCGGATCACGAGAGTAAATTATATTGTTTCTCATAAGCATTATCAACCTACAGTTAGGTAGGCGAAAGGCAATTTGCCATCGTAAGGCGTTTCAGTGAACCATTGTCAAATGTCACGTGCCTCTCTCGCTCTCTCTCTCTCTCTCTCTCTCTCTCTCTCTCTCTCTCTCTCTCTCTCTCTCTCTCTCTCTCTCTCTCTCTCTCTCTCTCTCTCTCTCTCTCTCTCTCTCTCTGTCACACACACACACACACACACACACACACACACACACACACACACACACACACACACACACACACACACACACACACACACACACACACACACACACACAGGGAAGAGGGGTGAAGGTTGTAATTACAGAAAAGAAAATCAGGAAAATCCCCAAAATTTTACAAAAACCCCATACTAAAGAAAAATTGAAGAAAAATTACTTTATTATGCTCGGGAACCTGAGTTCTTCAAATTGTCTAAAATATTACTCAATAATGGTAAAAAAACTGAGTTTCAAAGACAGAGGTTGATATCTTTTACAAAGTTAAATTTGAAAAAAAAAGATATATTTTTTTGATCTATTAAATTTCTCCACTTCAAATACTCTCTGGATCCGCGCCCCTGTTACACATATCAGAACGAAGATCGCACAAGTGAAGGTATTCCATAGTGTAACTGACCGACCACGATTAAATTTACCTAAATTCTTCTTCTTCTTCTTCTTCTTCTTCTTCTTCTTCTTCTTCTTCTTCTTCTTCTTCTTCTTCTTTTTCAGGCTGTGGACCTTACGATCCGTTGCGCACTCCTTGGTTCGACCATCTCTTCTTTGGTCTTCTAATATTCCGCCGTCCTTTCGGATTATAAACCAAAATTTGTTTTGGTATCCTGGTCTTATGCATCCTTTCAACATGGTTTGTCCGGTTCTGTCTGTATTGCTTTAACCTTTCATTTAGGTTGTACGAGGATTGTTCAATAGAAACACGTTTAGAGGCTGTAAAGCATTTTTTATTCAACGATTTTAAAAGAAGTCTGGATTAACATTAAGGCATGAGTCCCACTATTGCACTAATCTATAGATTCCCTGCTGGTAAAATTCTTGCGGCTGTTTGCGGAACCATTCGCTAACAGCAAACTCTACCTCAGCGTCTGATTTGAACCGCCGTCTTTTAGTGATTTATTTAAAGGACCAAAAACATGATAATCTCACGTGGACAAGTCGGAACTGCAAGGTGGATGTTGTAAGACTTCCCACTTCATACGACCAAGCAAATCTTGAATCGTCTGGGTTACATGTGGTCGAGCATTATCATGCAGAAGAATGACACCATTTGTGAGCTTCCCGGGACGTTTATTCTTGATGCTGACCCGTAAGCGTTTTAAGCTGTCTCCATATCGCTCACCGTTGATGTTGGTTGACACCAGGTTCTTTAAAATCTAAGAGCAGCACACCCTGATAATAAAAAAATACGGTCACCATTACTTTTCCTGCCGAAGGTTGGGACCGACATGTTTTCGGAGATTGTGCCTGCTTCCACTGCATACTCTGACGTTTGGATTCTGGTTCGTAGTGATAACACCAAGACTCATCACCGGCAACAATGGTGTAGAAAGGCATTGCCTTGTTGTTGATAGCGCATAAAATGCTGTAATGATAAGGCCGGACGCAAATTTTTGTGCTCATCAGTAAGCAGTCATGGAATCCACTGAGCAGCAACTTTGTGATAGCCAAGACTATGAATGATGGAATGAACAGTTCCCATGCTGATGCTCAACATTTGATAAAGTTCTCTAACTTTGATGCGCCTATTTGCGCGTAAAAGTTTCCAGCTGTCTCAAATTTTCATCTGATGATGCAACACGTAGAGATCCTGGACGGGCTAAATCTTTAGTGGATTCTTTTCCTTGTCAAAATTTATTGCGCCATTCAACCACTGCCGTCTGAGAATAACTATTGTCACCATATACAGCTTTCATTCTCGTATAAATTTCAATTAGCTGACGCCCCTCAGCGGCCAAAAACTGAATAACGGCACGCAAATTATCTTTGGACGGATTTTCTATCATAGATGCCATTTTTCAACCCAGTCACAACGCTTAGAAAAGAGCAAACTACAAATATGTTTGACAGACGCGTCACTAGTACTTAAACTGACAATATAAACAAATGAATTCCGTTGCCATGCCGACGAAGTCACGGCTACGCAGATAAAACGTGTTTCTATTGAAAAATCCTCGTATATCCCATGTTCCTAATATCATCATTTTTTAGCCGGTCCCTCCGTAATGCTCTCAGTACTGATCGTAAAAACCTCATTTCACTAGCCTGTATCTGGCTTTGGGTCTTTGCGTTCAGTGTCCAAGTCTTACTGCTATAAAGGCCGCACGGCACTGCCATCACTTTACAAAATTTCAAAAGAGTATCTCTTCTAACCTTTGCATTCAGTGTTCTTCTTATCGTCCCATTTACCGAAACGCATTCTGCGTAATTCTCAATTGTGCGCTGCCATACGCAGTGGCGGATTATCCATAACGCTAGGGAATGCAGCAGCACCGGGTACCAGGCCTCAGCTGTCAGAGGGGGCACCATTGACTAAGCGAAGCAAAGCTTATGATCACATTACACAGTTGTTTGGTTTTCTTACACAGTTATTAACCATTGAGAGTGTCGAGTTGGAAAATCAAGCGAAAGCTCTTATAGAAGTTTACTCAAACGACTTGAATAACGGTCTTATAATAGAATTGAAGCATTCTGTGCCATGAGTAAAACTGCATGAAAGAGGTTTATTTTTCAAATCGTTCGAATGAAGATGACACTAGTAGTCGTCATCGTGAATGAATGATGTAGTAGATTCCATGATACTACAGTTTGTCCGCTGAAAGTATTAAACTGGATTATTGATTGTAAAATGACTGATGTATTCTGAATATATACATTGCCTATCGTCTGCTTTTGACGATTCCAATAGCTAACTGCGAATCTGAAAGATAATTTTCTGTACTAAAACGCATTAGAGACATGTTGAGTTCAACTATGTGAGATGAGAGAAACTATGTGAACTTCAACACCTTCGTTAGCAAGGTTGAATACTGAAAGCGAGGTACTTGATCGCTTGATTTAGAAGAAATTATACAAGACTTCGTTAAGGCAAAATTAAGAAAAAAGGAGTTACTACATTCTTAAAAAAATTTCACTCAAAAAACTGCGTTCTGATGAGTACAAACTTTATTTTTATTGCTATTATTATTGTGTTTTTAAGTATCGATTAGTATTTTCTAAGCTTAAGTAAAACTATGCTCATTGTAATCACTATTTAGCGTAAACATTTGTTGTAAGTTGAGAGTTTAATAAAATAATTGTTAACTTTCGAAATTGTGTATGCCATATATCAGTGTAGGATAAAAGTATAAAAGGTTGAATTCTGAATCGTGGGGGGGGGGACCAGTCTGATGGCAGCATAGGGCACCATGCGCTTCTAATCCGACCCTGGCCTTACGGTACATTGTAAGTAAAATCGACCCAGTTGCCGGAACAGTTTCGACCTAGTGTGATTTGTTATGTCACGCCGTAAACAACACGGTCTTGACCGTATCCGGATAAATCACCGTAATACTGACAGTAATTTACAGTGCCAAACGTTGCGCCCCTTCGTCTCGGCTTAACCGATTTGCACAAGCGATCCAGTTTCTGTGCAGTACGTTTGATGTACGTCTAAACCGAAGTGTTGAACTTCAAAGGTTTAAACAAAAAATCGGTATGGAGAACCATACATGACTTCCATGTTCTAATTAATTATAACATTATTTTTAATATGTACACTCAGAACGAAACCAAATATATCAGCATGCTTTTGGTAAAAACGCCGAGAAAGATAATCAAATTACGAATTGTACCCAGTTGTTAATATTTTAAAAATAAATAATTAATTTGCTTAATTATCTTTTATTTAAACAACGCCAAAGAAAGCGAATACCGCCCAGCGTTTGTTAACTGTGAATTTCTGAAAACGAAAAATTATTTTATTTACGTATCCGTGGTTACATAGCATGGAACGATATCAATTGTTAATATTTCATTGAATTTTTTACTTCCATGTTCCATAAGGAAATGCAAGTATGGTCATGGCGAAAAAAATCGTGTTCGAGATAACGGCAGATTCTGATTGTACTACCATCAAATGTGTGTCTGTCTGTCTATAGAATGTTTCTATGGCAAACGATAACAGCCGCAAATACAAACAGAATTAAATATTTTTTTGCATACAGCTCTGAATTATAGAGTACTCAAGGTCTATTGATTTTGGTGAAGCTCGGTTAAGGGAAAGGGGTAGTTTACCTGCAACGTTTTACGTTTTAACAAGTGTAAAGTGCTTAATTTTGATAAATAAAGTATCCTGAAAAGAAGGTCATAATAATCCACTGTAGAAAGGTAGATGAAATATCTATAAATGAAAAGGGTAGTTGAAGGGGGAGGGGGTAATTTTTTTATAAATTAAAATGGTAGTTGATGGAGGAAGTAAATTTTATAAGTTTTATAATATGCGTAATTCGTTATTGACAGCAAAGAAGTAATTTCTATGGAAACATTTCATTTCACTTTAACAAAATGCTATATTTTTTCATTTTAATTTAAATCATGTATGAGAGAAAATATATCATTCATGGCAGGCAAGCATATCTCAATTATGTAATGTTTACGTTTCCATTTTATTATTATGATTACCGCAATAAAAAGGCAGGCAACACACACACACACACACACACACACAATTCGCGTTATTTCTGGCCTCACTCATGTTTATTTTCTTTCATTTGCACGCTTTTTAAATGGAAAGTGCCGAAACCCACACCAACACAATGCGTGCTAGCCGAAAAAGTGTCCAGCGTGGATAGCGATTTGCTTCCTGTGGATCGCTGGGTAGTGTAACTGCACGTGTTTACAGAGGAAAGATTCATAGACAGACTTTTCGGCTTTAGGGAATGAACCCTCTGCTCTGCAAGATGCTCAGGGTCCATGAGTGACTTCGGAGCGCTTCGGAGGAGGGATGATTATCTGCGTAGTTCGGTTTCTTTATAAGAATAAAGTAAGCCTACCTAATTTTTATGGATAAAGTGACTGAAAATAACATTATATTAAACGACTACCCCATAATAACAAAAATATCTATAAATAGTGAAATTAGTTTGCGGGTGGGCGAAATTGTTTTAGAAATTACCGAACCGAATTCAAGTAAATTATTTTAAAACTAAATCTTACAACATGGAAGTCATGTATGGTTCTCCATACCGATTTTTTTAAGTTTTCGGTTGAATAAATTTATAACATCAATACAAAAAATTATCCCCCTCACCCTTCAACTACCCTTTTCATTTGTAGGTATTTCGTCTACCTTCTACAGTGGATTATTATGAAAATTCACTATTATGATAATTCAGGATACTTTATTTATTAAAATTAAGTAGTTTACTCTTGTTAAAACGTAAAACGTTGCAGGTAAACTACCCCTTCTCCTTAACCGATCTTCGCCAAAATCAATAGGTCTTGAGTCCTCTAAAACTCGGGCAAATATGCACAACATTATTTGGTTCTGTTTGAATTTGCGCCAGTTATCGTTCGCCATAGAAAACATTCTACACACAGACACTTTTTGGAAAATGACTTTTCTTCATGTTTTGAGGGTAGTACATTCAGAATCTGCCCTTATCTCGAAACACGATTTTTTTCACGATCACCATACTTCCATTTCCTTACGGAACATGGAAGTAAAAAACACAAACATTTGGTTTCCAGACCTTATTCCGAAGCTGCTTTAGTTACAAGTATTATAACAAGAACAGCAATTTAGAACAAATGAGCCGTTATCTCTTATGTGCTGTACGCTATGAATGTGAATATGATATAAAAGACAAGATAAATAAATTTAGAAATATTTCTGAAACGATTCATAGAAATTTTAGAAATAAAACAAGACACAGGACAAGGATTAAATTTTATAAGACAATTGCAATACCCATATTGACATATACGAGTGAAGCGTGGGTTATGACAAAAAAGGAATGCGGCAAGATTCAGAGTGCTGAAATGCAGTTTCTTCGAAGTACTTTAAATTATGTATTGCAAGATGAAATAATGAATGAGGTTATCAGATCACAACTCGAAGTAGAGGACATAAATGAAATTGTTTCACCTTACAGTAGACAATGGTGGGATCATCTGCAAAGGGTAACAGAGAATCGATTGCGGAAAGCGGCACTGAACTATAAAGCAATTGGTAGAAGAGATGTGGGTCGTCCGAGGATACGATGGGTGCCGGAACAGGTTTACATAACCTAATCCTTAAAGAGGAGGAGAAGAAGAAGAAGAGGAAGAGGAAGAGGAAGAGGAAGAGGAAGAGGAAGAGGAAGAAGAAGAAGAAGAAGAAGAAGAAGAAGAAGAAGAAGAAGAAGAAGAAGAAGAAGAAGAAGAAGAAGAAGAAGAAGAAGAAGAAGAAGAAGGATGATGATGAAGATGAAGACAAATACTTGGTAGTTTCATAATTTATTCTTGTGGTCATGTTCTGAAACAGCATTTTTGAACATAAGCAAGCGATTTTAAATAATACAGCCAATACAGGTTTCAAAGATCATTGCTTAAAATACAGCCACTTTTTAGATGCGTACAAGAAACATAATACTACTGCATAACATAGGAAAAGGTAAAAAATGGATTTGTTGGATATTTTTGAAATTATGAAAACAAAAGTAAAAAAAAGTAACAAACGAATAAACAGAATTCTTTGTATCTCATTTCTTAAAACCTGTTATATAAATTAGTTAAATGTTTAATTTCCATTCCTATTATAATTAGTTTTTACAGTCACTGACATTCCCTGTACTAGCTCCTCCACCCTCTCCACAACCCACACAACCCACACACACCCTTAACAGTGGCGTATCTCAGGGCATATTTTAAGGAATTTGGAGTAGGCGGCACTAAACCAACCAATACGAGTTTTATATAATATTGAAAATTATGTAATTTGAACTTAACTTGACCATGTTCATGTTCATTTTCTATTCGTAAAATTAACTGTAAAAATAGACACAAATGCTTTAGACATTAGGAAAATTAAAAAGAAACACCACAAACACTCAAATGGATTCATTATAATTAATTATGTAATATTCAATAAACACATTACAGTGTGCAGTATCCAATTCGCACACTGCACAGACAATGCTGAAAGCTAATATACGCAAATGCAAACGCGCTTTCGTGATTTGCTGATTTCTCCCATTGTTTCTCACTTTTCGGCACCGGCACTAATACCTGCCACTAGGCGGCACTAGTCCCGCCTAGTTTATTGCTTAAAATATGCTCTGGCGTATCTAGAATTTGATCTTGGAGGGAGAGGTCCGGTCGAGTCGGCTTCATAGAAAAGACGAAACAAGTTAAGACTAATCAACATTACTATCTTTAAAGTGGTTGAAAAACGTATGACTACATCCTGAAATCAGTCCCATTAAGTAAACAGTAATAACAAATAAAAATACGCGTTACTGAAACATTGTTTAGAACATACTTTTTTACTGAATTGATTTTCCTATGTTGCAAATGAATAACCTAATGCTGTGTAATAAACCTGTTTGTATATTTAAAAAAGCTGTTACTACTATATTAGCGTACACATCTGAAAAAGTAATAAAATAGCCTAAAAATTAGTTGATTAACAAAATTTATCAACTTTTTCGACCGTCTTGGGGGGGATCCGGTCGCGCTGTTCCCCCGCCTGTAAACATGCCCCTGTTCACCCTACCAGACATTCTTTGTATCTAGTTATTCTTAGCAGCTCTTTGAGAATAGCTAGGGTTAACATATGACCTAAGTGAAAAAAGAGGACAACCTGAAAATTTAACAGCATGATCGTTACTTTACGGATCAAAAAAAAAAAATTTGACAGAAAAAACATTATAGTTTATGGATAAGAAGGTATTCATGATTAAGTTAAGCATTCTTACAGAGTTTATACAATGTACAATTTAATTTTTGTGATATAACAAGAAGATATTTACAAAAAAACTTAAAACTATTCTTGGATTTCGTTGTCCATGACGTGTCCGTTACTTAACTAAATATAATTAATTCACTACCGATTCGGATCACAAAGTTTTTTATGGGTAAAAAACCTTACAGCCTGAACCGGTTTTTGCTTTTAAAAAGCTTCTTCAGAGGCTGCCGTTGGGAGCACTGTCCGTCTTGTTGTTGGCGACGGTATCGATTTTTGAAAGATCGATATTGTGTGTGTGGGGTGTGATAGGTTCGAATAATGCGTGTGATTTGAATTGTGTCTGTTCGTTTAGGATGTCGTTTTTATTTGTTTTCGTGTGTCTGTATATTTCTAATTGTTCTAGAGCGTCTAGTTTTCGGCCTTTTATGTGTACGTGTAGAATGTCCATGTTATTGTCAATGTTTTTGTATGTGTGGTTTGCTTCAATGAGGTGGTCTGCAAAGGTGGATTCTGAGTGGAGCGGAGTGCCTTTGTCTTTGTGTGTTCAATGTATCTTTGAGCTACGTCCTGTCTGGTCTATGTAGAATTTGTTGCAATCTGAGCAATTTAGTTTGTAAACACCAGGTAGATCGAATTTGTTTTGTGCTTTGTGTGTGTGTTCTGTTTTGTTAGTAGTTTTGTATGCGATTCTGTATCCTGCTTTTTTTAATTTGTGGGCTATTTTTTCAGTTTGGTTGTTGATGTATGTTAGTGTTATGAATTTGTTGTTTTCTGTCTTTGTCTGTTGTTTGTTTTGTGTTTTGTGTAGGAGTTTATTGACTATTGTTCTGTCGTATCCGTTGGATTCTGCTAGACATTTTATCGTGTTTAGTGTTCGTCTTTGTAGTCTTTTTCATCTACTGGGATGTTGTTAAGTCTATGTATCATAGTTCTGAAGGCAGGTAGTTTGTATTGTATTGGGTGATTGGAGGAGTTGTGTATTAGTGTGTCAGTTGTAGTCGGTTTTCTGTATATACTGAATTTGTGCCTGTGTTCAAATTTTGTGATGGAGAGGTCTAAGAAGTTTATGCTATTGCTGTGTTCGTATTCGGCAGTCAAGGTTATGTTTATGTGCGTTAGTAACTGTTCACATTGTCTTTTGTTTCCCCTGTATAGTTTACCACATATAGAATGATGGTCTACCCATGGGCTCACCCATATCCAGCATTCTAGCAGAAGTCTTCCTCCAACACTTAAAAAAACAAAAATTCTCACAAACAATGACAGACACTCACATAAAATACTATATTGGCACAGACACATTGATGACATTCTAATACTATACAGGAGATAGATTAATACTATAATATTTTGAAAAAGTTTGCTAAATAAAAGCACGCTTTTTTATAGTAGCTTACTGGTTTTAAATTTGATAGTATAATCTGACATCAAATTACTTCTGCAGTACATATATTACTTCAAAGTCACAGCCGATGGTGGCCGCTCAGAAAACTTGGCCTAGGGCCTCAAAAATCTTAAATCCGGCACTGGGCGTATTACACAAAGAACTGAAGAAGATAAACTTTGCAAGTAAATTTGGACAATATAAAACTGTCATTATGACATTGGAGGAAGATTCAAAACATTATTGTAGAGAGTCAAACCCTGAAACTAGTACAGAGATTTAATTATTTACGTTAAATTATTTAATAAAATTAAAGACATGATAAAGAAGAACTCAATGAAAACGTACGTAATGTTGGTAGTATTTTGGTAGTTCTCTAAAAACAACTTATGAAAAAAAAGATCAGCATGAAATATTTGGTTATTTTTAGCGTGCTGCAGTTTCGACAAATTCTTACGTTATTCTTGTAGTCCTAGCAAAAAATGTTGGAAGGCCATTCACTTAAAACCATTTTTAGAGAGCATGCTCAGAATTCGAATCGTTCCCTCCCTCACTGAACATTTACTAAGAGAATAGAATATTTTACTGAGAGGGGAATTAAAAATAACATACAAACTGTTACCGTAATGCAGCCCACAATAAAATATTTTACATAAAATCTGCATTAACACAAGTTAATGTTTTAGAGGACATAGCCAGTAGAACAGCCTTAACAGGTTTCTGCAGAAAAAAACAAATTTCTCACGAACATTAAAAATGCGCCAAAATTCTTGCAAACAGATATGGTCGAATAGAGAGGCTTAGAAAATTTAAGTATCTATGGAAAATAATTCAAAAATTCTAGGGAATGGTTTAGAAAAATCTGCTATAGAAGAAAGGATTCATAAAATGGAAAGAGCATATGGTATAACTAAAGATATTTACAATAAAAAGTGCATATCTAAAAATGCGAAAATAAGGCATTACAGTACATTAGTGAAGCCAGAATGCCTACATGCAAGTGAATGTCTAGCATGGAATTATAATTTAGACAAACTATAAATATTGGAAAGACAATTATTAGAAAAATATTAGGCCCACGAAAAACTTCAGAAGGTTGGAAATTAAGATGTAATGATGAAATATATCAGAGTATAGAAAATACAACAGGAACAAAAAGAGAAAAACAAGACTATTATTTTTTGGATATTTGTAGAGAATGGACGACAGTAGATTAACAAAGCAGGTCTTCAAATATTTGTGGGAGAAGAAGCCAACATCAAGTTGGATTAAAGAAGTCTAAAGGATTTAGAAAAAAATAATATACACACAGAAGAACCAATTGAAAGAGAAGTTTTTAGGCGAAAGTGTTAAAAATGGAAGGAGTTCAGGTTAGGAGAGAGAGAAATGTAGGTTCAAAGTGGACTGAAGACAGGAAGATGAAAGAATACTGGAGAAAAAGAAAAGAACAAAGAATAAAGAATTGACATTGGCATGTGGTCCTTAGATGGCCGATATAAAAAATATTTGACAGTTGTAAGCCTATCAAAGAAAGTGTTTTAGCCGTTAGTTAGTTCACCGGCACTGAAACACTTCTTGTTCTCTATGGGTTGTCCCAGTAATATGGATGCACCTTTACTGTTTAGTATACAATTTAGGCCGAGACCAATATCCCGATCCCGAGCGACATAACCAAAACCTTCTGACCTTACTTACTGACCGGCGCGGCGTTGCGGCACGATCAGCCGGAACAATCGGATTTCGACCGGATATATCCTACCGCGTTCCTAATGGCATTTACAGCATAGCGAGGCCGTGACGGTCATTATGAGACCGTGAGTCGGCAAAGTCTGCTGCAGGCGCCTTTTGGTAACTCGAAACGTTGACGGTTCCAAACGTTCGTACGACCTTTTGCTAAGTACTAACCCCCCCCCCTTCACACTTACCTCTGTGCAGTGGCGGCGATAAGGCCCCCGCAGACCCCGCGGCGCGGGGGGGCCCCGACCCTCATGGGGGGCCCCAGTTGGCCCAGTCATGGGACATAACTTGTAACATGAAAAATAAGCGTAAACGAGTTGTAAAACGCTTCTTTGTTGAATTATCAGTTGACCATAGAATTGACGACCCAGTGAAATCATTTGAAGTAAAAGTTTTCAATGCAACACTAGATATTGTAATAGCTCAGCTACAAATGAGATTCGAAGGATTGCGTTGCACTGATGATAGGTTTTCATTCCTGACGCCTCAGAATTTAGTAAACTTCTCACAAGAGACAATAGTGGAGAAAAGTAAGGCTCTGGTAAATGTGTATCCTGGTGACCTTTCCACATCACTGCCTGACCAAGTAATATCCTTCAAAGCTCTGATGGCCAAAAAATTGTACACAAGAAAAGAATTCGAGAAATGATGAATTTACTGGTTGAAGAAAACAGCTGCCTTATGAGTTGCCTCCCAGACTTAACTACAGCTTTGCAGCTTTATTTAACCATACCTGTCACAACAGCTACAGCGGAAAGAAGCTTTTCAAAACTTAAATTAATTAAGTCATACTTAAGAAGTACCATGGCTCGGTTGAGTGACTTGACACTGTTAAGCATTGAGCATGAAGAGACACAGAAAACTAATATCAACGAAGTGGTTGAAAAGTTCTTAACTATTAAAAAAAGAAGACTAGGCTTAGGAAAACAGTGAACTTTGGTTGATCCTCATCTGTAAATATTGTACATTACTTGAGTTCGAGTGTTATTGAATTGGATTAGACTTAAGGAGAACTTGTATAGAGTATATTCAAGAATTTTACAAATTCAGTTACAAACTAATTTAAATATTTGAAAAAAGCTAGAATGTTACTTTGATATTCGTTTTTAAATAATAAATTTTTAACACTCTGTGTGCGGTACTGTTTCATAGTCTGAATTTAGCTCTTTGACATAAAAATAAATCATTCTTTTTATTTTGGTTTTTTTATAGTTTGTATAGAACTTTGTCTATTTAGCAACAATGAATTTTAAGAGTTTGTACACGTGTAAAACGTCCTTTGCAAATTGCAAACGCTTTGTGATAGACGAGAAAGTATTCGCAAACCATTGTTGTGAAACACATGTAAATAGAAACTCATTTGAGTGTTTCCCCTATTACGTATACACAATTTAACCATTTTTATAGGGCCCCCTAATTAGTTTTGCGGGGGGCCCCCGTTTCGTTAGCGCCGCCACTGCCTGTGTGTGTGTGTGTGTGTGTGTGTGTGTGTGTGTGTGTGTGTGTGTGTGTGTGTGTGTGTGTGTGTGTGTGTGTGTGTGTGTGTGTGTGTGTGTGTGTGTGTGTGTGTGTGTGTGTGTGTGTGTGTGTGTGTGTGTGTGTGTGTGTGTGTGTGTGTGTGTGTGTGTAGCAGGTTTTTGGGTAAATCCGGTATGTGACTTTTTTATATTGCCGGCGTTTCGTTCCGTAATCCCGGAACATTTTCAAGGCATATTTATATTCATTTAACTAACTATGAAACGCATTTTATATCTTGCTTCCCTTGTAATTGTTACACATTTTTTCTGTTCTGTAACAATAAGAAGAAAACGATTTATTATACAGATTTCTTATTTCAACTTTTTTAAATGTCCTAAAACGTTTACGAATATTATGATATTACAACTATTGCGACTTTCTGTCAAATAGTAATCGTGTATAATTTTTCAATTTTCTGTGTGGGAAAACTACCCGACTCTCGTCGGTCCGCTCCTGACATGTAATATTACAAAGCTGTGTCAGAAAGTAAGAATATTACATTAGAATATTGCAAAAGAGACTAAAAATTTCATTCGCAAATAACTTTTCATATTAATAATGAACAACTTACACTACTATTGGAGAAGACCAAAGAGCGCTCTATGAGATATTAGCAAATCTAGACAAGATAACTGTTGTTCCTTTACTTCAAGTACTGTTCGTTTCGGACGTCCCGGTCCGCAGACGTCACATACATAGGCATACACAAAATAATTCTTTTATATATATTGATTTGTTTATTCAGTTTTAGTGATTTAGGTTTCTAAACATCTAACAACAAAGAAACGATGCATATAACAGAACGCAATACCTACCAAAGAAACAAAACAACAGTCAACTATTCACTGCCTGACTTTATCACGTTGTTTACATTACTCTGCCAAAAATGAGTCCCTTTGAATGGTGTACTGTTATGAAAAGTATAACATAAAACATCGTATTCGCCACAGTAAACAGAAGCATACAACAGAGCATTGGCTACTGCAAACCCATGCCGCAACTAGTAGCCAATGTGAATAATAATAAATAAAACAATACAATAATAAATAAAAACTAAATAAATAATTTAGTACATAATAACTTTAATAAAATAATTCAGATTTGACAGATATATGACTTTCATATTGTACGACAGATTTTTAGGTTTATGAGCGTTGTCATTAGTGATAACACAATTGCATTAAAGGACAGCCTTATAATTTATCATCTTCGGCAGCAGTGTCTGCTTATTATGATAATGAGTCTAATGATTGGCTCATATAGATCTGTGTCCCCAGAGCTCTGCTCCCCTCCATCATGGATTAGCAAGACTTATTATTCTATTATAAATTAAATTAATCATCATTATCATCATCATCATATTCAAGGATTAAACCAAGGATGGTTTGTTCCGGTGTCAATAGGCAAACATTAGAGCTGCGGTCACTCCAGGGCTTCCTCGGACGTCCCACACCTCTCCGTCCCCTCGGCTTATAGTTCCAGAGTTGTTTGGGGATGCGGCAGTCATCCATTCGACAAACATGTTCCCACCAATTCAGCCGATACTGGGCGATCCTGTCGAGTGTACTCATAATATTCAGTTCCTGCCGTATATCCGTGTTTCTTCTACGATCATGGAGAGTATACCCTGCCACGTGCCTGAGAAATCTCATTTCAGCCGCTCGAATGCGATTGGCCTGGCCTTTCGTTAAAGATCAATTCTTAGATCCATACTGAAGTATGGGAAGAGCCATCACATTGTAGAATTTTAGGCGTGTTCCTTTACTTGCTGACATAAGAGTTCGCCTAATGGTCCCGCACATAAGGTTGAACTTGTGCAACTTATTCACAACGTCGTTGCTTCCATTATAAGACACACTGTAGCCCAGGAGTTAAAAATTGCTAACTTGTTCCAGGACAGTACGACCTATAACAATTTTTGCCCGTACGGGATCAGTTCCACGAAAAGCCATCATCTTGATCTTAAGTGTGGATATTTGCAATTCAGAGACTTTGCAGATTCGATTTAACTAATGTATACCCATCTGCAATCTGTTTTCAGAGTCCGACAGAATAGCCTGATCGTCCGCAAACAAAGTGTCAATTGTAGAGTGACCAATCATAAAATTTAAATTAAATTAATGAGGCTGATTTTCAGTCGGCTTGTAATTTTCTTAGATTTAACAACATCTACAGAAATCTATTACGATCATGATTGACATAAAAATTTTGTAATTTCCAGTTTATAATCTTTGATCAAATTAATGTTATTTATAAGAAATGTAATTATTACAAATTATTTTAAAGTATTAAAAAATAAAATAATAAATAAATAATAAAAATGTAATAATTAATACAATATAAATAAAAAACTAAATAAATAATTTAATACATCATAACTTTAATAAAATAATTAATAGGCTAAATGTAATTTGTATGACAGATTTTTAGGTTTATGAGTGGTTAACAAATCACACAGTATTTTAATAATTTTCAGTTTACTAAAGCTTCTTTTCTTTTGCTTGACTGGAGTGTGACAAAAAGAGATGGAAATATAATTAAAAAAGTGAAATTTGGATATTCTTCTTCACAACAAGGCGGCCTCACAACACAATACAAGAGTGTTGTGTTTGCAACTTTCTGTAATTCAAAATACAGAATCTGCTTTACAAAAATCTGTTTTTAAGATTCATTTTATGTATAGTCTCCAGATCGCTGTTAGAAACAAATTTAAATAATTTACCTTATATTTAATCCGCTATTTCTTCTAGGGCATTCAAAAGATGACCTTTATTACAGATGTGTATAGGTTCCATGTTGTCTTTAAACCCGGTGTAATTATGGTTTTTATTTATAAGGTGAAGTGCGTAATTTGATGTGGTTGTGTTAGGGTTCTTCTTTGGTAGATGTTCTCTAAATCTATCGATGAATCTTCTGCCCGTCTGTCCGATGTAGAAATTATCACATTCACTACATCTAATTTTGTACACACCTGAACAATCTTCTGTTAATGTTGGAACTCGTGGTTTAACTATATTTTTTAATTTATTAGTGGTCCTGAATGAAACATTAATATTTAACTTTTTTAACTCATTTTTTATTATATTAGGGAGTATATTCGTGTATATTGCTGAAACATATTGAGTTTTACTTTTTGCAACATTTTTACTATTTAATTTTTCAGGTGTTTATATATTATTTTATCAACCATTTCACTTTTATAACCATTTTTTATGGCTATGTGTTTCAATGTGTTGACTTCGTCATTATAATCTTCAGTGTTCATAGGTATATTCACTAATCTATGTGCAAGTGCATTAAACACTGCCATTTTTTGTGTATACGGATGATTTGAATTAGCATGTATAACCAAATCTGTTGTGGTGGGTTTTCTGTATATTTTGAAAGTTAGAAGAGTATTTCGTTTTTGCACAGGTACGTCAAGGAAATTCAAGCAGATAATGTTTTCCATTTCCATGGTGAATTTAATGTTGTGATTAATGCCGTTCATAAATTTGAAAAACATACCGTATCTATTTGTCTGTGAGTGCCGTTAAATACTAAGAATGTGTCGTCCACGTAACGTGTATACGAAGTTATTTTATCATAAAAACGGTTATGATCAGACAATAAATATTTACGAAATTATTTTATCATAAAAACGGTTATGATCAGACAATAAATATTTGTGTGTGACAACGCGCTTGTGTGTTTTCCGTCCATCTATTAATTTATTCATAACTTGTTATATGTGATGTGCTTATGTGCGTTAACATTTTCGACGACCCCTATGCATTAGGGTGAATAAACATTTTACCTGAGGATGGGGATTTATCCCCGAAACATGTACATATAAATAACAGAAGATCGCTTAGCGGATTAAATATAAGGTAAATTATTTAAATCTATTTTTAAGGTTCATCGGATTTGCTAACAATACAATATGAAAGTCTCCACTACAAAAACAAAGGCAATGGCATTTCCAGGCAAGGAACCAATAAAGAACAAAAATAACGACTAATGATCAAATTCTAGAACAGGCGAGCCATTTTAATTACCTATTTGGGAAATGATGTTGGCTATGATAGGAATTCTGATATTGACGTCAGGCAAGTTCGAGACGACCTGTGGGACAATCAACCGTATTTTGAGAAACAAGGTACGTCGAGTTAAAGTTGTACAAAGTTATGGCACTGCCTGTACTGTCCTATGGGTGTGAATTATGGACGACAACCAAGAAACAAGACAGTAAACTACAGGCCTCAGAAATGGCGTTCTTAAGGTGATCTAAACTTGACCGTATAAAGAGTGAGCCTATATGAGAAGAATTACAAATTATTAATTTGAGTGAAGAATTAAAAGATTACAAACAACGGTGGAAAGAACACGCTTAGAAATCATGTCAGATTCAAGACTGGAAATACAAAGCTACAGGACACAGGTGTGTGGGTAGAACCTGGAAGAGATGGCTGGAGGATTTTTGAAGGCGAAACAGGCAGCACCTTGCCTACGCCGTGTTGTGAAGACGATGATGATGACATTCGTAACAATGATGACTCTGTCACATGACTACTATAGTACTCTATAGTCAGCACCTTGCCTACGCCGTGTTGTGAAGACGATGATGATGACATTCGTAACAATGATGACTCTGTCACATGACTACTATAGTACTCTATAGGCAGCACCTTGCCTACGCCGTGTTGTGAAGACGATGATGATGACATTCGCAACAATGATGACTCTGTCACATGACTACTATAGTACTCTATAGGCAGCACCTTGCCTACGCCGTGTTGTGAAGACGATGATGATGACATTCGCAACAATGATGACTCTGTCACATGACTACTATAGTACTCTATAGGCAGCACCTTGCCTACGCCGTGTTGTGAAGACGATGATGATGACATTCGCAACAATGATGACTCTGCCACATGACTACTATAGTACTCTATAGGCAGCACCTTGGCTACGCCGTGTTGTGAAGACGATGATGATGACATTCGCAACAATGATGACTCTGCCACATGACTACTATAGTACTCTATAGGCAGCACCTTGGCTACGCCGTGTTGTGAAGACGATGATGATGACATTCGCAACAATGATGACTCTGTCACATGACTACTATAGTACTCTATAGGCAGCACCTTGCCTACGCCGTGTTGTGAAGACGATGATGATGACATTCGCAACAATGATGACTCTGTCACATGACTACTATAGTACTCTATAGGCAGCACCTTGCCTACGCCGTGTTGTGAAGACGATGATGATGACATTCGCAACAATGATGACTCTGCCACATGACTACTATAGTACTCTATAGGCAGCACCTTGGCTACGCCGTGTTGTGAAGACGATGATGATGACATTCGCAACAATAATGACTCTGCCACATGACTACTATAGTACTCTATAGGCAGCACCTTGGCTACGCCGTGTTGTGAAGACGATGATGATGACATTCGCAACAATGATGACTCTGTCACATGACTACTATAGTACTCTATAGGCAGCACCTTGGCTACGCCGTGTTGTGAAGACGATGATGATGACATTCGCAACAATGATGACTCTGTCACATGACTACTATAGTACTCTATAGGCAGCACCTTGCCTACGCCGTGTTGTGAAGACGATGATGATGACATTCGTAACAATGATGACTCTGTCACATGACTACTATAGTACTCTATAGGCAGCACCTTGGCTACGCCGTGTTGTGAAGACGATGATGATGACATTCGTAACAATGATGACTCTGTCACATGACTACTATAGTACTCTATAGGCAGCACCTTGGCTACGCCGTGTTGTGAAGACGATGATGATGACATTCGTAACAATGATGACTCTGTCACATGACTACTATAGTACTCTATAGGCAGCACCTTGGCTACGCCGTGTTGTGAAGACGATGATGATGACATTCGCAACAATGATGACTCTGTCACATGACTACTATAGTACTCTATAGGCAGCACCTTGCCTACGCCGTGTTGTGAAGACGATGATGATGACATTCGCAACAATGATGACTCTGTCACATGACTACTATAGTACTCTATAGGCAGCACCTTGCCTACGCCGTGTTGTGAAGACGATGATGATGACATTCGCAACAATGATGACTCTGCCACATGACTACTATAGTACTCTATAGGCAGCACCTTGGCTACGCCGTGTTGTGAAGACGATGATGATGACATTCGCAACAATAATGACTCTGCCACATGACTACTATAGTACTATATAGGCAGCACCTTGGCTACGCCGTGTTGTGAAGACGATGATGATGACATTCGCAACAATGATGACTCTGTCACATGACTACTATAGTACTCTATAGGCAGCACCTTGGCTACGCCGTGTTGTGAAGACGATGATGATGACATTCGTAACAATGATGACTCTGTCACATGACTACTATAGTACTCTATAGGCAGCACCTTGGCTACGCCGTGTTGTGAAGACGATGATGATGACATTCGTAACAATGATGACTCTGTCACATGACTACTATAGTACTCTATAGGCAGCACCTTGGCTACGCCGTGTTGTGAAGACGCTGATGATGACATTCGTAACAATGATGACTCTGTCACATGACTACTATAGTACTCTATAGGCAGCACCTTGGCTACGCCGTGTTGTGAAGACGATGATGATGACATTCGTAACAATGATGACTCTGTCACATGACTACTATAGTACTCTATAGGCAGCACCTTGGCTACGCCGTGTTGTGAAGACGATGATGATGACATTCGTAACAATGATGACTCTGTCACATGACTACTATAGTACTCTATAGGCAGCACCTTGGCTACGCCGTGTTGTGAAGACGATGATGATGACATTCGTAACAATGATGACTCTGTCACATGACTACTATAATACTCTATAAACTACGCTTAACCAGGGGGATATGGAGGATATTTCCGAAATTCGAAAAAATTAAAAATGATAAATCAACAAATTTTAAACTGGTTCCGGTTTTTTTGAAACTAATGTAATTAATTGTCTTCCAAGTTCTGAAAATTTTTAAAAATTACTATTTAGGTCAATGACAAGTTTAAATAATCTACAATAAATATAGAGACCTTATTCTCTATAATAGAATAACCTTAGTGACCTTAGAGGCCTTAGTGGCCTTATTCTCAATAATAAATATAAAAGACGAAAATGAATGGTGAAAAATGAAAAGAAGTCGAGTTGAAATAGAATAGGAAGACACGATTTTCCGCTGGTTATAAGCAACTTGAAAGTGATTCACGAGACGACGTGCTTTACGCTACGCTTGAGTCATGTCAGCTGATTTATTTAATTCTGCAACGAAGGAACTGCTTGTTTTTACCCGCTAGTTGGCCGTAACCCGAGGCCAACAATAAATACAGGCTATGGAGCGTACGACGATTTTGGAAGTCACGTGACGTTAGGGGTTGAATAATTGCAGTGTTATTCTATGCACTCGCCATCCGTAAGTCCATCTCCCGATGCCAGTCCCTCTCCCTAGAAGGGAGGCCCACCGCCTACAAAGAATCGGTGAAGTATTTAGGCGTTCGGCTAGATCGTCGCCTTTGCTTCAACGACCACGTGACGGAAACCCTTGCCAAGGCTCGCGGCGTCCGAGCCAAATTATCTCCTTTCCCCTCGTGTCGCAGCCGCCTGGCCATGCGCACGAAGTTTACCATCTATCTGCTTTTTCTCAGGTCTGTACTGACCTATGCGGCTCCCGCCTGGTGGTCACTTTTATCCACCACCAACAGATGTAGGCTGGAAGCTTTCCAGTCCCGAGCCCTCCGATCCTTGAGGGGTCCCCTGGGTTTATAAGGAACGACGTGATTCGAAGGGGTCTCCGTGTTCCTACCTTGACTGCCTTTGTCCGGTCGCTGGCTCCAACTCTCTTTGCTAAAACCTCGACCTCCACCTTCCCATACCTACGAACCATCAGTGCATCAGAACCACCACCGCCCATTCGGGTCAAGCGCCCTCGGGCGCTTCTTGATTACCCGCCATAACGCCATCCTCCTTAAATTAAACTAAAAAATGTAATCATCAGGCCTAGACCAGAGTTTTTTCACTTAAACTGTCCTTCTCTCCTTCCTGCCCACCTCCTAGCACGCTGAGTCGGCTGCTTGTCGCTCTCATCAATCATTGGCACGGAGACTCTCCGCCTCGCGGGGAGCGACCGACGCCCTCAGGGCGTCTGCTGACTGGACTTGAAACGGGCAACATCTGTTGCTCGAATCGGTACCAGCGGCAGTCCACAAATCAAAATAAAGTTTATACTCCCCCGCCTTCACAGTTAACTGGTTGGCGGTTTCCTTTTCCAGTTTTAGGTCACCAGTCGAAAATGTACCGGCACTATGTTCACTTCTGGCAGCCATTGGACACGCTCCAGATGCTGCAAATAAGCCACGGGTGCAAAGACACCCCGGATCCATAATGCAGTGCAATATGCACTCGCGTAATTAACGCGGTTTATTTGACCAAATTTACTTAAGTATTTCTGATTTTTTTTAAAATTAAACGTGTAATAAACATATAATGAAACATGTGCAATCCACACTTTTTTTTTAATATCAAGAAGGACAAATAAAACACTTATTTATTAAAGTGTTTTTAATATTTATTTCTTCGTCTTTCACCGTTCTGTCTTTTTCTATTTTCCTTTTGAAGAAGACTGACACTCATTATATTTTTTAACAAAATTATTTAACATTATTTTACATGCTGTAAAATTTATATCTACAACCCTGTTACACACATTTAGTATATCCACAGAATTTATATACATGCTGTTAACCCTCACTCTTAATTTTAACTTTCTATTTAAAATATAGCCTACGTAATCCACATAAAGGTATTATTAAGCTTCCAACACAAACTGTAAGCCTATCTGATGTATGTTTTTAATTGATTTTAATGAAATTAGTGAATTACAGTTTTTATTTACCCATTAGTTTTAATTTATTGGTACGATTTTCATTATAATATTAGAAAAACAATACCATAAGAAAACGGCATGTTGTTAACCCCCCCCCGAAATAAAATCCTAGGTTCGCCCCTGCGCTTAACAAGCTGTAGTGCTACTTGGAGGTTTGTTAGACGCAAATCTAACGAAAGTTTCACAGGAGGAGAAGACGATGACTGTTGGAAGAAAACAAACTAGCTACAGCAGCAGGTGGGCGAGCCGTTTGAGTTACTATGAATAATGAGTTGTTTACACGCGCGCACACACACGTACACTGTACATAGTTGTGTTTACCGAACCGTTCATTAATCAAGGAAGTATTGTTGCAGCTTGTCAAATGAGCCGACTCCGCTCTGACGTCACCTTCAGGGGCTCGCCTACATACAGAACATTCATTATTACACGAAATGGTAAAACAACATACCGCTACAGCAACCGTTTCTTTCAACACACATTCCTGCGTAATGGAATGTATCTTATCTACGTATCTGTAAATTATCGTGTCTAGAAAACGACAATGTAGTGCCGGACCCAGCAAGCAATTTGGGGGGGGGGAGTTGATTTTTGGGGTGAACGTGAAAAGTTGAACCATTCTTTAATGCTCTACAACAGTCACAGGCAACCGTATATAACGGCCAAACAAATGTTTGCGACTCATTTCGTTTTCATTTCAATGTGTGTTTCCATTGACCGCACGATTGTATCTTTGTTTTCGTAGAATAGGTAAAGCTGACAGTTACGAAAAGATACTCACGCAACGTCCATATAAGAGGAAAACTCGAACAGAAAACAAAAACAAATTTACAGAAAACTGAATTCAACTATACGAGCATGGTAAAATGGATCGTTTCACATTTGCCAAGAACTACACACAGCGGCGTTACGGGACCCCCTCCCAAAAGGGTCGAAGAAATTGACGTATTTTGTTAATCTCTTAATTAGGCTGTTTTATTATTTTCTCGGGTATTTTTCACCGAGTACCTTTTTTTAAATATCCAGACAGGATTATTACACACAATTTACGTATACGTTTGAAATATGAAATACAGAAAACCAGTCATAGGTAACCTTTGAATTTATGGGGGCGCATATATAACTGAGGAGCAGTTCGACGGGCGCACCCCCCCCCCATCAGTGGAGAATCGAAAGGTGCGGAGTTCAACAGCCGGACGTTACAACTGTTGCTTTATAATACCCTTGCGCTTATATTTAGCGACGTGGAACACCGAATCAGAAAAGGCTTTGCACTATTTTTCATATAAATTTGCCAAAAGTTTTGACAACAGGAGTAGGTCATCAACAATTTGTTATCATGCACACGCCTGTTAAAACTAACAAAATTTTAAACGAAAAAAAATGGTTTAACAGGAAAACAATTTAATAAAAATAAATTAAAGAACTTACCACAACTTAACACTATTTATTTCCATAAAGAGCACAGAAATGTAAAACGTGAAAAAATAACTTTGAGGAGAAAGGTGTTTACAGGCTCTGGGCGTTCGTTCCTTCGTTCAAAACAAAATGTCAAACTTTATCGACGGGCGCACTTGCGCCCGCGGGCGTAGGGTTGCCGACTGCTGCTCTACAGTATAGACCTAAATGGTAGGAATGACTGCAGCTAAAAATACAGTGCGTTATTATCAACACAGTAAATTGATTAACATACAAGTGTACAATCACATCTGCGGTTGTCCGTTCTTTTAATAAGCTTCACTTACAGTTTAAAGTACACACATACTCATTTAAGTTATGTACCAAACATTAATTACCGTGGTGGTAATGTACAGTGCAGTTATCAATTTGAAGTAATTTTAGACAAAAACCATGAGCCTACATAACGTGATATGAATGTTGTATCATATTTACAATCAGAAAACGTCTGATGTGACCACTTCGACGACATGTACGCGTTTACTAATGCTACCGCAGAAGCAACAGAAGAACCCCCAAGGAAGGTCTTCAGGTTATTGTCTAATAGAACCTAACTGAAGCCATTTGCAACCTTTGTTCAGTGGCGTATCTAGAAGTTGGCCTTGTGGTGGGGGGCCGGTCTGCTTCATACAAATGAAAAATCAAGTTAAGACAAATCAACAGTACTGTGTTTAAATTGGTTGAAAAACGCGAGATAACATTTTGAAATCAACCTCATTGAAGTAAACGGTAATAACACAATGCGAGGGTAAGTTGAAAAGTTCGCGGAGCGACATCTATAGCTCAGTGCTAGAACTAAAATCTTCCGTGTGCTGCAAGACGTATATTTCGCATGAACACCTGTTAATTTATCTACGCGTGACAGATATATCTGTCAATTTATCCACTTTTTACCAGCTGTTTGAAATTTTCCTGTCACGCGTGTTTTTAAAATCCACAAAATCAAACATAGTGTTGTGCTGAATTCTCTATTAAAAACGTTTCAGCGCCAATAGAAAATCAAAACGAAATTGTAAATGTGTTAGGAGATGCTGCACCTTCAGAAACAACGGTAAGTGGAGCACACTCGAGTTTAAACGTGGTCGTACAAGCACTGAAGACGATCCCAGGAGTGGACGTCCAAAAAGTGCAACAAAAAATGACATTATTAAAAAATGTCATATGGTGGAAGAGTGGATGACGTTGCTAACATCACAGGCATCTCATATGAGCGTGAACATCATACTTTAACTCAAGAACTTGGTGTGAAAAAGCGTTGTGCAAGATGGCTGCCGCATCTGGAGTTTTTGCTTTTTTTGGTCGTCCAGTGCGACCACGTTTTCAATGCTCGTACGACCACGTTTAAACTCAAGTGCCTACTTACAAACCACCTTTCGTTTTGAAGTCGCAGGATCTCCTGACACATTTACAATTTCCGTTGGCGCTAAACAATTTTTAACAAAGAATCACACCACGATGTTTGATTTTGTCCGTTTTTCAAAACACGCATGACACGTCAATTTTAAACAGCTTCTAAACAACGAATAAATGATAGATAAATTTGGAAATTAACAGCAGTTCACATAAAATACAAATCTTGCAGGACAGAAAAAAGTTGTTTTACTGCTAAGTTACAGATGTCGTTCCGCGAACTTTTCAACTGACCCCCGTAAAATACGCGTAATTAAAACATTGTTTAGAAGATACTGAATGGATTCAATTTATTTTCCTGTACGTATACACTCCATACTTCAAACGTATACGCTAAAGTAACGCTGTGTACTAAACCTGTATGATATATTTTAAAAAGAGTTACTACTATATTAGCGTTCACACACTAAAAAATAATAAAATAGCCTAAAAATTCAGAGATTAACAAAATTCGACAATTATTTTCGGCCTTCTGGGGAGGGTCCGGTACCGTTCGTTCCCCTCCCCCCGTAAATACGCCCCTGGTTTCAGTTAATGAGGTTTCAGTCAATGGAAGTTATACTGTATATGGTGCAGTCATATTAAATACTACACGGTTTTAACAATTTGCGTGTCTAACGTCAAACGTCATGTAGAAAAGGTTTCTTACAACGAAAATTTTTCTTAGACCAACGGTGTGTGAGGAAACACTGAAAAAAACGCGCCCACTTGTTTACACGAAAAACTAACTTAATTGTAAGTGAATCAAGCTTTGATTTTTCTCGTGATAAACTATTTCTTTTTCTGTTTTGTTAAACATCTATGATGAGTAAAATATTTAGGAACGTAGCCTATTACTAGAAGACTATAAAATAATCACCTATGTAAAAACAAGTGTAGCTTTGTCCTCAAAATAAACCCTCTGCCACGCCTCCCATCAAAAGAACCGCCCCCGGCGTTGGTTAGCCTTATCCCCCACTGGGTTTAAACATGTCGTGTAGCGAGATCTATTTATCGGACCCCCCTCAGGGTAGAAAAATTTGACTAATTTTGTTAATTTCTTAACTTTTAAGGCTGTTTTTATTATTTTCCAGCTACGTACGCTAATATAGTGGTAAATCTTTTTAAAATATACAAACAGATTTATTACATAGCATTAGCGTACACGACTGAAATATAGGAAAATCAATTCAGTCAATAAGTATCTTCTAAACAATGTTTCAGTAACGAGTATTTTAATAGTGCTATTACCGTTTATTTTAATGGGATTGATTTCAGCAACTTTCAAAATAGTCAGAATTCGGTCTTGGGGGGAGAGGGAAGAGGGGTCGGGTCAGCTTCATACAAAAGGAAAATCAAGTTAAGACTAATCAACATCACTATCTTCAAAGTGGCTGAAAAACGTGTGATAACATCCTAAAATCAGTTCCATTAAGTTAACACAATAAAAATACGCGTTATTGAAACATTGTTAAAAGATACTTATTGACTGAACTGATTTCCTATTTTTCATATTTCAAACGTATAGGCAAATGCTGTGTAATAAACCTGTTTGTATATTTAAAAAAAGAGTTTCTACTACATTAGTGCTCACAGATTAAAAAAAAGTAATAAAATAGCCTAAAATTAAGAAATTAACTATTTTCGATCCTCTGGGGGGGGGTCCGGTACCGTCCCCCCCGTAAATACGCCCCTGATGTCCATCCTACACTGTTTTAACAACTTGTGTGTCTATAATCACCCCCAAAAATAACCCCCTGCCCCGCCACCCTTCAAAAGAACCTGCCCCCACCCGACCGTGGTCAGCCTTATCCGCCACTGGGTTTAAACATGTCGTGTAGCGAGATCTGTTTATCAGCCGAATTAAGCCGCGCTGTTGTCTACGAAAACAAGTAGGCCTATATTGTAGTTAGCTGATTTTACCCGAAAGGGTAAGTGACAGTTCATTAACAGTACAGTTTATGAAGTTACGACCTGTTGCCTTTTGGTTTGGCAATGACTGACTATCTGGAAGTCGCAAGAAATTCTTCGAAGTGCTTAAATGTTACGCACTACTTATCTGTATGAAACCGCTATCTTTCAGCTCGTGTACTTGAAATCGAAGTTAAGAAATAAATTTGATGTTAAAACAGTCTTAACATTGAAATGTTTGCTCATTAAGGCCAATTAAGTATTGCAAAGGTAAATCAAAAATTGATTCAGTTTGTTCTTTGTCATTAAACAAGGTTTGTTGACACTTCATAATTTTGCAAGTTTACAGCTTTTTGATTTTTATTTCCATGTTCCGTAAGGAAATGGAAGTATGGTGATGGGGAAAAAAATCGTGTTCGAGATAAGGGCTGATTCTGATTGTACTACCCTCAAAACATGAAGAAAAGTCATTTTTCGAAAAGTGTGTGTGTGTGTGTGTGTGTGTCTGCTGTCTGTGTGTAGATTTTTTTCTATGGCAAACGATAAGAGCCGCAAATTCAAACAGAATCAAATAATTTTTGCATACAGCCCTGAATTGTAGAGTACTCAAAACTTGTTGTTTTTGGTGAAGATCGGTTAAGGGAAAGGGGTACTTTACCAGCAACATTTTGTTTTAACAAGGGTAATTTTTCTTATGACGAATGATAACTGCCGCACATTCAAACAGAATCAAATATTTTTCTGCATACGTTCCTGAATTGTTAAGTACTCAAGGTCTGTTCACTTTGGTGAAGATCGGTTAAGGGAAAGGGGTAGTTTACCTGCAACATTTTATGTTTTAACAACGGTAATTTTTCCTATGACGAACAATAACTGCCGCACATTCAAACAGAATCAAAATACTTTTCTGCATACAGTCCTGAATTGTAAAGGGCTCAAGGCTTATTGTTTTTGGTGAAGATCGGTTAAGGTAAAGGGGTAGTTTACCTGCAACGTTTTACGTTTTAACAAGAGTAAAGTGCTTAATTTTGATAAATAAAGTATCCTGAAAAGAAGGTCATAATAATCCACTGTAGAAAGGTAGATGAAATATCTATAAATAAAAAGGGTAGTTGAATGGGGGAGGGGGTAATTTTTTTATAAATTAAAATGGTAGTTGATAATGGAGGAAGTAAATTTTTATAAGTTTTATATGTGTACTATATTATTATAGTAGTTTCTATGGAAACATTTCATCAACAAAGAAGTAGTTTCTATGGAAACATTTCCTTTCACTGTAACAAAATTCTATATTTTTCATTTTAATTTAAATCGTGTATGAGAGAAAATATATCGTTCCTGGCAGGCAAGCATATCTCAATTATGTAATGTTTACGTTTCCATTTTATTTTCTTACGTTTGGACGCTTTTTAAATGGAAAGTACCAAAAACCCACACCAACACAACGCGTGCAAGCCGAAAAGGTGTCGTCCAGCCTGGACAGTGATTTGCTTCCTGTGGATCGCTCGCCAGTGTAACCGCACATGTTTACAGAGGAACGGTCCATAAACAGACTTTTCGTCTTTAGGGAATTAACCCTCTGCAAGATGCTCAGGGTCCATGAGAGACTTGGGAGCGCTCCTTCTTTTCCGCGTGTTTGTTCTGTGAAACGTACACTGTAGATTCGCAGCTTTACTCTGAGGAACGCTCCATAGGGAATGTTGAAAATTTTTGTCCACGGTGTACCTCCATACAGACTAAAACCTGCTCTGATGTTTTGATTACGGACATCATAATTTTAAAACTCTGGAAATGAGCACTATTTAATGGAGATCAAACATTAACTTTTGCAAGCCATTAATTTTATTCATGTTTTGAAGCAATAAAAGTTTTAATAAATTAATACAATCTTTAAACTAATATATGCATGTGTGTATGTGTGAAAAAATATAAATATTTTTCTCCTCTGGAAAATTGTTTGCCCCTCCTGGAAAATATTTTGACCTTCCTGTTGTCTAGTTATTTACTAGCCTGTGTGGAATATAGCGTTATGACATGGATCAGAATGGTGGGTGTTAAACAGAAGATGCAAACGTATTAAGGAAGAAATGTTTTGCTAAGAAATTTATAATTATACGGGTGAACAGAATCGTCGTTCAGGAAATCAGAAGACGAATGGAAAGAAAGAAACAAAGACTCGATTTAAAAAAAGAAAAATGACCAGTATAGTATTGACAGAAAATACTTTGATAACACTATAGACTTCATTCACCCTCGGCCGATAACTCGCAGCGAGAGCCCAATTTCTTTACAGGAATCAGATCGCAGCTCCCTTTGGTCAGCTCTTCGTTCGACCTACAAACATTTTATCCAAAAGTACAGTCCTTCCTCACGAAGGTTG
The DNA here is from genome assembly GCA_034769895.1 of Magicicada septendecula. Classification (NCBI taxonomy): domain Eukaryota; kingdom Metazoa; phylum Arthropoda; class Insecta; order Hemiptera; family Cicadidae; genus Magicicada; species Magicicada septendecula. The sequence continues at coordinate 398,456,092 of CM068374.1, read as the reverse complement.
AGGATAGTCTTCACCCACCTGACATGAATGTACCATTATAGCTGATACGTCATTTCTTCAGAATTCAAGCATCCACTTATTTATTATTTAATTAATATTTAAATGATTTTAAATATAAATTTTAGGACATGGAAGTCATGTATGGTTCTCCATACCGATTTTTCGAAAAGTGTCTGTGTCGAATTTTTTCTATGGCAAACGATGACTGTCGCAAATTCAAACAGAATCAAATTATTTTTTGAATACAGTCCTGAATTGTAGAGGACTCGAGGCCTATTGATTTTGGTGAAGATCGGTTAAGGGGAAGGAGTAGTTTACCAGCAACGTTTTATGTTTTAAAAAGAGTAAAGTACTTGAAAATTCATTTAAACTTTTTCAAACAATGGTAACAGTTAAAAATAAAATAATTTTGTTGTCAGGCAATAAAATTATAATTTCATTTTAATTTAAATCATGTATGAGTGAAAATATATCGTTCCTGGCAGGCAAGCGTATCTCAATTATGTAATATTTACGTTTCCAAAGTTTTATTATTGTGATTACCGCAATAAAAAGGCAGACAGGACACACACACACACACACACACACACACACACAATTCGCGTTATTTCTGGCCTCACTCATTTTTATTTTCTTACGTTTGCACGCTTTTTAAATGGAAAGTGGCGAAACCCACACTAACACAACGCGTACAAGCCGAAAAGATGTCCAGCGTGGACAGCGATTTGCTTCCTGTGGATCGCTGGCCAGTGTAACGTGTTTACAGAGGAACGGTTCATAGACAGACTTTTCGTCTTTAGGGAACGAACCCTCTGCAAGATGCTCAAGGTCCATGAGAGAATTGGGAGCGCTCCTTCTTTTCCGCGTGTTTGTTATGTGAAACGTACACTGTAGATTCGCAGCGTTACTCTGAGCAACTCTCCATAGGGAATGTTGCAAATTTTTGTCCACGGTGTACCCTCATACGCACTAAAACCTGCTCTGATGTTTTGATTACAGACATCATAATATTAAAACTTTGGAAACTTGAGCACTACTTAATAGAGATCAAACATTAACTTTTACAAGTCATTAATTTTATGCATATTTTGAAGCAATAAATGTTTTTTGTAATAAATTAATACAATCTGTGTACTTATTTCTGATATAAGAATTACAAACTAATATGTGCATGTGTGTATGTATGAAAAATATATAAATATTTTTATCCTCTGGAAAATTGTTTGCCTCTCCTGGAAAATATTTTGACCTTCCTGTTGTCTAGTTATTTACTAGCCTGTGTGGAATATAGCGTTATGACATGGATCAGAATTGTGGGTGTTAAACAGAAGACACAAACGTATTAAGGAAGAAATATTTTGCTGAGAAATTTATTTTACGGGTGAACAGAAACGTCGTTCAGGAAATCAGAAGACAAATGGAAAGAAAGAAAGACTCGATTTAAAAAAAAAAAAATTGGCTAGTATAGTAGGCCTATTGACAGGAAAGACTTTGATAACACTATAGACATCATTCACCATCGGCCGATAACTCGCAGTGAGAGTCCAATTTCATTACAGGAATCAGATCGCAGCTTCCTTTGGCCACCTCTTCGTTCGACTTACAAACATTTTATCAAAAAGTACAGTCCTTCCTCACGAAGGTTGTGGATAGTCTTAACCCACCTGACATGGGGGTACCATTTTAGCTGATACGTCATTTCTTTAGAGTTCTAGCATCCACTTATTTAATTAATATTTAAATGATTTTAAATATAAATTTTAGGACATGGAAGTCATGTATGGTTCTCCATACCGATTTTTTTATATACTTTAATTAAAAAATATAATTTATTTCATAACTCAGAAGCCTGCGTTTTTTCTTTTTTCTTTTTTGTTTTTGTTTTGGTGGAGTGTTCCGCGGACTGAAAATTTTGGGAGGAACTGATGCAGAGTAAGTGGCACTAGTGGCCACAAAACCCGACGGCGAGACGCTAAGACTCTTCTGGGGGTGACGAACTGCTGAACTGCCGCGGGAGATTGAGACTATTAGAGGAGATCAGAGCCAGTGTAGACTGTAGCGACACGTGAGAAGGAAGAAAGTATTTGGTCGGGCAATCGTCAGATATTACGCATGCACAGTACTAGTGACGCGGACAAGATCTCGTCACGTGAGATAGCCTGTATGCAGGGAAGCATTTACCACGCACAGAGTACAAACATTCCTAAGAAAGACATCAGAGCGATTATCCAAACGTAAGAAAAAAGGAATGCAGATAAGAAGAGAATGCTGGAATAGATTCCTCCGGGACTTCCGGAACTGTATTCAACAGGTTGGTGCAGGTCCTAGAATACGCTGATGACCTAGATAATAATCGGGAGGTGACTCCGAGCAGTCACTGAAGCCTTTCTTGCTCTTGAAGGTTCTGCAAGTAGGCTGGGTCTCATAATAAACGAAAGCAAGACATAATACACGGTCACAGGACAGGAAGCTAGAGAAGGAGAGCGCGTCCAGATTGGCATCTATTCCTTCCAAAAAGTCAACTTTGTTTATTTAGGATGCCAAGTTAATTCCGATGGGGAAGCAACAGTAGAAATCAAGCGAAGAATTACCTCAGCTAATAGGTGCTTCTTTGGTCTCAGACCCCTGTTCCAGAGCAGAACAATTGCCAGGAGCATCGAGCTGCTTCTATATAAAACATTGATCCGCCCAGTTCTCACCTATGGTTCTGAGACCTGGACCATTTCTAGAAAGTCTGAGTCAAGCCTGCTGGTTCATGGACGCAAAATCCTTCGCAGTATGTTTGGTCCAATATGTGTAGGAGGTGAATGGAGGAAAAGGACCAACCAAGAACTGAACACTCTTCTGAATGAACCAGATATTGTGAAAATTATAAAACTTGCTAGACTCAGGTGGGCTGGACATGTGATCAGAATGGGGGAGAATGAAATACCCAGAAAGGCACTCACAGAACAGATCTATGGCACCAGGAGTGTTGGTAGACCCAAACTACGTTGGGAAGACGGTGTGGATGCGCGCCATATCCTTGGGACCCGGAACTGGAAAGCAGCTGCACTTGACCCGGACAACTGGAGGCCTTGTCTCAGTAATGGGTTGTCGCGGCGCTGAAGAAGAAGAAAAAGAAGAAGAAGAAGAAGAAGAAGAAGAAGAAGGAGAAGAAGAAGAAGAAGAAGAAGAAGAAGAAGAAGAAGAAGAAGAAGAAGAAGAAGAAGAAGAATGAGAGTTGTTGCCGGACTGTCACGCCGTGGTCTGCTGCTTCTGCTTCCATTGAAAACAGACTTTCGGCCCCACCTCGGTACTGGGGGTGAATTAGCGAACGTCGTGCCAATCTGTGAATCGTTTTACACTGAAGGTGGCCTCCGACGGCGGGGCCGAAACGTGTGTTTCAATAGAAGCAGTAGACCACGGTCTAACAGGCCGGCAGACAGCGATCTCAACAATGTGGACGCAGGCCGTGAAAAGCTATAGGAATTCCTTAAGAATGAGATTGGTGCGGACGCAATCCGGTTAGCCGATAACATCGAATGTATCATCATCAAACGAACGGGACCGGACCCCCACCCATAGGGTCGAGAAAGTTGACGAATTTTGTCAATTTCTTAATTTTTAGGCTGTTTTTATTTTATTACTTCCATATTCCTTAAGGAATGGAAGTATGGTGAAGGCAAAAAAAATCGTGTTCGAGATTATTGCAGATTCTGATCCTACTACACTCAAAACATGAAAAAAAGTCGTTTTCCGAAAAGTGTCTGTGTGTATGTCTGTGTGTCTGTCTGTGTGTCTGTCTGTCTATCTGTCTGTAGATTTTTTTTCTATGGCAAACGATAACTGCCGCAAATTCAAACAGAATCAAATAATTTTTTGCATACAGCCCTGATTTGCAGAGTACTCGCGACCTATTGTTTTTGGTGAAGATCGGTTGAGGGAAAGGGGTAGTTTACCTGCAACGGTTTTTTTTTAGCAAGGGTAATTTTGTTTGTTTGGCAAACGATAACAGCCGCAAATTCAAACAGAATCAAATAATGTTTCGTATACAGCCCTGAATTGTAGAGTTCTCAAGATCTGCTGATTTTGGTGAAGATCGGTTAAGGGAAAGGGGTAGTTTACCAGTAACGTTTTATGTTTTAACAAGGGTATTTTCTATGGCAAACGATAACAGCCGCAAATTCAAACAGAATCAAAAGATTATTTGCATACAGCCCTAAATTGTAGAGTTCTCAAGACCTGTTGTTTTTGGTGAAGATCGGTTGAGGGAAAGGGGTAGTTTACCGGCAACGTTTTTTTAACAAGGGTATTTTCTATGGCAAACGATAACGGCCGCAAATTTAAACAGAATCAAATAATGTTTTGCATACAGCCCTGATTTGTATTTTTTTTTAGCTGCGCATGCCAATATAGTAATAGGCTAACTCTTTTTACTTCCATATTCCTTAAGGAAATGGAAGTATGGTGATGGCAAAAAAAATCGTGTTCGAGATTATTGCAGATTCTGATTGTACTACACTCAAAACATGAAAAAAAGTCGTTTTCCGAAAAGTGTGTGTGTGTGTGTGTGTGTGTGTGTGTGTGTGTGTGTGTGTGTGTGTGTGTGTGTGTGTGTGTGTGTGTGTGTGTGTGTGTGTGTGTGTGTGTGTGTGTGTGTGTGTGTGTGTGTGTGTGTGTGTGTAGATTTTTTTTTCTATGGCAAACGATAACTGCCGCAAATTCAAACAGAATCAAATCATTTTTTGCATACAGCCCTGAATTGTTAAGTACTCACGACCTATTGTTTTTGGTGAAGATCGGTTGAGGGAAAGGGGTAGTTTACCTGCAACGGTTTGTTTTTATCAAGGGAAATGTTTTTATTTGGCAAACGATAACAGCTGCAAATTCAAACAGAATCAAATAATGTTTCGCATACAGCCCTGAATTGTAGAGTTCTCAAGACCTATTGTTTTGGTGAAGATCGGTTAAGGGAAAGGGGTAGTTTACCTGTAACGTTTTATGTTTTAACAAGGGTATTTCCTATGGCAAACGATAACAGCCGCAAATTCAAACAGAATCAAAAGATTATTTGCATACAGCCCTAAATTGCAGAGTTCTCAAGACCAATTGTTTTTGGTGAAGATCGGTTAAGGGAAAGGGGTAGTTTACCTGCAGCGTTTTTTTATCAAGGGTATTTTTTATGGCAAACGATAACAGCCGCAAATTCAAACAGAATCAAATAATTTTTTGCATACAGCCGTGATTTGAAGAGTACTCAAGATCTTTTGATTTTGGTGAAGATCGGTTAAGGGGAAGGGGTAGTTTACCTGCAACCTTTTACGTTTTAACAAGAGTAAAGTACTTGAAAATTCATTTAAACTTTTTCAAACAATGGTAATTGTTAAAAATAAAATAATTTTGTTGCCAGGCAATAAAATTATAATTTTTTCATTTTAATGTAAATCTGTACATAGTATAAAGTAAAGTCGGTCCGTTTTCTCTCTGTGTTTGAAATCGCTAATCTCAGGAAGTACTGAACGGATTTTATTCAAGTTTTCGCCAATAAATAGAGTGTCTATCCAGGAACATTTATGTGTATAATTAATACATATATGTTGTACATTAGCTTAGCTATCACGGTTTATGTCAAGTAAGTGGTATAGTTTACATCTTATATATAAATATCGGTATGGAGAACCATACATGACTTCCATATTCTAAGATTTATATTTAAAATCATTTTCAGCCAAACAGCCAGGCTGTGTCTTACCTGCCTTTTTATTGCTGTATTAAATGAAAAATATTATATTACATTAAAATGAAAAAATTATAATTTTATTGCCTGGCAACAAAATTATTTTATTTTTAACAATTACCATTGTTTCAAAAAGTTTAAATAAATTTTCAAGTACTTTACTCTTGTTAAAACGTAAAAGGTTGCAGGTAAACAACCCCTTCCCCGTAACCGATCTTCACCAAAATCGAAAGTCATTGAGACCTCTACAATTCAGGGACGTATGCAAAACATTATTTGATTCTGTTTGAATTTGCGGCTGTTATCGTTTGCCATAGAAAATACGTTTGATAAAAAAACGTTGCAGGTAAACTACCCCTTCCCCTTAACCGATCTTCACCAAAAACAAAAGGTCTTGAGTACTCTACAAATCAGAGCGGTATGCAAAACATCATTTGATTCTGTTTGAATTTGCGGCTGTTATCGTTTGCCATATAAAATACCCTTGTTAAAAAAACGTTGCAGGTAAACTACCCCTTTCCCTCAACCGATCTTCACCAAAAACAATCGGTCTTGAGAACTCTACAATTTAGGGCTGTATGCAAATAATCTTTTGATTCTGTTTGAATTTGCGGCTGTTATCGTTTGCCATAGGAAATACCCTTGTTAAAACATAAAACGTTACAGGTAAACTACCCCTTTCCCTTAACCGATCTTCACCAAAATCAACAGATCTTGAGAACTCTACAATTCAGGGCTGTATGCGAAACATTATTTGATTCTGTTTGAATTTGCAGCTGTTATCGTTTGCCAAATAAAAACATTTCCCTTGATAAAAACAAACCGTTGCAGGTAAACTACCCCTTTCCCTTAACCGATCTTCACCAAAAACAATAGGTCGTGAGTACTTAACAATTCAGGGCTGTATGCAAAAAATGATTTGATTCTGTTTGAATTTGCGGCAGTTATCGTTTGCCATAGAAAAAAATCTACAGATAGACAGACAGATAGACAGACAGACACACACACACTTTTCGGAAAACGACTTTTTTTCATGTTTTGAGTGTAGTAGAATCAGAATCTGCAATAATCTCGAACACGATTTTTTTTGCCATCACCATACTTCCATTCCTTAAGGAATATGGAAGTAAAATCGGTATGGAGAACCATACAAGACTTCCATATTCTAAGATTTATATTTAAAATCATTTTCAGCCAAACAGCCAGGCTGTGTCTTACCTGCCTTTTTATTGCTGTATTAAATGAAAAATATTATATTACATTAAAATGAAAAAATTATAATTTTATTGCCTGGCAACAAAATTATTTTATTTTTAACAATTACCATTGTTTCAAAAAGTTTAAATAAATTTTCAAGTACTTTACTCTTGTTAAAACGTAAAAGGTTGCAGGTAAACTACCCCTTCCCCTTAACCGATCTTCACCAAAATCGAAAGTCATTGAGACCTCTACAATTCAGGGACGTATGCAACAAATTATTTGATTCTGTTTGAATTTGCGGCTATCGTTTGCCATAGAAAATACGCTTGATAAAAAAACGTTGCAGGTAAACTACCCCTTCCCCTTAACCGATCTTCACCAAAAACAATAGGTCTTGAGTACTCTACAAATCAGGGCTGTATGCAAAACATTATTTGATTCTGTTTGAATTTGCGGCTGTTATCGTTTGCCATAGAAAATACCCTTGTTAAAAAACGTTGCAGGTAAACTACCCCTTTCCATCAACCGATCTTCACCAAAAACAATAGATCTTGAGAACTCTGCAATTTAGGGCTGTATGCAAATAATCTTTTGATTCTGTTTGAATTTGCGGCTGTTATCGTTTGCCATAGGAAATACACTTGTTAAAACATAAAACGTTACAGGTAAACTACCCCTTTCCCTTAACCGATCTTCACCAAAAACAATAGGTCTTGGGTACTCTACAAATCAGGGCTGTATGCTAAACATTATTTGATTCTGTTTGAAATTGCGGCTGTTATCGTTTGCCATAGAAAATACCCTTGTTAAAAAAACGTTGCAGGTAAACTACCCCTTTCCCTCAACCGATCTTCACCAAAAACAATAGGTCTTGATAACTCTACAATATAGGGCTGTATGCAAATAATCTTTTGATTCTGTTTGAATTTGCGGCTGTTATCGTTTGCCATAGGAAATACCCTTGTAAAAACATAAAACGTTACAGGTAAACTACCCCTTTCCCTTAACCGATCTTCACCAAAAACAATAGGTCTTGAGTACTCTACAAATCGGGGCTGTATGTAAAACATTATTTGATTCTGTTTGAATTTGCGACTGTTATCGTTTGCCATATAAAATACCCTTGTTAAAAAAACGTTGCAGGTAAACTACCCCTTTCCCTCAACCGAACTTCACCAAAAACTATAGGTCTTGAGAACTCTACAATTTAGGGCTGTATGCAAATAATCTTTTGATTCTGTTTGAATTTGCGGCTGTTATCGTTTGCCATAGGAAATACCCTTGTTAAAACATAAAACATTACAGGTAAACTTCCCCTTTCCCTTAACCGATCTTCACCAAAATCAACAGATCTTGAGAACTCTACAATTCAGGGCTGTATGCGAAACATTATTTGATTCTGTTTGAATTTGCGGCTGTTATCGTTTGCCAAACAAACAAAATTACGCTTGCTAAAAAAAAACAGTTGCAGGTAAACTACCCCTTTCCCTCAACCGATCTTCACCAAAAACAATGGGTCGCGAGTACTCTGCTAATCAGGGCGGCATGCAAAAAATTATTTGATTCTGTTTGAATTTGCGGCAGTTATCGTTTGCCATAGAAAAAAATCTACAGATAGACAGACAGATAGACAGACAGACACACACACACTTTTCGGAAAACGACTTTTTTCATGTTTTGAGTGTAGTAGAATCAGAATCTGCAATAATCTCGAACACGATTTTTTTGCCATCACCATACTTCCATTCCTTAAGGAATATGGAAGTAAATATCGGTATGGAGAACCATACATGACTTCCATATTCTCTTAAGGAATGTGGAAGTAAATATCGGTATGGAGAACCATACATGACTTCCATATTCTAAGATTTATATTTAAAATCATTTTCAGCCAAACAGCCAGGCTGTGTCTTACCTGCCTTTTTATTGCTGTATTAAATGAAAAATATTATATTACATTAAAATGAAAAAATTATAATTTTATTGCCTGGCAACAATATTATTTTATTTTTAACAATTACCATTGTTTCAAAAAGTTTAAATAAATTTTCAAGTACTTTACTCTTGTTAAAACGTAAAAGGTTGCAGGTAAACTACCCCTTCCCCTTAACCGATCTTCACCAAAATCGAAAGTCATTGAGACCTCTACAATTCAGGGACATATGCAAAAAATTATTTGATTCTGTTTGAATTTGCGGCTATCGTTTGCCATAGAAAATACGCTTGATAAAAAAACGTTGCAGGTAAACTACCCCTTCCCCTTAACCGATCTTCACCAAAAACAATAGGTCTTGAGTACTCTACAAATCAGGGCGGCATACAAAAAATTATTTGATTCTGTTTGAATTTGCGGCAGTTATCGTTTGCCATAGAAAAAAAATCTACAGATAGACAGACAGATAGACAGACAGACAGACAGACACACACACACACACACTTTTCGGAAAACGACTTTTTTTCATGTTTTGAGTGTAGTAGAATCAGAATCTGCAATAATCTCGAACACGATTTTTTTTGCCATCACCATACTTCCATTCCTTAAGGAATATGGAAGTAAATATCGGTATGGAGAACCATACATGACTTCCATATTCTAAGATTTATATTTAAAATCATTTTCAGCCAAACAGCCAGGCTGTGTCTTACCTGCCTTTTTATTGCTGTATTAAATGAAAAATATTATATTACATTAAAATGAAAAAATTATAATTTTATTGCCTGGCAACAAAATTATTTTATTTTTAACAATTACCATTGTTTCAAAAAGTTTAAATAAATTTTCAAGTACTTTACTCTTGTTAAAACGTAAAAGGTTGCAGGTAAACTACCCCTTCCCCTTGACCGATCTTCACCAAAATCGAAAGTCATTGAGACCTCTACAATTCAGGGCTGTATGCAAAACATTATTTGATTCTGTTTGAATTTGCGGCTGTTATCGTTTGCCATAGAAAATACCCTTGTTAAAAAAACGTTGCAGGTAAACTACCCCTTTCCCTCAACCGATCTTCACCAAAAACAAAAGGTCTTGAGAACTCTGCAATTTAGGGCTGTATGCAAATAATCTTTTGATTCTGTTTGAATTTGCGGCTGTTATCGTTTGCCATAGGAAATACCCTTGTTAAAACATAAAACGTTACAGGTAAACTACCCCTTTCCCTTAACCGATCTTCACCAAAAACAATAGGTCTTGGGTACTCTACAAATCGGGGCTGTATGCAAAACATTATTTGATTCTGTTTGAATTTGCGGCTGTTATCGTTTGCCATATAAAATACCCTTGTTAAAAAAATGTTGCAGGTAAACTACCCCTTCCCCTTAACCGATCTTCACCAAAAACAATAGGTCTTGAGTACTCTACAAATCAGGGCTGTATGCTAAACATTATTTGATTCTGTTTGAATTTTCGGCTGTTATCGTTTGCCATAGAAAATACCCTTGTTAAAAAAACGTTGCTGGTAAACTACCCCTTTCCCTCAACCGATCTTCACCAAAAACAATAGGTCTTGGGAACTCTACAATTTAGGGCTGTATGCAAATAATCTTTTGATTCTGTTTGAATTTGCGGCTGTTATCGTTTGCCATAGGAAATACCCTTGTTAAAACATAAAACGTTACAGGTAAACTACCCCTTTCCGTTAACCGATCTTCACCAAAAACAATAGGTCTTGAGTACTCTACAAATCGGGACTGTATGCAAAACATTATTTGATTCTGTTTGAATTTGCGGCTGTTATCGTTTGCCATATAAAATACCCTTGTTAAAAAAACGTTGCAGGTAAACTACCCCTTCCCCTTAACCGATCTTCACCAAAAACAATAGGTCGCGAGTACTCTGCAAATCAGGGCTGCATGCAAAAAATTATTTGATTCTGTTTGAATTTGCGGCAGTTATCGTTTGCCATAGAAAAAAATCTACAGACACACAGACACACAGACAGACACACACACAGACACTTTTCGGAAAACGACTTTTTTTCATGTTTTGAGTGTAGTAGAATCAGAATCTGCAATAATCTCGAACACGATTTTTTTTGCCATCACCATACTTCCATTCCTTAAGGAATATGGAATAAATATCGGTATGGAGAACCATACATGACTTCCATATTCTAAGATTTATATTTAAAATCATTTTCAGCCAAACAGCCAGACTGTGTCTTACCTGCCTTTTTATTGCTGTATTAAATGAAAAATATTATATTACATTAAAATGAAAAAATTATAATTTTATTGCCTGGCAACAAAATTATTACTTCCATATTCCTTAAGGAATGGAAGTATGGTGTTACTTCCATGTTCCTTAAGGAATGGAAGTATGGTGATGGCAAAAAAAATCGTGTTCGAGATTATTGCAGATTCTGATTCTACTACACTCAAAACATGAAAAAAAGTCGTTTTCCGAAAAGTGTCTGTGTGTGTGTCTGTGTGTCTGTCTGTCTGTCTGTCTGTAGATTTTTTTTCTATGGCAAACGATAACTGCCGCAAATTCAAACAGAATCAAATAATTTTTTGCATACAGGCCTGATTTGCAGAGTACTCGCGACCTATTGTTTTTGGTGAAGATCGGTTGAGGGAAAGGGGTAGTTTACCTGCAACGGTTTTTTTTTAGCAAGGGTAATTTTGTTTGTTTGGCAAACGATAATAGCCGCAAATTCAAACAGAATCAAATAATGTTTCGTATACAGCCCTGAATTGTAGAGTTCTCAAGATCTGCTGATTTTGGTGAAGATCGGTTAAGGGAAAGGGGTAGTTTACCTGTAACGTTTTATGTTTTAACAAGGGTATTTTCTATGGCAAACGATAACAGCCGCAAATTCAAACAGAATCAAAAGATTATTTGCATACAGCCCTAAATTGTAGAGTTCTCAAGACCTGTTGTTTTTGGTGAAGATCGGTTGAGGGAAAGGGGTAGTTTACCGGCAACGTTTTTTTAACAAGGGTATTTTCTATGGCAAACGATAACGGCCGCAAATTCAAACAGAATCAAATAATGTTTTGCATACAGCCATGATTTGTATTTTTTTTTAGCTGCGCATGCCAATATAGTAATAGGCTAACTCTTTTTACTTCCATATTCCTTAAGGAAATGGAAGTATGGTGATGGCAAAAAAAATCGTGTTCGAGATTATTGCAGATTCTGATTGTACTACACTCAAAACATGAAAAAAAGTCGTTTTCCGAAAAGTGTGTGTGTGTGTGTGTGTGTGTGTGTGTGTAGATTTTTTTTTCTATGGCAAACGATAACTGCCGCAAATTCAAACAGAATCAAATCATTTTTTGCATACAGCCCTGAATTGTTAAGTACTCACGACCTATTGTTTTTGGTGAAGATCGGTTGAGGGAAAGGGGTAGTTTACCTGCAACGGTTTGTTTTTATCAAGGGAAATGTTTTTATTTGGCAAACGATAACAGCTGCAAATTCAAACAGAATCAAATAATGTTTCGCATACAGCCCTGAATTGTAGAGTTCTCAAGACCTATTGTTTTGGTGAAGATCGGTTAAGGGAAAGGGGTAGTTTACCTGTAACGTTTTATGTTTTAACAAGGGTATTTCCTATGGCAAACGATAACAGCCGCAAATTCAAACAGAATCAAAAGATTATTTGCATACAGCCCTAAATTGCAGAGTTCTCAAGACCTATTGTTTTTGGTGAAGATCGGTAAAGGGAAAGGGGTAGTTTACCTGCAGCGTTTTTTTATCAAGGGTATTTTTTATGGCAAACGATAACAGCCGCAAATTCAAACAGAATCAAATAATTTTTTGCATACAGCCGTGATTTGTAGAGTACTCAAGATCTTTTGATTTTGGTGAAGATCGGTTAAGGGGAAGGGGTAGTTTACCCGCAACCTTTTACGTTTTAACAAGAGTAAAGTACTTGAAAATTCATTTAAACTTTTTCAAACAATGGTAATTGTTAAAAATAAAATAATTTTGTTGCCAGGCAATAAAATTATAATTTTTTCATTTTAATGTAAATCTGTACATAGTATAAAGTAAAGTCGGTCCGTTTTCTCTCTGTGTTTGAAATCGCTAATCTCAGGAAGTACTGAACGGATTTTATTCAAGTTTTCGCCAATAAATAGAGTGTCTATCCAGGAACATTTATGTGTATAATTAATACATATATGTTGTACATTAGCTTAGCTATCACGGTTTATGTCAAGTAAGTGGTATAGTTTACATCTTATATATAAATATCGGTATGGAGAACCATACATGACTTCCATATTCTAAGATTTATATTTAAAATCATTTTCAGCCAAACAGCCAGGCTGTGTCTTACCTGCCTTTTTATTGCTGTATTAAATGAAAAATATTATATTACATTAAAATGAAAAAATTATAATTTTATTGCCTGGCAACAAAATTATTTTATTTTTAACAATTACCATTGTTTCAAAAAGTTTAAATAAATTTTCAAGTACTTTACTCTTGTTAAAACGTAAAAGGTTGCAGGTAAACAACCCCTTCCCCGTAACTGATCTTCACCAAAATCGAAAGTCATTGAGACCTCTACAATTCAGGGACGTATGCAAAACATTATTTGATTCTGTTTGAATTTGCGGCTGTTATCGTTTGCCATATAAAATACGCTTGATAAAAAAACGTTGCAGGTAAACTACCCCTTCCCCTTAACCGATCTTCACCAAAAACAAAAGGTCTTGAGTACTCTACAAATCAGAGCTGTATGCAAAACATCATTTGATTCTGTTTGAATGTGCGGCTGTTATCGTTTGCCATATAAAATACCCTTGTTAAAAAAACGTTGCAGGTAAACTACCCCTTTCCCTCAACCGATCTTCACCAAAAACAATAGGTCTTGAGAACTCTACAATGTAGGGCTGTATGCAAATAATCTTTTGATTCTGTTTGAATTTGCGGCTGTTATCGTTTGCCATAGGAAATACCCTTGTTAAAACATAAAACGTTACAGGTAAACTACCCCTTTCCCTTAACCGATCTTCACCAAAATCAACAGATCTTGAGAACTCTACAATTCAGGGCTGTATGCGAAACATTATTTGATTCTGTTTGAATTTGCGGCTGTTATCGTTTGCCAAACAAGCAAAATTACCCTTGCTAAAAAAAAAACGTTGCAGGTAAACTACCCCTTTCCCTCAACCGATCTTCACCAAAAACAAAAAGTCTTGAGTACTCTACAAATCAGGGCTGTATGCTAAACATTATTTGATTCTGTTTGAATTTGCGGCAGTTATCGTTTGCCATAGAAAATAATCTACAGATAGACAGACAGATAGACAGACAGACACACACACACTTTTCGGAAAACGACTTTTTTTCATGTTTTGAGTGTAGTAGAATCAGAATCTGCAATAATCTCGAACACGATTTTTTTTGCCATCACCATACTTCCATTCCTTAAGGAATATGGAAGTAAAATCGGTATGGAGAACCATACATGACTTCCATATTCTAAGATTTATATTTAAAATCATTTTCAGCCAAACAGCCAGGCTGTGTCTTACCTGGCTTTTTATTGCTGTATTAAATGAAAAATATTATATTACATTAAAATGAAAAAATTATAATTTTATTGCCTGGCAACAAAATTATTTTATTTTTAACAATTACCATTGTTTCAAAAAGTTTAAATAAATTTTCAAGTACTTTACTCTTGTTAAAACGTAAAAGGTTGCTGGTAAACTACCCCTTCCCCTTAACCGATCTTCACCAAAATCGAAAGTCATTGAGACCTCTACAATTCAGGGACGTATGCAAAAAATTATTTGATTCTGTTTGAATTTGCGGCTATCGTTTGCCATAGAAAATACGCTTGATAAAAAAACGTTGCAGGTAAACTACCCCTTCCCCTTAACCGATCTTCACCAAAAACAACAGGTCTTGAGTACTCTACAAATCAGGGCTGTATGCAAAACATTATTTTATTCTGTTTGAATTTGCGGCTGTTATCGTTTGCCATAGACAATACCCTTGTTAAAAAACGTTGCAGGTAAACTACCCCTTTCCCTCAACCGATCTTCACCAAAAACAATAGGTCTTGAGAACTCTGCAATTTAGGGCTGTATGCAAATAATCTTTTGATTCTGTTTGAATTTGCGGCTGTTATCGTTTGCCATAGGAAATACACTTGTTAAAACATAAAACGTTACAGGTAAACTACCCCTTTCCCTTAACCGATCTTCACCAAAAACAATAGGTCTTGGGTACTCTACAAATCAGGGCTGTATGCTAAACATTATTTGATTCTGTTTGAAATTGCGGCTGTTATCGTTTGCCATAGAAAATACCCTTGTTAAAAAAACGTTGCAGGTAAACTACCCCTTTCCCTCAACCGATCTTCACCAAAAACAATAGGTCTTGAGAACTCTACAATATAGGGCTGTATGCAAATAATCTTTTGATTCTGTTTGAATTTGCGGCTGTTATCGTTTGCCATAGGAAATACCCTTGTAAAAACATAAAACGTTACAGGTAAACTACCCCTTTCCCTTAACCGATCTTCACCAAAAACAATAGGTCTTGAGTACTCTACAAATCGGGGCTGTATGTAAAACATTATTTGATTCTGTTTGAATTTGCGACTGTTATCGTTTGCCATATAAAATACCCTTGTTAAAAAAACGTTGCAGGTAAACTACCCCTTTCCCTCAACCGAACTTCACCAAAAACTATAGGTCTTGAGAACTCTACAATTTAGGGCTGTATGCAAATAATCTTTTGATTCTGTTTGAATTTGCGGCTGTTATCGTTTGCCATAGGAAATACCCTTGTTAAAACATAAAACGTTACAGGTAAACGTCCCCTTTCCCTTAACCGATCTTCACCAAAATCAACAGGTCTTGAGAACTCTACAATTCAGGGCTGTATGCGAAACATTATTTGATTCTGTTTGAATTTGCGGCTGTTATCGCTTGCCAAACAAACAAAATTACCCTTGCTAAAAAAAAACAGTTGCTGGTAAACTACCCCTTTCCCTCAACCGATCTTCACCAAAAACAATGGGTCGCGAGTACTCTGCAAATCAGGGCTGCATGCAAAAAATTATTTGATTCTGTTTGAATTTGCGGCAGTTATCGTTTGCCATAGAAAAAAATCTACAGACACACAGACACACAGACAGACACACACACAGACACTTTTCGGAAAACGACTTTTTTTCATGTTTTGAGTGTAGTAGAATCAGAATCTGCAATAATCTCGAACACGATTTTTTTTGCCATCACCATACTTCCATTCCTTAAGGAATATGGAATAAATATCGGTATGGAGAACCATACATGACTTCCATATTCTAAGATTTATATTTAAAATCATTTTCAGCCAAACAGCCAGACTGTGTCTTACCTGCCTTTTTATTGCTGTATTAAATGAAAAATATTATATTACATTAAAATGAAAAAATTATAATTTTATTGCCTGGCAACAAAATTATTACTTCCATATTCCTTAAGGAATGGAAGTATGGTGTTACTTCCATGTTCCTTAAGGAATGGAAGTATGGTGATGGCAAAAAAAATCGTGTTCGAGATTATTGCAGATTCTGATTCTACTACACTCAAAACATGAAAAAAAGTCGTTTTCCGAAAAGTGTCTGTGTGTGTGTCTGTGTGTCTGTCTGTCTGTCTGTCTGTAGATTTTTTTTCTATGGCAAACGATAACTGCAGCAAATTCAAACATAATCAAATAATTTTTTGCATACAGGCCTGATTTGCAGAGTACTCGCGACCTATTGTTTTTGGTGAAGATCGGTTGAGGGAAAGGGGTAGTTTACCTGCAACGGTTTTTTTTTAGCAAGGGTAATTTTGTTTGTTTGGCAAACGATAATAGCCGCAAATTCAAACAGAATCAAATAATGTTTCGTATACAGCCCTGAATTGTAGAGTTCTCAAGATCTGCTGATTTTGGTGAAGATCGGTTAAGGGAAAGGGGTAGTTTACCTGTAACGTTTTATGTTTTAACAAGGGTATTTTCTATGGCAAACGATAACAGCCGCAAATTCAAACAGAATCAAAAGATTATTTGCATACAGCCCTAAATTGTAGAGTTCTCAAGACCTGTTGTTTTTGGTGAAGATCGGTTGAGGGAAAGGGGTAGTTTACCGGCAACGTTTTTTTAACAAGGGTATTTTCTATGGCAAACGATAACGGCCGCAAATTCAAACAGAATCAAATAATGTTTTGCATACAGCCATGATTTGTATTTTTTTTTAGCTGCGCATGCCAATATAGTAATAGGCTAACTCTTTTTACTTCCATATTCCTTAAGGAAATGGAAGTATGGTGATGGCAAAAAAAATCGTGTTCGAGATTATTGCAGATTCTGATTGTACTACACTCAAAACATGAAAAAAAGTCGTTTTCCGAAAAGTGTGTGTGTGTGTGTGTGTGTGTGTGTGTGTGTAGATTTTTTTTTCTATGGCAAACGATAACTGCCGCAAATTCAAACAGAATCAAATCATTTTTTGCATACAGCCCTGAATTGTTAAGTACTCACGACCTATTGTTTTTGGTGAAGATCGGTTGAGGGAAAGGGGTAGTTTACCTGCAACGGTTTGTTTTTATCAAGGGAAATGTTTTTATTTGGCAAACGATAACAGCTGCAAATTCAAACAGAATCAAATAATGTTTCGCATACAGCCCTGAATTGTAGAGTTCTCAAGACCTATTGTTTTGGTGAAGATCGGTTAAGGGAAAGGGGTAGTTTACCTGTAACGTTTTATGTTTTAACAAGGGTATTTCCTATGGCAAACGATAACAGCCGCAAATTCAAACAGAATCAAAAGATTATTTGCATACAGCCCTAAATTGCAGAGTTCTCAAGACCTATTGTTTTTGGTGAAGATCGGTAAAGGGAAAGGGGTAGTTTACCTGCAGCGTTTTTTTATCAAGGGTATTTTTTATGGCAAACGATAACAGCCGCAAATTCAAACAGAATCAAATAATTTTTTGCATACAGCCGTGATTTGTAGAGTACTCAAGATCTTTTGATTTTGGTGAAGATCGGTTAAGGGGAAGGGGTAGTTTACCCGCAACCTTTTACGTTTTAACAAGAGTAAAGTACTTGAAAATTCATTTAAACTTTTTCAAACAATGGTAATTGTTAAAAATAAAATAATTTTGTTGCCAGGCAATAAAATTATAATTTTTTCATTTTAATGTAAATCTGTACATAGTATAAAGTAAAGTCGGTCCGTTTTCTCTCTGTGTTTGAAATCGCTAATCTCAGGAAGTACTGAACGGATTTTATTCAAGTTTTCGCCAATAAATAGAGTGTCTATCCAGGAACATTTATGTGTATAATTAATACATATATGTTGTACATTAGCTTAGCTATCACGGTTTATGTCAAGTAAGTGGTATAGTTTACATCTTATATATAAATATCGGTATGGAGAACCATACATGACTTCCATATTCTAAGATTTATATTTAAAATCATTTTCAGCCAAACAGCCAGGCTGTGTCTTACCTGCCTTTTTATTGCTGTATTAAATGAAAAATATTATATTACATTAAAATGAAAAAATTATAATTTTATTGCCTGGCAACAAAATTATTTTATTTTTAACAATTACCATTGTTTCAAAAAGTTTAAATAAATTTTCAAGTACTTTACTCTTGTTAAAACGTAAAAGGTTGCAGGTAAACAACCCCTTCCCCGTAACTGATCTTCACCAAAATCGAAAGTCATTGAGACCTCTACAATTCAGGGACGTATGCAAAACATTATTTGATTCTGTTTGAATTTGCGGCTGTTATCGTTTGCCATATAAAATACGCTTGATAAAAAAACGTTGCAGGTAAACTACCCCTTCCCCTTAACCGATCTTCACCAAAAACAAAAGGTCTTGAGTACTCTACAAATCAGAGCTGTATGCAAAACATCATTTGATTCTGTTTGAATGTGCGGCTGTTATCGTTTGCCATATAAAATACCCTTGTTAAAAAAACGTTGCAGGTAAACTACCCCTTTCCCTCAACCGATCTTCACCAAAAACAATAGGTCTTGAGAACTCTACAATGTAGGGCTGTATGCAAATAATCTTTTGATTCTGTTTGAATTTGCGGCTGTTATCGTTTGCCATAGGAAATACCCTTGTTAAAACATAAAACGTTACAGGTAAACTACCCCTTTCCCTTAACCGATCTTCACCAAAATCAACAGATCTTGAGAACTCTACAATTCAGGGCTGTATGCGAAACATTATTTGATTCTGTTTGAATTTGCGGCTGTTATCGTTTGCCAAACAAGCAAAATTACCCTTGCTAAAAAAAAAACGTTGCAGGTAAACTACCCCTTTCCCTCAACCGATCTTCACCAAAAACAAAAAGTCTTGAGTACTCTACAAATCAGGGCTGTATGCTAAACATTATTTGATTCTGTTTGAATTTGCGGCAGTTATCGTTTGCCATAGAAAATAATCTACAGATAGACAGACAGATAGACAGACAGACACACACACACTTTTCGGAAAACGACTTTTTTTCATGTTTTGAGTGTAGTAGAATCAGAATCTGCAATAATCTCGAACACGATTTTTTTTGCCATCACCATACTTCCATTCCTTAAGGAATATGGAAGTAAAATCGGTATGGAGAACCATACATGACTTCCATATTCTAAGATTTATATTTAAAATCATTTTCAGCCAAACAGCCAGGCTGTGTCTTACCTGGCTTTTTATTGCTGTATTAAATGAAAAATATTATATTACATTAAAATGAAAAAATTATAATTTTATTGCCTGGCAACAAAATTATTTTATTTTTAACAATTACCATTGTTTCAAAAAGTTTAAATAAATTTTCAAGTACTTTACTCTTGTTAAAACGTAAAAGGTTGCTGGTAAACTACCCCTTCCCCTTAACCGATCTTCACCAAAATCGAAAGTCATTGAGACCTCTACAATTCAGGGACGTATGCAAAAAATTATTTGATTCTGTTTGAATTTGCGGCTATCGTTTGCCATAGAAAATACGCTTGATAAAAAAACGTTGCAGGTAAACTACCCCTTCCCCTTAACCGATCTTCACCAAAAACAACAGGTCTTGAGTACTCTACAAATCAGGGCTGTATGCAAAACATTATTTTATTCTGTTTGAATTTGCGGCTGTTATCGTTTGCCATAGACAATACCCTTGTTAAAAAACGTTGCAGGTAAACTACCCCTTTCCCTCAACCGATCTTCACCAAAAACAATAGGTCTTGAGAACTCTGCAATTTAGGGCTGTATGCAAATAATCTTTTGATTCTGTTTGAATTTGCGGCTGTTATCGTTTGCCATAGGAAATACACTTGTTAAAACATAAAACGTTACAGGTAAACTACCCCTTTCCCTTAACCGATCTTCACCAAAAACAATAGGTCTTGGGTACTCTACAAATCAGGGCTGTATGCTAAACATTATTTGATTCTGTTTGAAATTGCGGCTGTTATCGTTTGCCATAGAAAATACCCTTGTTAAAAAAACGTTGCAGGTAAACTACCCCTTTCCCTCAACCGATCTTCACCAAAAACAATAGGTCTTGAGAACTCTACAATATAGGGCTGTATGCAAATAATCTTTTGATTCTGTTTGAATTTGCGGCTGTTATCGTTTGCCATAGGAAATACCCTTGTAAAAACATAAAACGTTACAGGTAAACTACCCCTTTCCCTTAACCGATCTTCACCAAAAACAATAGGTCTTGAGTACTCTACAAATCGGGGCTGTATGTAAAACATTATTTGATTCTGTTTGAATTTGCGACTGTTATCGTTTGCCATATAAAATACCCTTGTTAAAAAAACGTTGCAGGTAAACTACCCCTTTCCCTCAACCGAACTTCACCAAAAACTATAGGTCTTGAGAACTCTACAATTTAGGGCTGTATGCAAATAATCTTTTGATTCTGTTTGAATTTGCGGCTGTTATCGTTTGCCATAGGAAATACCCTTGTTAAAACATAAAACGTTACAGGTAAACGTCCCCTTTCCCTTAACCGATCTTCACCAAAATCAACAGGTCTTGAGAACTCTACAATTCAGGGCTGTATGCGAAACATTATTTGATTCTGTTTGAATTTGCGGCTGTTATCGCTTGCCAAACAAACAAAATTACCCTTGCTAAAAAAAAACAGTTGCTGGTAAACTACCCCTTTCCCTCAACCGATCTTCACCAAAAACAATGGGTCGCGAGTACTCTGCAAATCAGGGCTGCATGCAAAAAATTATTTGATTCTGTTTGAATTTGCGGCAGTTATCGTTTGCCATAGAAAAAAATCTACAGACACACAGACACACAGACAGACACACACACAGACACTTTTCGGAAAACGACTTTTTTTCATGTTTTGAGTGTAGTAGAATCAGAATCTGCAATAATCTCGAACACGATTTTTTTTGCCATCACCATACTTCCATTCCTTAAGGAATATGGAATAAATATCGGTATGGAGAACCATACATGACTTCCATATTCTAAGATTTATATTTAAAATCATTTTCAGCCAAACAGCCAGACTGTGTCTTACCTGCCTTTTTATTGCTGTATTAAATGAAAAATATTATATTACATTAAAATGAAAAAATTATAATTTTATTGCCTGGCAACAAAATTATTACTTCCATATTCCTTAAGGAATGGAAGTATGGTGTTACTTCCATGTTCCTTAAGGAATGGAAGTATGGTGATGGCAAAAAAAATCGTGTTCGAGATTATTGCAGATTCTGATTCTACTACACTCAAAACATGAAAAAAAGTCGTTTTCCGAAAAGTGTCTGTGTGTGTGTCTGTGTGTCTGTCTGTCTGTCTGTCTGTAGATTTTTTTTCTATGGCAAACGATAACTGCCGCAAATTCAAACAGAATCAAATAATTTTTTGCATACAGGCCTGATTTGCAGAGTACTCGCGACCTATTGTTTTTGGTGAAGATCGGTTGAGGGAAAGGGGTAGTTTACCTGCAACGGTTTTTTTTTAGCAAGGGTAATTTTGTTTGTTTGGCAAACGATAATAGCCGCAAATTCAAACAGAATCAAATAATGTTTCGTATACAGCCCTGAATTGTAGAGTTCTCAAGATCTGCTGATTTTGGTGAAGATCGGTTAAGGGAAAGGGGTAGTTTACCTGTAACGTTTTATGTTTTAACAAGGGTATTTTCTATGGCAAACGATAACAGCCGCAAATTCAAACAGAATCAAAAGATTATTTGCATACAGCCCTAAATTGTAGAGTTCTCAAGACCTGTTGTTTTTGGTGAAGATCGGTTGAGGGAAAGGGGTAGTTTACCGGCAACGTTTTTTTAACAAGGGTATTTTCTATGGCAAACGATAACGGCCGCAAATTCAAACAGAATCAAATAATGTTTTGCATACAGCCATGATTTGTATTTTTTTTTAGCTGCGCATGCCAATATAGTAATAGGCTAACTCTTTTTACTTCCATATTCCTTAAGGAAATGGAAGTATGGTGATGGCAAAAAAAATCGTGTTCGAGATTATTGCAGATTCTGATTGTACTACACTCAAAACATGAAAAAAAGTCGTTTTCCGAAAAGTGTGTGTGTGTGTGTGTGTGTGTGTGTGTGTAGATTTTTTTTTCTATGGCAAACGATAACTGCCGCAAATTCAAACAGAATCAAATCATTTTTTGCATACAGCCCTGAATTGTTAAGTACTCACGACCTATTGTTTTTGGTGAAGATCGGTTGAGGGAAAGGGGTAGTTTACCTGCAACGGTTTGTTTTTATCAAGGGAAATGTTTTTATTTGGCAAACGATAACAGCTGCAAATTCAAACAGAATCAAATAATGTTTCGCATACAGCCCTGAATTGTAGAGTTCTCAAGACCTATTGTTTTGGTGAAGATCGGTTAAGGGAAAGGGGTAGTTTACCTGTAACGTTTTATGTTTTAACAAGGGTATTTCCTATGGCAAACGATAACAGCCGCAAATTCAAACAGAATCAAAAGATTATTTGCATACAGCCCTAAATTGCAGAGTTCTCAAGACCTATTGTTTTTGGTGAAGATCGGTAAAGGGAAAGGGGTAGTTTACCTGCAGCGTTTTTTTATCAAGGGTATTTTTTATGGCAAACGATAACAGCCGCAAATTCAAACAGAATCAAATAATTTTTTGCATACAGCCGTGATTTGTAGAGTACTCAAGATCTTTTGATTTTGGTGAAGATCGGTTAAGGGGAAGGGGTAGTTTACCCGCAACCTTTTACGTTTTAACAAGAGTAAAGTACTTGAAAATTCATTTAAACTTTTTCAAACAATGGTAATTGTTAAAAATAAAATAATTTTGTTGCCAGGCAATAAAATTATAATTTTTTCATTTTAATGTAAATCTGTACATAGTATAAAGTAAAGTCGGTCCGTTTTCTCTCTGTGTTTGAAATCGCTAATCTCAGGAAGTACTGAACGGATTTTGTTCAAGTTTTCGCCAATAAATAGAGTGTCTATCCAGGAACATTTATGTGTATAATTAATACATATATGTTGTACATTAGCTTAGCTATCACGGTTTATGTCAAGTAAGTGGTATAGTTTACATCTTATATATAAATATCGGTATGGAGAACCATACATGACTTCCATATTCTAAGATTTATATTTAAAATCATTTTCAGCCAAACAGCCAGGCTGTGTCTTACCTGCCTTTTTATTGCTGTATTAAATGAAAAATATTATATTACATTAAAATGAAAAAATTATAATTTTATTGCCTGGCAACAAAATTATTTTATTTTTAACAATTACCATTGTTTCAAAAAGTTTAAATAAATTTTCAAGTACTGTACTCTTGTTAAAACGTAAAAGGTTGCAGGTAAACAACCCCTTCCCCGTAACTGATCTTCACCAAAATCGAAAGTCATTGAGACCTCTACAATTCAGGGACGTATGCAAAACATTATTTGATTCTGTTTGAATTTGCGGCTGTTATCGTTTGCCATATAAAATACGCTTGATAAAAAAACGTTGCAGGTAAACTACCCCTTCCCCTTAACCGATCTTCACCAAAAACAAAAGGTCTTGAGTACTCTACAAATCAGAGCTGTATGCAAAACATCATTTGATTCTGTTTGAATGTGCGGCTGTTATCGTTTGCCATATAAAATACCCTTGTTAAAAAAACGTTGCAGGTAAACTACCCCTTTCCCTCAACCGATCTTCACCAAAAACAATAGGTCTTGAGAACTCTACAATGTAGGGCTGTATGCAAATAATCTTTTGATTCTGTTTGAATTTGCGGCTGTTATCGTTTGCCATAGGAAATACCCTTGTTAAAACATAAAACGTTACAGGTAAACTACCCCTTTCCCTTAACCGATCTTCACCAAAATCAACAGATCTTGAGAACTCTACAATTCAGGGCTGTATGCTAAACATTATTTGATTCTGTTTGAATTTGCGGCTGTTATCGTTTGCCAAACAAGCAAAATTACCCTTGCTAAAAAAAAAACGTTGCAGGTAAACTACCCCTTTCCCTCAACCGATCTTCACCAAAAACAAAAAGTCTTGAGTACTCTACAAATCAGGGCTGTATGCTAAACATTATTTGATTCTGTTTGAATTTGCGGCAGTTATCGTTTGCCATAGAAAAAAATCTACAGATAGACAGACAGATAGACAGACAGACACACACACACTTTTCGGAAAACGACTTTTTTTCATGTTTTGAGTGTAGTAGAATCAGAATCTGCAATAATCTCGAACACGATTTTTTTTGCCATCACCATACTTCCATTCCTTAAGGAATATGGAAGTAAAATCGGTATGGAGAACCATACATGACTTCCATATTCTAAGATTTATATTTAAAATCATTTTCAGCCAAACAGCCAGGCTGTGTCTTACCTGGCTTTTTATTGCTGTATTAAATGAAAAATATTATATTACATTAAAATGAAAAAATTATAATTTTATTGCCTGGCAACAAAATTATTTTATTTTTAACAATTACCATTGTTTCAAAAAGTTTAAATAAATTTTCAAGTACTTTACTCTTGTTAAAACGTAAAAGGTTGCTGGTAAACTACCCCTTCCCCTTAACCGATCTTCACCAAAATCGAAAGTCATTGAGACCTCTACAATTCAGGGATGTATGCAAAAAATTATTTGATTCTGTTTGAATTTGCGGCTATCGTTTGCCATAGAAAATACGCTTGATAAAAAAACGTTGCAGGTAAACTACCCCTTCCCCTTAACCGATCTTCACCAAAAACAACAGGTCTTGAGTACTCTACAAATCAGGGCTGTATGCAAAACATTATTTTATTCTGTTTGAATTTGCGGCTGTTATCGTTTGCCATAGACAATACCCTTGTTAAAAAACGTTGCAGGTAAACTACCCCTTTCCCTCAACCGATCTTCACCAAAAACAATAGGTCTTGAGAACTCTGCAATTTAGGGCTGTATGCAAATAATCTTTTGATTCTGTTTGAATTTGCGGCTGTTATCGTTTGCCATAGGAAATACACTTGTTAAAACATAAAACGTTACAGGTAAACTACCCCTTTCCCTTAACCGATCTTCACCAAAAACAATAGGTCTTGGGTACTCTACAAATCAGGGCTGTATGCTAAACATTATTTGATTCTGTTTGAAATTGCGGCTGTTATCGTTTGCCATAGAAAATACCCTTGTTAAAAAAACGTTGCAGGTAAACTACCCCTTTCCCTCAACCGATCTTCACCAAAAACAATAGGTCTTGAGAACTCTACAATATAGGGCTGTATGCAAATAATCTTTTGATTCTGTTTGAATTTGCGGCTGTTATCGTTTGCCATAGGAAATACCCTTGTAAAAACATAAAACGTTACAGGTAAACTACCCCTTTCCCTTAACCGATCTTCACCAAAAACAATAGGTCTTGAGTACTCTACAAATCGGGGCTGTATGTAAAACATTATTTGATTCTGTTTGAATTTGCGACTGTTATCGTTTGCCATATAAAATACCCTTGTTAAAAAAACGTTGCAGGTAAACTACCCCTTTCCCTCAACCGAACTTCACCAAAAACTATAGGTCTTGAGAACTCTACAATTTAGGGCTGTATGCAAATAATCTTTTGATTCTGTTTGAATTTGCGGCTGTTATCGTTTGCCATAGGAAATACCCTTGTTAAAACATAAAACGTTACAGGTAAACGTCCCCTTTCCCTTAACCGATCTTCACCAAAATCAACAGGTCTTGAGAACTCTACAATTCAGGGCTGTATGCGAAACATTATTTGATTCTGTTTGAATTTGCGGCTGTTATCGCTTGCCAAACAAACAAAATTACCCTTGCTAAAAAAAAACAGTTGCTGGTAAACTACCCCTTTCCCTCAACCGATCTTCACCAAAAACAATGGGTCGCGAGTACTCTGCAAATCAGGGCGGCATGCAAAAAATTATTTGATTCTGTTTGAATTTGCGGCAGTTATCGTTTGCCATAGAAAAAAATCTACAGATAGACAGACAGATAGACAGACAGACACACACACACTTTTCGGAAAACGACTTTTTTTCATGTTTTGAGTGTAGTAGAATCAGAATCTGCAATAATCTCGAACACGATTTTTTTTGCCATCACCATACTTCCATTCCTTAAGGAATATGGAAGTAAATATCGGTATGGAGAACCATACATGACTTCCATATTCTCTTAAGGAATGTGGAAGTAAATATCGGTATGGAGAACCATACATGACTTCCATATTCTAAGATTTATATTTAAAATCATTTTCAGCCAAACAGCCAGGCTGTGTCTTACCTGCCTTTTTATTGCTGTATTAAATGAAAAATATTATATTACATTAAAATGAAAAAATTATAATTTTATTGCCTGGCAACAATATTATTTTATTTTTAACAATTACCATTGTTTCAAAAAGTTTAAATAAATTTTCAAATACTTTACTCTTGTTAAAACGTAAAAGGTTGCAGGTAAACTACCCCTTCCCCTTAACCGATCTTCACCAAAAACAATAGGTCTTGAGTACTCTACAAATCAGGGCGGCATACAAAAAATTATTTGATTCTGTTTGAATTTTCGGCAGTTATCGTTTGCCATAGAAAAAAATCTACAGATAGACAGACAGATAGACAGACAGACAGACAGACACACACACACACACACTTTTCGGAAAACGACTTTTTTTCATGTTTTGAGTGTAGTAGAATCAGAATCTGCAATAATCTCGAACACGATTTTTTTTGCCATCACCATACTTCCATTCCTTAAGGAATATGGAAGTAAATATCGGTATGGAGAACCATACATGACTTCCATATTCTAAGATTTATATTTAAAATCATTTTCAGCCAAACAGCCAGGCTGTGTCTTACCTGCCTTTTTATTGCTGTATTAAATGAAAAATATTATATTACATTAAAATGAAAAAATTATAATTTTATTGCCTGGCAAAAAAATTATTTTATTTTTAACAATTACCATTGTTTCAAAAAGTTTAAATAAATTTTCAAGTACTTTACTCTTGTTAAAACGTAAAAGGTTGCAGGTAAACTACCCCTTCCCCTTAACCGATCTTCACCAAAATCGAAAGTCATTGAGACCTCTACAATTCAGGGCTGTATGCAAAACATTATTTGATTCTGTTTGAATTTGCGGCTGTTATCGTTTGCCATAGAAAATACCCTTGTTAAAAAAACGTTGCAGGTAAACTACCCCTTTCCCTCAACCGATCTTCACCAAAAACAATAGGTCTTGAGAACTCTGCAATTTAGGGCTGTATGCAAATAATCTTTTGATTCTGTTTGAATTTGCGGCTGTTATCGTTTGCCATAGGAAATACCCTTGTTAAAACATAAAACGTTACAGGTAAACTACCCCTTTCCCTTAACCGATCTTCACCAAAAACAATAGGTCTTGGGTACTCTACAAATCGGGGCTGTATGCAAAACATTATTTGATTCTGTTTGAATTTGCGGCTGTTATCGTTTGCCATATAAAATACCCTTGTTAAAAAAATGTTGCAGGTAAACTACCCCTTCCCCTTATCCGATCTTCACCAGAAACAATAGGTCTTGAGTACTCTACAAATCAGGGCTGTATGCTAAACATTATTTGATTCTGTTTGAATTTTCGGCTGTTATCGTTTGCCATAGAAAATACCCTTGTTAAAAAAACGTTGCAGGTAAACTACCCCTTTCCCTCAACCGATCTTCACCAAAAACAATAGGTCTTGGGAACTCTACAATTTAGGGCTGTATGCAAATAATCTTTTGATTTTGTTTGAATTTGCGGCTGTTATCGTTTGCCATAGGAAATACCCTTGTTAAAACATAAAACGTTACAGGTAAACTACCCCTTTCCGTTAACCGATCTTCACCAAAAACAATAAGTCTTGAGTACTCTACAAATCGGGACTGTATGCAAAACATTATTTGATTCTGTTTGAATTTGCGGCTGTTATCGTTTGCCATAAAAAAAAATCTACAGACACACAGACACACAGACACACAGACAGACAGACACACAGACACTTTTCGGAAAACGACTTTTTTTCATGTTTTGAGTGTAGTAGAATCAGAATCTGCAATAATCTCGAACACGATTTTTTTTGCCATCACCATACTTCCATTCCTTAAGGAATATGGAATAAATATCGGTATGGAGAACCATACATGACTTCCATATTCTAAGATTTATATTTAAAATCATTTTCAGCCAAACAGCCAGACTGTGTCTTACCTGCCTTTTTATTGCTGTATTAAATGAAAAATATTATATTACATTAAAATGAAAAAATTATAATTTTATTGCCTGGCAACAAAATTATTTTATTTTTACTTCCATATTCCTTAAGGAATGGAAGTATGGTGTTACTTCCATGTTCCTTAAGGAATGGAAGTATGGTGATGGCAAAAAAAATCGTGTTCGAGATTATTGCAGATTCTGATTCTACTACACTCAAAACATGAAAAAAAGTCGTTTTCCGAAAAGTGTCTGTGTGTGTGTCTGTGTGTCTGTCTGTCTGTCTGTCTGTAGATTTTTTTTCTATGGCAAACGATAACTGCCGCAAATTCAAACAGAATCAAATAATTTTTTGCATGCAGCCCTGATTTGCAGAGTACTCGCCACCTATTGTTTTTGGTGAAGATCGGTTGAGGGAAAGGGGTAGTTTACCGGCAACGGTTTTTTTTTAGCAAGGGTAATTTTGTTTGTTTGGCAAACGATAACAGCCGCAAATTCAAACAGAATCAAATAATGTTTCGCATACAGCCCTGAATTATAGAGTCCTCAAGATCTGTTGATTTTGGTGAAGATCGGTTAAGGGAAAGGGGTAGTTTACCTGTAACGTTTTATGTTTTAACAAGGGTATTTCTTATGGCAAACGATAACAGCCGCAAATTCAAACAGAATCAAAAGATTATTTGCATACAGCCCTAAATTGTAGAGTTCTCAAGACCTATTGTTTATGGTGAAGTTCGGTTGAGGGAAAGGGGTAGTTTACCAGCAACGTTTTTTTAACAAGGGTATTTTCTATGGCAAACGATAACAGCCGCAAATTCAAACAGAATCAAATAATGTTTTGCATACAGTCCTGATTTGTAGAGTACACAAGACCTATTGTTTTTGGTGAAGATCGGTTAAGGGAAGGGGGTAGTTTACCTGTATCGTTTTATGTTTTAACAAGGGTATTTCCTATGGCAAACGATAACAGCCGCAAATTCAAACAGAATCAAAAGATTATTTGCATACAGCCCTAAATTGTAGAGTTCTCAAGACCTATTGTTTTTGGTGAATTCGGTTGAGGGAAAGGGGTAGTTTACCTGCAACGTTTTTTTAACAAGGGTATTTTCTATGGCAAACGATAACAGCCGCAAATTCAAACAGAATCAAATAATGTTTTGCATACAGCCCTGATTTGTAGAGTACTCAAGACCTGTTGTTTTTGGTGAAGATCGGTTAAGGGAAAGGGGTAGTTTACCTGTAACGTTTTATGTTTTAACAAGGGTATTTCCTATGGCAAACGATAACAGCCGCAAATACAAACAGAATCAAAAGATTATTTGCATACAGCCCTAAATTGTAGAGTTCTCAAGATCTATTGTTTTTGGTGAAGTTCGGTTGAGGGAAAGGGGTAGTTTACCTGCAACGTTTTATGTTTTAACAAGGGTATTTCCTATGGCAAACCATAAAAGCCGCAAATGTAAACAGAATCAAACAATGTTTTGCATACAGCCCTGATTTGTAGAGTACCCAATACCTATTGTTTTTGGTGAAGATCGGTTAAGGGAAAGGGGTAGTTTACCTGCAACGTTTTATGTTTTAAAAGGGTATTTTCTATGGCAAACGATAAGAGACGCAAATTCAAACAGAAACAAATAATGTTTTGCATACAGCCCTGATTTGTAGAGTACCCAAGACCTATTGTTTTTGGTGAAGATCGGTTAAGGGAAAGGGGTAGTTTACCTGCAACGTTTTATGTTTAAAAGGGTATTTTTTATGGCAAAAGATAAGAGTCGCAAATTCAAACAGAATCAAATAATGTTTTGCATACAGCCCTGATTTGTAGAGTACTCAAGACCTATTGATTGTGATGAAGATCGGTTAAGGGAAAGGGGTAGTTTACCTGCTACTGTTGTTTTAAATCCAGGGTAATTTTTTTTATTTTTTATGGCAAACGATAACAGCCGCAAATTCAAACAGAATCAACTACTCTTTTGCATACAGCCCTGAATTATAGAGTTCTCAAGACCTGTTGGTTTTGGTGAAGATCGGTTAAGATAAAGGGGTAGTTTACCTGCAACATTTTATATTTTAACAAGGGTATTTTCTATGGCAAACGATAAAAGCCGCAAATGTAAACAGAATCAAATAATGTTTTGCATACAGCCCTGAATTATAGAGGTCTCAAGACCTGTTGATTTTGGTGAAGATCGGGTAAGTGAAAGGGGTAGTTTACCTGCAACGTTTTATGATAAGTTGCGATAAAACTAACTTATGATGTTTTAGGCCAACTTAAGCCTAGAACTAAACATTGTATTTTTGTCAATTTAAGATGTTTATTATGTTAAGAATTGTTATAAAAGAACTGTATACGTATCCTAGTTATTTTAAATAACAATCTTTCAATCAGTAAGTAGTTTTAAGGCATACGTTTATCAAAATATTGTATCGACTAATCGATCGACTATTAGTTTAAAAAAGTGAATTTTGATATTAATGGACGAATTTATGCCATGATTTGCAATTTCAAGATGCATAAGGGAATCACGTTTGTAATAGTATTTATTGTAAATTTTATTCCATAGAAAATGCTTTGTGAAATCTATCATATTTAAGGATCATATTTAAGGAAAGCAGACGTCTATTTTTTTTTAATAATGTTACCGAGAGTGCAATGCGCTGTTAGCCGAAAATCTTTTACCGTTAACCGACTTTTATAAAGTTCTGAAGCTATAAGGTTGATTTTATCTGCCGTTCGAAATACTAGCTTTTTTAAAAGCTTATAAAGTTTATTCCAGTGCTCATACAATTGGAAGGTGTATAATAATTTGCAATTCAGTGAATTTAAGGCAAGTATACGCCCTACTGCAATATTAATTACTTACTATGGTAGCGTAATATCTGGGAAGGCACTTTGAACTAATTACACATTTGTCAATAATTACACTATCATCAAGACATTATTCAAATTATCACTATTATTGTTAAATTGTAAATTAAATATAAGCATAGCTTAAAGATGATTACTTTTCATACAATAGTAACCTCAAAACGTCGAACATTTTCAGACGAGATTTATTTTTTCTATGGCAAACGATAACAGCCGTAAATTCAAATAGAATCAAATACTTTTTTTTGCACACCTTCCTGAATTATATAGTACTCAAGGTCTGTTGATTTTGGTGAAGATCGGTTAAGAGAAAAGGGTAGTTTACCTGCAACATTATGTTTTAAAAGGGTAATTTTATTTTTATGACGAATGGTAACTGCCGCATATTCAAAGAGAATCAAATAATTTTTTGCATACATTCCTGAAGTTTTAAGTACTCAAGGTCTGTTGATTTGGTGAAGATCGGTTAAGGGAATGGGGTAGTTTACCTGCAAGGTTTTATGTTTTAACAAGGGTAATTTTTTCTATGATGAACGATAACTGCTGTTAATTCAAAGAGAATCAAATAATTTTTTGCACACATTCCTAGAGTTTTACGTACTCAAGGTCTGTTGATTTTGGTGAAGATTGGTTAAGGGAAAGGGGTAGTTTACCAGCAACATTTTATGTTTTAACAAGGGTAATTTTTTCTATGACGAACGATAACTGCCTTAAATTCAAAGAGAATCAAATAATGTTTTTTATGCATCCCTGAATTGTAGAGGACTCAAGACCTATTGATTGTGGTGAAGATCAGTTAAGAGAAAGGGATAGTTTACCTGCAACATTTTATGTGACAAGAGAAATTTTTTCATGACTAACAATAACTGCTGTAAATTCAAACAGAATCAAATAATTTTGTACATATGTACCTGAGTTGTAGAGGACTCAAGGCCTATTGATTTTGGTGAAGATCGGTTTTGGGGAAAGGGCAGTTTACCTGAAACATTTTTTGTTGTAAAAAGAGTAAAGTACTTAATTTTGATAAATAAAGTATCCTGATAAGAAGATCTTAATAATCCATTGTAGAAACATAGATGAAATATCTATGTTGAACAGGGTGGGGGTAATTTACTTTAAATGAAAATTATAGTTGAAGGGGAGGGGATAATATTTATATGTGTACTACGTTATCAGCAACAAAGTAGTAGTTGTTAAAATTCTTTCCTGGGCTGTTTGGCCGTAGTCCAATGTTTTCTGCAAAACCAGACGTTTCTGCAGTGCTGTCGGCTGCCATCATCAGTGAAAATCGAGTGCAATAACGTGTGGTGGTATACGTTAGTGACCACAGTACTGTGGTTAAGGCTGAAGCAATAAGTGGAAAGAAGTAGTGTCTATGGAAACATTTCATTTCGTAAATGATTTTAAATATAAATCTTAGAACATGGAAGTCATGTATGGTTCTCCATACCGATATATAATACATATATCCATATATAATATACATATAATACATATATAATACAGATATATCCATACCGAATCAAATAATTTTTTGCATACGTCCCTGAATTGTAGAGGTCTCAAGACCTATCGTTTATGGTGAAGATCGGTTAAGAGAAAGGGGTAGTTTACCTGCAACGGTTTTTTATCAAGGGTAATTTTTTCTATGGTAAACGATAACAGCCACAAATTCAAACAGAATCAAATGATGTTTTGCATACAGCCCTGTGTTGTAGAGTTCTCAATACCTATTGTTGTTGGTGAAGATCGGTTAAGGGAATGGGGTAGTTTACCTGCAACGTTTTATGTTTTATAAGGGTATTTTCTATAGCAAACGATAAGAGCCGCAAATTCAAACAGAATCAAATAATTGTTTGCATACAGGCCTGAATTGTAGAGTACCTAAGACCTGTCGTTTTTGGTGAAGATCGGTTAAGGGAAAGGGGTAGTTTACCTGCAACGGTTTTTTATCAAGGGTAATTTTTTTCTATAGTAAACGATAACAACCGCAAATTCAAACAGAATCGAATGATGTTTTGCATACAGCCCTGTATTGTAGAGTTCTCAATACGTATTGGTGTTGGTGAAGATCGGTTGAGGGAAAGGGGTAGTTTACCAGCAACATTTTATGTTTTAACAAGGGTAATTTTTTATATGACGAACGATAACTACCGTAAATTCAAGCAGAATCAACTAGGTTTTTGCATACCTTTTTGAACTAAAGAGAACTCAAGGTCTGTTGATTTTGTTGAAGATCGGTTATGGGAAGGGGTAGTTTATCAGCAACGTTTTATGTTTTAAAAACGGTAATTTTTTTATGACGAACGATAACTGCCGAAAATTCAATGAGAATCAAATAATTTTTTGCACCCCCTGAGTTGCAGAGAGCTCAAGGTCTATTGATTTTGGAGAAGATCGGTTAAGAGAAAGGGGTAGTTTACCGGAAACATTTTATGTTTTAACAAGAGTAAAGTACTTTATTTTTATAAATAAAGTATCCTGATAAGAAGCTCATAGTAATCCACTGTAGAAACGTAGATGAAATATCTATAAATGAAGAAGTTAGGAGAACGGGGTGGGGGTAACTTTCTATTATTAAAAATTATAGTTGAAGGTGTAGGGGAGAATTTTTTATACGTGTACTACGTTATCGGCAACAAAGAAGTAGTTTTTTGTTAAAATTGCTTCCCGGGCTCTTTAGCCGTAGTCCTATGTTTTCTGCAAAACCAGACTTTTCGGCAGTGCCATCGACTCCCATCATCGGTGAAAATCGAGTGCGAAAACGTGAGGTGGTGGTGGTATACGTTAGTGAGCACAGTACTGTGGTTAATGCTGAAGCAATAAGTAGAAAGACGTAGTTTCTATGGAAATATTTCATTTCGAATATGATTTTAAATATAAATCTTAGAACATGGAAGTCATGTATGGTTCTCCATACCGATATTTAACAATTACCATTGTTTGAAAAAGTTTAAATGAATTTTCAAGTACTTTATTCTTGTTAAAACGTAAAAGGTTGCAGGTAAACTACCCCTTCCCCTTAACCGATCTTCACCAAAATCTAATGGCCTTGAGTCCTCTACAATTCACTTATGTATGCAAAAAATTATTTGATTCTGTTTTAATTTGCGGCTGTTATCGTTTGCCATAGAAAATACGCTTTATAACAAACGTTGCAGGTAAACTACCCCTTCCCCTCAACCGATCTTCACCATAAACAAAAGGTATTGAGTACTCTACAAACCAGGGCTGTATGCAGAAAATTATTTGATTATGTTTGAATTTGCGGCTGTTATCGTTTGCCATAGAAAATACCCTTGTTAAAAAAACGTTGCAGGTAAACTACCCCTTTCCCTCAACCGATTTTCACCAAAAACAATAGGTCTTGAGAACTCTACAATTTAGGGCTGTATGCAAATAATCTTTTGATTCTGTTTGAATTTGCGGCTGTTATCGTTTGCCATAGGAAATACCCTTGTTAAAACATAAAACGTTACAGGTAAACTACCCCTTTCCCTTAACCGATCTTCACCAAAATCAACAGATCTTGAGAACTCTACAATTCAGGGCTGTATGCGAAACATTATTTGATTCTGTTTGAATTTGCGGCTGTTATCGTTTGCCAAACAAACAAAATTACCCTTGCTAAAAAAAAAACCGTTGCAGGTAAACTACCCCTTTCCCTCAACCGATCTTCACCAAAAACAATAGGTCGCGAGTACTCTGCAAATCAGGGCTGTATGCAAAAAATTATTTGATTCTGTTTGAATTTGCGGCTGTTATCGTTTGCCATAGAAAAAAATCTATAGACACACAGACACACAGAGAGACACACACACACACACACAGACAGACAGACAGACAGACACACAGACACTTTTCGGAAAACGACTTTTTTTCATGTTTTGAGTGTAGTAGAATCAGAATCTGCAATAATCTCGAACACGATTTTTTTTGCCATCACCATACTTCCATTCCTTAAGGAATATGGAAGTAAATATCGGTATGGAGAACCATACATGACTTCCATATTCTAAGATTTATATTTAAAATCATTTTCAGCCAAACAGCCAGGGAAGGAATTTTAACAAAAAAATACTTCTTTGTTGCCAATAACGTAGTACACATATAAAAACAAATTATCCCCTCCCCCTTCAACTATAATTTTGATTTATAGAAAATTACCCCCAGCCCGTTCAACTAGCCTCTTCATTTATAGATATTTCATCTACGTTTCTACAGTGGATTATTAAGATCTTATCAGGATACTTTATCAAAATTAAGTACTTTACTCATGCTACAACAAAAAATGTTTCAGGTAAACTGCCCTTTCCCCGTAACCGATCTTCACCAAAATCAACAGACATTGAGTTCTCTATAGCTCAGGCTCATATGAAAAAAATTATTTGATTCTGTTTGAATTTACGGCAGTTATGGTTCGTCATATAAAAAATTACCCATGTTAAAACATAAAACATGAGATTTATAAAACATATCTAAGATTTATATTTAAAATCATTTTTGAAATAAAATATTTTCATAGAACCTACTAACGCTGGGGAAATCTGAGGAGCCAATCAGAGTTGGGCCTACCTGTCACTCTGCTGAATTTGGTGGAAAGCCCTGTCACTGTCGTCAAAGTATCAGCCTTGACAGGGTCCTCTTTTTCTGCAAAATGAGAGAGGCTTGAGATGGAGTGAGTGACATGGTCCCCACCTCAATGAAGAACCCATTGTTTTATAAAAATATATTTATATTTTGAAAACTGAAAATTCTTTTCTTGTTGTAAATATTTATATTTTATAATCAAAATGACTTTATTTTTGTTACCTGGCAACAAAATTATTTTATTTTCAACAATTGCCATTGTTTCAAAAAGTTTAAATAAATTTTCAAGTACTTTACTCTTGTTAAAACGTAAAAGGTTGCAGGTAAACTACCCCTTCCCCTTAACCGATCTTCACCAAAATCTAAAGGCCTTGAGTCCTCTACAATTCACTGACGTATGCAAAAAATTATTTGATTCTGTTTGAATTTGCGGCTGTTATCGTTTGCCATAGAAAATACGCTTGATAAAAAACGTTGCAGGTAAACTACCCCTTCCCCTCAACCGATCTTCACCAAAAACAGCAGGTCTTGAGTACTCTACAAATCAGGGCTGTATGCGGAACATTATTTGATTCTGTTTGAATTTGCGGCTGTTATCGTTTGCCATAGAAAATACCCTTGTTAAAAAAACGTTGTAGGTAAACTACCCCTTTCCCTTAACCGATCTTCACCAAGAGCAATAGATCTTGAGAACTCGACAATTTAGGGTTGTATGCAAATAATCTTTTGATTCTGTTTGAATTTGCGGCTGTTATCGTTTGCCATATTAAACACCCTTGTTAAAACATAAAACGTTACAGGTAAACTACCCCTTTCCCTTAACCGATCTTCACCAAAAACAATAGATCTTGAGAACTCTACAATTCAGGGCTGTATGCGATACATTATTTGATTCTGTTTGAATTTTCGGCTATTATCGTTTGCCAAAAAAAAAATTTCCCTTGATAAAAAAAACCGTTGCCGGTAAACTACCCCTTTCCCTCAACCGATATTTACCAAAAACAATAGGTCGTGAGTACTCTACAAATCAGGGCTGTATGCAAAAAATTATTTGATTCTGTTTGAATTTGCGGCAGTTATCGTTTGCCATAGAAAAAAAATCTACAGACACAGACAGACACACAGACAGACACACAGACAGACAGACACACAGACACTTTTCGGAAAACGACTTTTTTTCATGTTTTGAGTGTAGTAGAATCAGAATCTGCAATAATCTCGAACACGATTTTTTTTGCCATCACCATACTTCCATTCCTTAAGGAATATGGAAGTAAAATATCGGTATGGAGAACCATACATGACTTCCATATTCTAAGATTTATATTTAAAATCAATTTCGAAATGAAATATTATCATAGAAACTACTTCTTTCTACTTACCGCTTCAGCCTTACCACAGTACTGTGGTCACTAACGTATACCACCTCACGTTATCGGACTCGGTTTTCACTGATGATGGAAGTCGATGGCATTGCCGAAATGTCTGGTTTTGTAGAAAACATTGGACTACGGCCAAATATCCCGGGAAGGAATTTTAACAAAAACTACTTCTTTGTTGCCGATAACGTTGTACACATATATATCAGTGGCGAAGTTACATGGAGGCAATTGAGGCAATGCCTACCCTAACAAATTCTGTAGAATAAAAATTATAAATACGTATGAACTACATAACGTAAAGATTATACATTGTTACTGTGACTGTCAAATTTATTAAACCGAAACGTGCTTTATTGAGCGACCGCTAGATGGTGACAGGTGAGATTCGGCATAGTTCGTTTAAAGCGAATGAGGCAACCTGAACTTGCCTCAGCGTTTTTTGTATACATCGTATGTAAGCAATGTAGTGGTGTGATAGGGAAGTGTAGGGAGGGGGGATTGTCCCGCGCTGTACACATAGAGTGTTGAGGCATGCCTCACTTCTGTGGTCCAAACAGTTAAGTTAAAGCACCTGTGTTGTTTCTAAGTGTTTATTTTATGCGGTTATTAAAAGTGTCACTGTTATTCCGCTGAACTAACAGATGATCAAGATTGTTATTTGAATTATTTGTAACATTAAACATATATATAGAAACTAACCAAGTTTAAAAATTTGAAGTTCAATCAGTTGTATTATTGTGTATGACTA
This sequence comes from Magicicada septendecula, assembly GCA_034769895.1. Taxonomy (NCBI): domain Eukaryota; kingdom Metazoa; phylum Arthropoda; class Insecta; order Hemiptera; family Cicadidae; genus Magicicada; species Magicicada septendecula. The sequence goes on along the minus strand of CM068374.1, from coordinate 398,417,919 downwards.
ATACAAGGATTGTTCAATAGACACACGTATAGAGCTGTAAAGCATTTTTTATTCAACGATTTTAAAAGAAGTCTCCAATAACATTAAGACATGAGTTCCACTGTTGCGCTAACCTGTAGATTCCCTGCTAGTAAAATTCTTACGGCTGTTTGTGGAACCATTCGGTTACAGCAACTCTACCTCAGCGTCCGATTTGACCCACCGTCCTTTTAGTGATTCCTTAAAAAAAATTTAAGATAAGATTTTTGCCTACCCATTCATTAACTACTAGCTTCGCCAGTAAGCAAATTGATGTCCATTTTTTCGGCTTGCACGCGTTATGTTGGTGTGGGTTTCGGCACTTTCCATTTAAAAAGCGTGCAAACGTAAGAAAATAAACATGAGTGAGGCCAGAAATAACGTGAATTGTGTGTTTGTGTCTTACCTGCCTTTTTATTGCCGTATTAAATGAAAAATATTATATTACATTAAAATTAAAAAATTTTAATTTTATTGCCTGGCAACAAAATTATTTTATTTTTAACAATTACCATTGTTTCAAAAAGGTTAAATAAATTTGCAAGTACTTTACTCTTGTTAAAACGTAAAAGGTTGCAGGTAAACTACCTCTTCCCCTTAGCCGATCTTCACCAAAATCGAACGTCCTTGAGACCTCTACAATTCAGGGATGTATGCAAAAATTATTTGATTCTGTTCGAATTTGCGGCTGTTATCGTTTGCCATAGAAAATACGCTTGATAAAAAAACGGTGCAGGTAAACTACCCCTTCCCCTTAACCGATCTTCACCAAAAACAATAGATCTTGAGTACTCTACAAATCAGGGCTGTATGCAAAACATTATTTGATTCTGTTTGAATTTGCGGCTGTTATCGTTTGCCATAGAAAATACCCTTGTTAAAAAAACGTTGCAGGTAAACTACCCCTTTCCCTCAACCGATCTTCACCAAAACAATAGGTCTTGAGAACTCTACAATTTAGGGCTGTATACGAAACATTATTTAAGTCTGTTTGAATTTGCGGCTGTTATCGTTTGCCAAAAAAAAAATTTCCCTTGATAAAAAAAACCGTGCAGGTAAACTACCCCTTCCCCGCAACCGATCTTCACCAAAAACAATAGGTCGCGAGTACTCTACAAATCAGGGCTGTATGCAAAAAATTATTTGATTCTGTTTGAATTTGCGGCAGTTATCGTTTGCCATAAAAAATACGCTTGATAAAAAACGTTGCCGGTAAACTACCCCTTCCCCTCAACTGATCTTCACCACAAACAATAGGTCTTGAGTACTCTACAAATCAGGGCTGTATGCAGAAAATTATTTGATTCTGTTTGAATTTGCGGCTGTTATCGTTTGCCATAGAAAATACCCTTGTTAAAAAAACGTTGTAGGTAAACTACCCCTTTCCCTTAACCGATCTTCACCAAAAACAATAGGTCTTGAGAACTCTACAATTTAGGGCTGTATGCAAATAATCTTTTGATTCTGTTTGAATTTGCGGCTGTTATCGTTTGCCATAAGAAATACCCTTGTTAAAACATAAAACGTTACAAGTAAACTACCCCTTTCCCTTAACCGATCTTCACCAAAAACAAAAGGTCTTGAGAACTCTACAATTCAGGGCTGTATACGAAACATTATTTAAGTCTGTTTGAATTTGCGGCTGTTATAGTTTGCAAAAAAAAAAAAATTTCCCTTGATAAAAAAAACCGTTGCAGGTAAACTACCCCTTTCCCTCAACCGATCTTCACCAAAAACAATAGGTCGCGAGTCCTCTACAAATCAGGTCTGTATGCAAAAAATTATTTGATTCTGTTTGAATTTGCGGCAGTTATCGTTTGCCATAGAAAAAAATCTACAGTCACACAGACAGACACACAGACACATAGACACACAGACACACACACAGACACTTTTCGGAAAACGACTTTTACTTCCATATTCCTTAAGGAATGGAAGTATGGTGATGGCAAAAAAAATCGTGTTCGAGATTATTGCAGATTCTGATTCTACTACACTCAAAACATGAAAAAAAGTCGTTTTCCGAAAAGTGTCTGTGTGTGTGTCTGTCTGTCTGTCTGTAGATTTTTTTTCTATGGCAAACGATAACTGCCGAAAATTCAAACAGAATCAAATAATTTTTTGCATACAGCCCGGTTTTGTAGAGTTCTCGCGACCTATTGTTTTGGTGAAGATCGGTTGAGGGAAAGGGGTAGTTTACCTGCAACGGTTTTTTTTTAGCAAGGGTAATTTTGTTTGTTTGGCAAACGATAACAGCCGCAAATTCAAACAGAATCAAATAATGTTTCGCATACAGCCCTGAATTGTAGAGTTCTCAAAACCTATTGTTTTTTGGTGAAGATCGGTTAAGGGAAAGGGGTAGTTTACCTGTAACGTTTTATGTTTTAACAAGGGTATTTCTTATGGCAAACGATAACAGCCGCAAATTCAAACAGAATGAAAAGATTATTTGCATACAGCCCTAAATTGTAGAGTTCTCAAGACCTTTTGTTTTTGGTGAAGATCGGTTAAGGGAAAGGGGTAGTTTACCTACAACGTTTTTTTAACAAGGGTATTTTGTATGGCAAACGATAACAGCCGCAAATTCAAACAGAATCAAATAATTTTCTGCATACAGCCCTGATTTGTAGAGTACTCAAGACCTATTGTTTTTGGTGAAGATCGGTTGAGGGGAAGGGGTAGTTTACCAGCAACGTTTTTTATCATGCGTATTTTCTATGGCAAACGACAACTGCCGCAAATACAAACAGAATCAAATAATTTTTTGCATACAGCCCTGATTTGTAGAGTACTCGCGACCTATTGTTTTTGGTGAAGATCGGTTGAGGGGAAGGGGTAGTTTACCTGCAACGGTTTTTTTTATCAAGGGAAATTTTTTTTTTTGGCAAACGATAACAGCCGCAAATTCAAACAGAATCAAATAATGTTTCGCATACAGCCCTGAATTGTAGATTTCTCAAGACCTATTGTTTTTGGTGAAGATCGGTTGAGGGAAAGGGGTAGTTTACCTGCAACGTTTTTTTAACAAGGGTATTTTCTATGGCAAACGATAACAGCCGCAAATTCAAACAGAATCAAATAATGTTTTGCATACAGTCCTGATTTGTAGAGTACTCAAGACCTATTGTTTTTGGTGAAGATCGGTTAAGGGGAAGGGGTAGTTTACCTGCAACGTTTTTTTATCAAGCGTATTTTCTATGGCAAACGATAACAGCCGCAAATTCAAACAGAATCAAATAATGTTTTGCATACGTCCCTGAATTGTAGAGGTCTCAATGACTTTCGATTTTGGTGAAGATCGGTTAAGGGGAAGGGGTAGTTTACCTGCAACCTTATACGTTTTAACAAGAGTAAAGTACTTGAAAATTTATTTAAACTTTTTGAAACAATGGTAATTGTTAAAAATAAAATAATTTTGTTGCCAGGCAATAAAATTAGAATTTTTTCATTTTAATGTAATATAATATTTTTCATTTAATACAGCAATAAAAAGGCAGGTAAGACACAGCCTGGCTGTTTGGCTGAAAATGATTTTAAATATAAATCTTAGAATATGGAAGTCATGTATGGTTCTCCATACCGATATTTTTTCATGTTTTGAGTGTAGTAGAATCAGAATCTGCAATAATCTCGAACACGATTTTTTTTGCCATCACCATACTTCCATTCCTTAAGGAAATATGGAAGTAAAATGAATGTTCCTTTGTTTGTCCTGTATGCGTTCCTATACCATTCATCCGATTGCGATGAAACTTCGGTGAGTTGTGCGCACGTCCGCGAAGGTTTCTTCCACATCTCCTCCTAAACCACTGTACCGATTTCAACCAAACTTGGCACAAATATTTTACGCAACGGGAGAACCAACATAGGATAGGTGTTTTTTCGATGGGGTCCTTTTGGGGGTTCTTTGGGGTCTTCCACATCGCCTCCTAAACCACTGGACCGATTTCAACCAAACTTGGCACAAATATTTTACGCAAAGGGAGAACCAACATAGGACAAGTGTTTTTTTCGATACGATCCTTTGGGGGGTCCTTTGGGGTCTTCCACGTCTCCACCTAAACCATTGGACCGATTTCAACCAAACTTGGCACAAATATTTTACGCAACGGGAGAACCAACATAGGACAGGTGTTTTTTTTCGATACGATCCTCTGGGGGGTCCTTTGCGGTCTTAAAAAACTATTAGATCTGGTTACTATGGCAACCCAATAGAATAGATTCTGTTCTAAATATATTATCGCATTAAATTGAAGACCACGCGAACGAAGTTGTGGGCAACAGCTATTTATTTTTAAGAAGCCTACTTTAATTAAACTTTATTAATTAAACTAACATTTTCATTACGTACAACGTGAAACTCCGTAGCGAAGCACGGGTATTCTGCTAGTCATGTATAAGAGAAAATATATCGTGCGTGGCAGGCAAGCATATCTCAGTTATGTACTGTTTACGTTTCCATTTTATTATTATCACTACCGCAATAAAAAGGCAGGGAAGACACACACACACACACACACACACAATTCGCGTTATTTCTGGCCTCATTCATGTTTATTTTCTTACATTTGCAGGGTTTTTAAATGGAAAGTGCCGAACCCATACCAACATAACGCATGCAAGCCGAAAAAGTGTCCAGCGTGGATAGCGATTTGCTTCCTGTGGATCGCTGGGCAGTGTAACTGCACGTGTTTACAGAGGAACGATTCATAGACAGACTTTTCGTCTTTAGGGAATGAACCCTCTGCAAGATGCTCAGGGTCCATGAGTGACTTCGGAGCGCTCCTTCTTTTCCGCGTGTTTGTTCTGTGAAACGTACACTGTAGATTCGCAGATTTATTCTAAGCAACGCTCAATAGGAAATGTTGAAAATTTTTGTCCACGGTGAACCCTCATACACACTAAACCTGCTCTGATGTTTTAATTGCGGACATCATAATATTAAAACTTTGGAAACTTGAGCACTACTTAATGGAGATCAATCATTAACTTATACAAGCCATTAATTTTATGCATATTTTTTATATATATGTGTACAACGTTATCGGCAACAAAGAAGTAGTTTTTGTTAAAATTCCTTCCCGGGATATTTGGCCATAGTCCAATGTTTTCTACAAAACCAGACGTTTCGGCAATGCCATTGACTTCCATCATCAGTGAAAATCGAGTGCGATAACGTGAGGTGGTATATGTTAGTGACCACAGTACTGTGGTTAAGGCTGAAGCAGTAAGTAGAAAGAAGTAGTTTCTATGGTAATATTTCATTTCGAAAATGATTTTAAAAATAAATCTTAGAATATGGAAGTCATGTATGGTTCTCCATACCGATTTTACTTCCATATTCCTTAAGGAATGGAAGTATGGTGATGGCAAAAAAAATCGTGTTCGAGATTATTGCAGATTCTGATTCTACTACACTCAAAACATGAAAAAAAGTCGTTTTCCGAAAAGTGTCTGTGTGTCTGTCTGTCTGTCTGTCTGTCTGTCTGTCTGTCTGTCTGTCTGTCTGTCTGTCTGTCTGTCTGTCTGTGTGTGTCTGTCTGTCTGTCTGTAGATTTTTTTTCTATGGCAAACGATAACTGCCGCAAATTCAAACAGAATCAAATAATTTTTTGCATGCAGCCCTGATTTGCAGAGTACTCGCGACCTATTGTTTTTGGTGAAGATCGGTTGAGGGAAAGGGGTAGTTTACCTGCAACAGTTTTTTTTTAGCAAGGGTAATTTTGTTTGTTTGGCAAACGATAACAGCCGCAAATTCAAACAGAATCAAATAATGTTTCGCATACAGCCCTGAATTGTAGAGTTCTCAAAACCTATTGTTTTTGGTGAAGATCGGTTAAGGGAAAGGGGTAGTTTACCAGTAACGTTTTATGTTTTAACAAGGGTATTTCCTATGGCAAACGATAACAGCCGCAAATTCAAACAGAATGAAAAGATTATTTGCATACAGCCCTAAATTGTAGAGTTCTCAAGACCTTTTGTTTTTGGTGAAGATCGGTTAAGGGAAAGGGGTAGTTTACCTACAACGTTTTTTTAACAAGGGTATATTGTATGGCAAACGATAACAGCCGCAAATTCAAACAGAATCAAATAATTTTCTGCATACAGCCCTGATTTGTAGAGTACTCAAGACCTATTGTTTTTGGTGAAGATCGGTTGAGGGGAAGGGGTAGTTTACCAGCAACGTTTTTTATCATGCGTATTTTCTATGGCAAACGACAACTGCCGCAAATACAAACAGAATCAAATAATTTTTTGCATACAGCCCTGATTTGTAGAGTACTCGCGACCTATTGTTTTTGGTGAAGATCGGTTGAGGGGAAGGGGTAGTTTACCTGCAACGGTTTTTTTTATCAAGGGAAATTTTTTTTTTTGGCAAACGATAACAGCCGCAAATTCAAACAGAATCAAATAATGTTTCGCATACAGCCCTGAATTGTAGATTTCTCAAGACCTATTGTTTTTGGTGAAGATCGGTTGAGGGAAAGGGGTAGTTTACCTGCAACGTTTTTTTAACAAGGGTATTTTCTATGGCAAACGATAACAGCCGCAAATTCAAACAGAATCAAATAATGTTTTGCATACAGTCCTGATTTGTAGAGTACTCAAGACCTATTGTTTTTGGTGAAGATCGGTTAAGGGGAAGGGGTAGTTTACCTGCAACGTTTTTTTATCAAGCGTATTTTCTATGGCAAACGATAACAGCCGCAAATTCAAACAGAATCAAATAATGTTTTGCATACGTCCCTGAATTGTAGAGGTCTCAATGACTTTCGATTTTGGTGAAGATCGGTTAAGGGGAAGGGGTAGTTTACCTGCAACCTTATACGTTTTAACAAGAGTAAAGTACTTGAAAATTTATTTAAACTTTTTGAAACAATGGTAATTGTTAAAAATAAAATAATTTTGTTGCCAGGCAATAAAATTAGAATTTTTTCATTTTAATGTAATATAATATTTTTCATTTAATACAGCAATAAAAAGGCAGGTAAGACACAGCCTGGCTGTTTGGCTGAAAATGATTTTAAATATAAATCTTAGAATATGGAAGTCATGTATGGTTCTCCATACCGATATTTTTTCATGTTTTGAGTGTAGTAGAATCAGAATCTGCAATAATCTCGAACACGATTTTTTTTGCCATCACCATACTTCCATTCCTTAAGGAAATATGGAAGTAAAATGAATGTTCCTTTGTTTGTCCTGTATGCGTTCCTATACCATTCATCCGATTGCGATGAAACTTCGGTGAGTTGTGCGCACGTCCGCGAAGGTTTCTTCCACATCTCCTCCTAAACCACTGTACCGATTTCAACCAAACTTGGCACAAATATTTTACGCAACGGGAGAACCAACATAGGATAGGTGTTTTTTCGATGGGGTCCTTTTGGGGGTTCTTTGGGGTCTTCCACATCGCCTCCTAAACCACTGGACCGATTTCAACCAAACTTGGCACAAATATTTTACGCAAAGGGAGAACCAACATAGGACAAGTGTTTTTTTCGATACGATCCTTTGGGGGGTCCTTTGGGGTCTTCCACGTCTCCACCTAAACCATTGGACCGATTTCAACCAAACTTGGCACAAATATTTTACGCAACGGGAGAACCAACATAGGACAGGTGTTTTTTTTCGATACGATCCTCTGGGGGGTCCTTTGCGGTCTTAAAAAACTATTAGATCTGGTTACTATGGCAACCCAATAGAATAGATTCTGTTCTAAATATATTATCGCATTAAATTGAAGACCACGCGAACGAAGTTGTGGGCAACAGCTATTTATTTTTAAGAAGCCTACTTTAATTAAACTTTATTAATTAAACTAACATTTTCATTACGTACAACGTGAAACTCCGTAGCGAAGCACGGGTATTCTGCTAGTCATGTATAAGAGAAAATATATCGTGCGTGGCAGGCAAGCATATCTCAGTTATGTACTGTTTACGTTTCCATTTTATTATTATCACTACCGCAATAAAAAGGCAGGGAAGACACACACACACACACACACACACACAATTCGCGTTATTTCTGGCCTCATTCATGTTTATTTTCTTACATTTGCAGGGTTTTTAAATGGAAAGTGCCGAACCCATACCAACATAACGCATGCAAGCCGAAAAAGTGTCCAGCGTGGATAGCGATTTGCTTCCTGTGGATCGCTGGGCAGTGTAACTGCACGTGTTTACAGAGGAACGATTCATAGACAGACTTTTCGTCTTTAGGGAATGAACCCTCTGCAAGATGCTCAGGGTCCATGAGTGACTTCGGAGCGCTCCTTCTTTTCCGCGTGTTTGTTCTGTGAAACGTACACTGTAGATTCGCAGATTTATTCTAAGCAACGCTCAATAGGAAATGTTGAAAATTTTTGTCCACGGTGAACCCTCATACACACTAAACCTGCTCTGATGTTTTAATTGCGGACATCATAATATTAAAACTTTGGAAACTTGAGCACTACTTAATGGAGATCAATCATTAACTTATACAAGCCATTAATTTTATGCATATTTTTTATATATATGTGTACAACGTTATCGGCAACAAAGAAGTAGTTTTTGTTAAAATTCCTTCCCGGGATATTTGGCCATAGTCCAATGTATTCTACAAAACCAGACGTTTCGGCAATGCCATTGACTTCCATCATCAGTGAAAATCGAGTGCGATAACGTGAGGTGGTATATGTTAGTGACCACAGTACTGTGGTTAAGGCTGAAGCAGTAAGTAGAAAGAAGTAGTTTCTATGGTAATATTTCATTTCGAAAATGATTTTAAAAATAAATCTTAGAATATGGAAGTCATGTATGGTTCTCCATACCGATTTTACTTCCATATTCCTTAAGGAATGGAAGTATGGTGATGGCAAAAAAAATCGTGTTCGAGATTATTGCAGATTCTGATTCTACTACACTCAAAACATGAAAAAAAGTCGTTTTCCGAAAAGTGTCTGTGTGTCTGTCTGTCTGTCTGTCTGTCTGTCTGTCTGTCTGTCTGTCTGTCTGTCTGTCTGTCTGTCTGTCTGTCTGTGTCTGTCTGTCTGTCTGTAGATTTTTTTTCTATGGCAAACGATAACTGCCGCAAATTCAAACAGAATCAAATAATTTTTTGCATGCAGCCCTGATTTGCAGAGTACTCGCGACCTATTGTTTTTGGTGAAGATCGGTTGAGGGAAAGGGGTAGTTTACCTGCAACAGTTTTTTTTTAGCAAGGGTAATTTTGTTTGTTTGGCAAACGATAACAGCCGCAGATTATTGCAGATTCTGATTCTACTACACTCAAACATGAAAAAAAGTCGTTTTCCGAAAAGTGTCTGTGTGTGTGTCTGTCTGTGTGTCTGTCTGTCTATCTATCTGTCTGTCTGTAGATTTTTTTTCTATGGCAAACGATAACAGCCGCAAATTCAAACACAATCAAATAATTTTCAGCATACAGCCCTGATTTGTAGAGTACTCGCGACCTATTGTTTTTGGTGAAGATCGGTTGAGGGAAAGGGGTAGTTTACCTGTACCGTTTTATGTTTTAACAATGGTATTTATTTTGGCAAACGATAACAGCCGCAAATTCAAACATAATCAAGTAATGTTTTGCATACTGGCCTAAGTTGTGGAATTCTCAAGACCTTTTGTTTTTGGTGAAGATCGGTTAAGGGAAAGGGGTAGTTTACCTACAACGTTTTTTTAACAAGGGTATTTTCTATGGCAAACGATAACAGCCGCAAATTCAAACAGAATCAAATAATTTTCTGCATGCAGCCCTGATTTGTAGAGTACTCAACAACTATTGTTTTTGGTGAAGATCGGTTGAGGGGAAGGGGTAGTTTACCGGCAACGTTTTTTATCAAGCGTATTTTTACTTCCATATTCCTTAAGGAATGGAAGTATGGTGATGGCAAAAAAAATCGTGTTCGAGATTATTGCAGATTCTGATTCTACTACACTCAAAACATGAAAAAAAGTCGTTTTCCGAAAAGTGTCTGTGTGTCTGTCTGTGTGTCTGTAGATTTTTTTTCTATGGCAAACGATAACTGCCGTAAATTAAAACAGAATCAAATAATTTTTTGCATGCAGCCCTGATTTGCAGAGTACTCGCGACCTATTGTTTTTAGTGAAGATCGGTTGAGGGAAAGGGGTAGTTTACCTGCAACGGTTTTTTTTTAGCAAGGGTAATTTTGTTTGTTTGACAAACGATAACAGCCGCAAATTCAAACAGAATCAAATAATGTTTCGCATACAGCCCTGAATTGTAGAGTTCTCAAGATCTGTTGATTCTGGTGAAGATCGGTTAAGGGAAAGGGGTAGTTTACCTGTAACGTTTTATGTTTTAACAAGGGTATTTCTTATGGCAAACGATAACAGCCGCAAATTCAAACAGAATCAAAAGATTATTTGCATACAGCCCTATATTGTAGAGTTCTCAAGACCTATTGTTTTTGGTGAAGATCGGTTGAGGGTAAGGGGTAGTTTACCTGCAACGTTTTTTTAACAAGGGTATTTTCTATGGCAAACGATAACAGCCGCAAATTCAATCAGAATCAAATAATGTTTTGCATACAGCCCTGATTTGTAGAGTACTCAAGACCTATTGTTTTGGTGAAGATCGGTTAAGGGAAAGGGGTAGTTTACCTGTAACGTTTTATGTTTTAACAAGGGTATTTCCTATGGCAAACGATAACAGCCGCAAATTCAAACAGAATCAAAAGATTATTTGCATACAGCCCTAAATTGTAGAGTTCTCAAGACCTATTGTTTTTGGTGAAGATCGGTTGAGGGAAAGGGGTAGTTTACCTGCAACGTTTTTTTAACAAGGGTATTTTCTATGGCAAACGATAACAGCCGCAAATTCAAACATAATCAAGTAATGTTTTGCATACTGGCCTAAGTTGTGGAATTCTCAAGACCTTTTGTTTTTGGTGAAGAGCGGTTAAGGGAAAGGGGTAGTTTACCAACAACGTTTTTTTAACAAGGGTATTTTCTATGACAAACGATAACAGCCGCAAATTCAAACAGAATCAAATAATTTTCTGCATGCAGTCCTGATTTGTAGAGTACTCAAGACCTATTGTTTTTGGTGAAGATCGGTTGAGGGGAAGGGGTAGTTTACCGGCAACGTTTTTTATCAAGCGTATTTTTACTTCCATATTCCTTAAGGAATGGAAGTATGGTGATGGCAAAAAAAATCGTGTTCGAGATTATTGCAGATTCTGATTCTACTACACTCAAAACATGAAAAAAAGTCGTTTTCCGAAAAGTGTCTGTGTGTCTGTCTGTGTGTCTGTAGATTTTTTTTCTATGGCAAACGATAACTGCCGCAAATTAAAACAGAATCAAATAATTTTTTGCATGCAGCCCTGATTTGCAGAGTACTCGCGACCTATTGTTTTGGTGAAGATCGGTTGAGGGAAAGGGGTAGTTTACCTGTAACGTTTTATGTTTTAACAAGGGTATTTCTTATGGCAAACGATAACAGCCGCAAATTCAAACAGAATCAAAAGATTATTTGCATACAGCCCTATATTGTAGAGTTCTCAAGACCTATTGTTTTTGGTGAAGATCGGTTGAGGGAAAGGGGTAGTTTACCTGCAACGTTTTTTTAACAAGGGTATTTTCTATGGCAAACGTTAACAGCCGCAAATTCAAACAGAATCAAATAATGTTTTGCATACAGCCCTGATTTGTAGAGTACTCAAGACCTATTGTTTTGGTGAAGATCGGTTAATGGAAAGGGGTAGTTTACCTGTAACGTTTTATGTTTTAACAAGGGTATTTCCTATGGCAAACGATAACAGCCGCAAATTCAAACAGAATCAAAAGATTATTTGCATACAGCCCTAAATTGTAGAGTTCTCAAGACCTTTTGTTTTTGGTGAAGATCGGTTGAGGGAAAGGGGTAGTTTACCTGCAACGTTTTTTTAACAAGGGTATTTTCTATGGCAAACGATAACAACCGCAAATTCAAACAGAATCAAATAATTGTTTGCATACCTGCCTGAATTGTAGAGGTCTCAATGACTTTCGATTTTGGTGAAGATCGGTTAAGGGGAAGGGGTAGTTTACCTGCAACCTTTTACGTTTTAACAAGAGTAAAGTACTTGAAAATTTATTTAAACTTTTTGAAACAATGGTAATTGCCAGGCAATAAAATTATAATTTTTTCATTTTAATGTAATATAATATTTTTCATTTAATACAGCAATAAAAAGGCAGGTAAGACACAGCCTGGCTGTTTGGCTGAAAATGATTTTAAATATAAATCTTAGAATATGGAAGTCATGTATGGTTCTCCATACCGATATTTTTACTTCCATGTTCCATAAGGAAATTAGAGTATGGTGGTGGTAAAAAAAATCGTGTTTAAGATAAGGACTGATTCTGATTGTACTACCCTCAAAACATGAAGAATAGTCATTTTTCGAAAAGTGTCTGTGTGTGTGTCTGTCTGTCTGCTGTCTGTGCGTCTTGTGTAAATTTTGTTCTATGGCAAACGATAAAAGCCGCAAATTCAAACAGAATCAAATAATTTTTTGCATACAGCCCTGAGTTGTAGAGGACTCAAGGCCTATTGATTTTGGTGAAGATCGGTTAAGGGGAAGGGGTAGTTTACCTGCAACGTTTTATGTTTTAACAAGAGTAAAGTACTTAATTTTGATAAATAAAGTATCCTCTGAAAAGAAGGTCATAATAATCCACTGTAGAAAGGTAGGTGAAATATCTATAAATGAAAGGGTAGTTGAAGGGGGGGGTAATTTTCTATAAATGAAAATGATAGTTGAAGGTGGAGGGGATATTTTTATATTATATGTGTGCTACGTTATCGGCAACAAAGAAGTAGTTTGTTGTTAAAATTCCTTCCCGGGCTGTTTGGCCGTGGTCCAATGTTTTCTGCAAAACCAGACGTTTCGGCAGTGCCATCGACTGCCATCATCAGTGAAAATCGAGTGCGCTAACGTGAGGACCACAGTACTGTGGTGAAGGCTGAAGAAGAAAGAAGTAGTTTCTATGGAAATATTTCATTTCGAAAATGATTTTAAATATAAATCTTAGAACATGGAAGTCATTTATGGTCCTCCATACCGATTCTTTTAGTATACAAACAAGTATATTATAAATTATCATATACGTTTGAAATATAGGAAAATCAATTCAGTCAATAGACAATTCAGTATCATGTAAACAATGTTTCAATAACGCGTATTTTTATTATGTCACTACCGTTTAATTTATTGGGACTGATTTCAGCCACTTTAAAGATAGTAATGTTGGTCAGTCTTAACTTGATTTTTTTTGTATGAAGCCGACCCGACCTCCCCGGACCCCCCGAGGCCAAATTCGAGATACGCCACTGATGACCATCACTCTCGTCATGATTTTTCACTCGTTTCAGTGTTGAAGCCGCTATTTTGAGGTATTCAAGACAAGCGGTAATCAAAGATCACGACATCCCAAATACAAGTACTGAAACTGCAAATTCACATGAGTTAACGTCACGGTCTATACTATAGTCAATGAACAATGGGACCACTCTCAAGAAATAAAGAGCAGAGTTGAAAAGGCAAGAGCAGTGTACATTAGAATGAGCAGTTTATTCAAAAGTCACGATTTAACAATAAACACAAAGATGAGACTTCAACGCTGCTACGTATTCTCGGTCCTCTTCTACGGTGTAGAGTCCTGGACTTCGACTGAAGCCGCAACTAAAAAATTGGAATCTTTCGAAATGTGGCTCTACTGTAGAATACTGAGCATTTCATGGACAGCACATATAACTAATGTTGAAGTTCTTAGGAAGACTAAGAAAGAAAGGGAAATTATTAACACGGTGAAGATAATAAAGCTTCAGTATCTGGGACATCTCATGAGAAATGAACAGAGATTTTACTTATTGCAGTTCATACGACAGGGAAAAGTACTTTGAAAGAGAGGAGTTGGGTGACCGAGAACCTCATGACTGAGAAATTTAAGGACCTGGTTTGGCATGAATACAACTGACTTATACCGTACAGCGGTGCAGAAAGTTAAAATAGTCTGTATGATATCCAACATCCGAAACAGATAGGAGCTATCAGAAGAAGATTGTGAACATCACCGTGGTGTGTGTGCGGAAACAACAGAACAGAGAGAATTGGCACAGTGTGTCAGTACAGTATTGCCATTCATTCCATTATCAACCAGTTTGCGTCGGCCTTCGGGTCACACACTACCGTAAACATTCCGCATCAACCGGTTCCCTTCTCCAATTATTGCTGTTATAAATATTTCGCGCACGAGAATGCCAAGAACGCTTCGCCGCCGGCAATGTTCTGTGTTTCCACAAACAACGCACCGCGCTCAGTTTTCATTTTTCTTTCTTTGTTCCTTTCTTTGTTTTTATGTTTATAATTTAAATCGTAAAGAAAATGATGATGATTTACAAAGAGCTATGTTTCAATTACAAGAAGTGGCAAGAGAGTACTCACTGACAGTTTCAGTAAGAAAGGCCAAAACCATGGCCTTTAAAGGTAAATATCCAGTAAGGACTAAGATAGTTATGAACAACAGCACTTTAGAATAAGTGAGCCGCTTCAAATATCTCGGCTGTGCAGTAAGCTATGAATATGATATAAGGGAGAAGATAAATAAATTTAGGAATATTTGTGGTACGATTCATTGAAATCGCAGAAATAAAACAAGACACAGCATAAGCATTAAATTTTTTATAAGACGATTGCAAAACCCACGTTGATTTATGCGAGTGGAGGCGTGGGTCATGACAAAAAACGAAAGCGGCAAGATTCAGAGTGCTGAAATGAAGTTTCTTAGAAACACTTTAAATTATATATTGCAAGATAGAATAAGCAATGAGGATATCAGAGCAGAAGTCGAAGTAAAGGACATAAATGAAATTATTTCAATTTACAGAAGACAATAGTGGGGTAATCTGCAAAGGATGAGAGAGGATCGATTGCTGAAAGCGGCACTGAACTATAAAGTCATTGGTAGAAGAAACGTGGATAGTCCGAGGATGAGATGGATGCCGGAAGAGTTTTATATAACCTAATTCTTGGAGAAGAAGAGGAGAAGAGAAGAAGATTTAAATCGTAAAACATACAGTTTGATTTATCCGTTCCACGATAATTGTCTGTGCGAGGATTTTATTTACGCATTTCGAATCAGAAATACTGTCTTATCTCAGTATCTTATCAATGCTTGGGACATCGTTAAAAGGTAGTACGTAAATATTACATACAGGTCCGGCAATATGTTTAATGTATATGTGTTAGAGCGATGAACTTATATTACTTGCGTTGAAATCTTCTGTTTTGAACGAGGCGCAAAATAGGGCTGGTTTATAAAGAGCAGACGGGCAGCCTGACTGGGACACACAATGACAATGGAACAGCACAAAATTCGAAGAAAAATTCTAGAATGGATACCAGTAGGTAGGAGATCAACAGGAAGGCCAATGAAAAACTGTATAGAGGATGCTGAGGAAGAAGATCTTAGGAATATGGGGAAACAAGATGGGGAAGATTATGTAATGAGAGGGGTGAATGGGGAAAAATCGCTGAAGAGGCTAAAATTCATACTACGTTGTAACGCCACTAGAAGACCATGAGCCCTGGTTGTAAGGCTGAACCAGGAGGATAGACAACTGGCACTAAAAGGCCAAACAACTATAGTTAATGTAACCGCCACGAATCAAAAGAGGAGTGCAGCAGGTCTGTCCTCCAACAACTGTCTTGTTCAACTTGTTTGTACAAGCGGTGATGAAGAGAAAACAAAGGGCGTCATAATCAATGTCGTATCTAGAACTTGGCCTTGGGGGGTCCGGGGTCCGGCCGAGACGGCTTGATATACAAAAGAAAACATCGGTATGGAGAACCATACATGACTTCCATGTTCTAAGATTTATATTTAAAATCATTTTCAAAATGAAATATTTCCATAGAAACTACTTCTTTCTTCAGCCTTAACCACAGCACTGTGGTCACTAACGTATACCACCTCACGTTAGCGCACTCGATTTTCACTGATGATGGCAGTCGATGCCACTGCCGAAACGTCTGGTTTTGCAGAAAACATTGGACCACGGACAAACAGCCCGGGAAGGAATTTTATCAACAAACTATTTCTTTGTTGCCTATAATGTAGTACGCATATAAAAAAATAGCCCCTCCCTTTTCAACTATCATTTTCATTTATAGAAAATTACCCCCTCCCCCTTCAACTACCCTTTTCATTTACAGATATTTCGTCTACCTTTCTACAGTGGATTATTATGACCTTCTTTACAGGATACTTTATTTATCAAACTTAAGTATTTTACTCTTGTTAAAACGTAAAACGTTGCAAGTAAACTATTCCTTCCCCTTCACCTATCTTCACCAAAATCAATAGGCCTCGAGTCCTCTATAACTCGAGCACATATGCAAAAAATTATTTGATTGTTTAACTTTGTGGCAGTTATCGTTCGCCGTAGAAAAACTTCTACACACACACACACACACTTCGGAAAATGACTTTTCTTTATGTTCTGAGGGTAGTACAATCAGAATTAGCCCTTATCTCGAACACGGTTTTTTCCGCCATCACCATACTTCCATTTCCTTATGGAACATGGAAGTAAAAACAAGTTAACACTAATCAATATTACTATCTTTAAAGTGGCTGAAAAACGTGAGATAATATCCTGAAATCAATCACATTAAAGTAAACGGTAATAACACAATAAAAATACGCGTTATTGAAACATTGTTTACAAGATACTTACTGGATGAATTGATTTTGCTATATTTCATATTTCAAACGTATACACAAATGCTGTAAACGTAACCTTTTTGTATATTTAAAAGATAGTTACTAGCTGAAAAACACAGCTCAAAAAATAATAAAAGAGCCTAAAAATTAAAGAGATTTACAAAATTCGTCAACTTTTCGACCCGCTGGGGTGGAGTCTGGTCCCGTTTGTCACCCCCCCCCCCGTAAATAGGTCCCTGGACATAACTAATGGTAATCAGAGCGCGGATAATGTAACAAGAAAACTGAAATTTCTAGTTTCTGTTAATATATTTATTATAAGTCCAACATAGTGTACATGTTCATCCACCAGAAATGTATATATTTTTTTTGTTGAATCATAGTCCAGAACATGTAATGTGTTTTAGTGTTTTGTATGTTGTCTCTACAATAAATTCAACCCTGGCTGAATTTGCCCATTGCGAACATACTCCAGTTGCAAAACTTTACTACTGTGATTGCCACGATTAGAACAACGAAGCGTGTGTGTACACCGCGAGCGCACGTGCTTGCGACGTACCAGAGTGCGTGCTGGAGTCAATGCAAGGCGCGCGCTTGCACTGACCCGCAACACGCAGACTGCATCGCAGGACATGTGTCGGCTCAGCGATGCGGTGTGTCTGTACGCGCGGGCAACACACGCGGGCGCTGAGAAACAAAAATTCCATACCTGGAGTATTTCACAGTGGGTAAAGCAGCCACAAGCTGAATTTATCTGCAGAGACACCGACAGGACACATCTGTTATCGTTGCCAGTTTGAATTAAACTAAATAATTTCATTTAATTTCTATCAATTGCGTAGAAACAGACAGGTTATTGTTATTAACAATTACAATTAATTTTGTTTTTCTAAATGCTTTACTATTAGACAAATAGTGAGAATTAAGTGCTGCAATTTGGGTTTTTAGGAAATATAATATACTACGATGTCCACTATGGTGAAATTCCTTTAAACATTTTATAATTCTTAAAATACAGGATCAACCAAGATACGGGTGACTTTAAAAAAATCAGTTGTTTTTATTTATGAATTGTAAAATTAACATTTACGCTAAATTGAATGTGTACATAATAGCATTTAACTAAACGCAGAAACTACAAGTTTTTGAACACTACGCCCCGAATGTGGTGACTATTTCAACTCACACACTTTTGAAGTCGAGTTTTTACGTTTTCCCAGTGGCGGTTCGTGACTTAAGAGGCTGGAGGGCGCAGCCTTTAGGCTTTATAAAAATTTGAACTCACCTCAAACATTGTGAGCTGCTGTAGATAGTCCGCGATTTTATTAATAAACATAACTAGACACATTCTTAGTCTCTTCACTGTTTCTTTAGTGTCGAAAGTGTCCACAAAAATGGCTATACTGTTCCCACAAAAATGTCTATACTGTTCCCACAAAAAAGTAATACACTGTATTTCAGGAGCTCGGAGGAGAAAGGGCGAATAAAAAAAGATCGATTTTTTTTACAGAATCCTATTTTCTGATATGTTAAGAACACGGTAATACCACTATCACATATATATTCGCCATTAGTATTTTATAAATAGCATTTAAATGTATGGACTGCATAAAACCTGCTGAGATCTTAGTGCTGTAATACTGGAGGAGTATACTGCACGGTGGGTGCCACACGTTGGCATGATTTTTGCTTAGGTTCGCCCTTTCTCCCCCATGGTTAGTCGTAGTTATACTTGACCTGACATGTCTATGAAAAGTTTGGTCAGTGTGATTGTTATTTTGATGTGATTAGTTTGTTCTTTCTTATACTGCATACCTTATTTCTTTGTTATTCTAATAGTGTCTTATTATAATAATGCCATTACAACAGTGAGTGTTAGTGTAGTTTTTATAAAATGGAAAGAAAAAATTTGGATCTTCAGCAAGTTATCAATACCTAAACTGACGTGCAATGCTCAGTACTACATTTTTTACACGGTAGTATGTAATGTGATAAGAATTTGATATTAATACCTAGTGTTAAGTATACCAGTCACTTACACTACCAGTGTACCAACATTTCGAATTTTCATTCGATTAATTTAAATTTTAGAATAATCTTAAAAGTTTTTGTTTTTATATTATTTTTTTATTTTACTTATCATTAATTATTTAAAAATAAAAGTGTAAACTAATTAGAATCTATGTTTTTTAATACTGAAATACATATTCGCTTTTATATCCTGAGAGTATTCACAAACTTTAAACGCGATTTCTCAGTATCATGATTTTAATATTCGCCCTTTCTACTCCCAGCTCCTGATTTACACTATACTATTATTTTTATGGTAGCTACACTCTAAATAGATCATTTATTTGTAGAGAAAGTCCATTCGCCTTTCCTATAAATTAATGAATTTTTCTAGCACTCTATCATCAAAGTCCTTCATTTCTTTTAATAAGTTCCTTGTTGATAGATAGCATCGCAAGAGCATTCAGTCTCTCGTTTTCATTGTATTTCTCAAGAAAGTTTTTAGTCTTTTCAGAGTCAAAAAGCAGCGCTCAGGTTTGGTAGTTATGATAATTTTTATAAGTTTCAATAAATCTTTGAAAACTGACGTACGATTGTTTTCTTTCATAAAGTTAAGAAGTCTTATTATGCCTTTAATGTAATATAGGCTAATATAATTGTTTCAATTCACTCCGAACTTTGTTTTCTTGTAAGAAAGGGTAATGCTGAATCACTCGCTAAAATTTTTCTTCCTGAAAGTTTGTAGAAAAAAGTGGAAATAAGTCGTCATTGGACATCAACGAAGCTGCCACCAGGTGTCCCGTGTAAGTAAATCTACCTTTTACTTGAGTTATAATGATGTCACATACTTCTTTTGCATCCCCTATTCTAGTGCTGCACCCAACATTATTGTTCCTTTTTCTTGGTTACTCAAGGAATCCTCGTTTATTTGTGTTTCTATTTTATTTATTTTCTCCCTGCCTTTCTACATCTCATTTTCAAAAATTCTGATGCCACTTTGCCACATTACACTGCCTTTGTTCCTACTCTGTAGTTATTGATATATTATGTTCATGTGATATAGAATTCTATGGAAAAAGTTAGCCAGAACATGAAATTTTGGTTCAGAAGAGTCCTTCTGTGACCATTCCTTCATTAACTGAGAGTTTGTTTGTACACTTTTCTTCAAAATTTCAAAACATTCTTCCAACTTATATTGGTTTTCGTACACAACGTTGATTGTATGAATGTAGTAATTCCATTTTGTTATAGAAACTGGGTAACCTGGCTTACATTACTTCCTCTAAAACGTTCGTTCGTAGAAATGAATGTGACAAAAGTGCTGGAATGGCAGACAGATTTGAGAAAGAACTCTAACTTTGTTGTTTACACTTGTTGCTTTATCTAATAACAAATTATTTGATGAGTGTAACAGTGCACAAATTATGCGAGCGGATACACTTCTCTAATTTTTGCCTGTACACCTCCAACAGAACCACACATAACATTAACGCCGTATAAGTCTCAGCTATTAACGTTTCCTGTGATGTGTGCAGAAGACGATTTATGTTGTCCATTATGCACTTTGCTAAGGTTTCTGCATATTTACCTTCAGGACTGAGAAATCCGCAAAACGTTTCGTATACCGATCCCTTAAACACGTACTAATACCCATATGCAGTGGCTTGTCACATCGGTTGTCTAGTCACATTCGATTGCCACAAATTCAGAAGCTTGTATCTCCTTTTCTATTTCTTCCCTGCAGACACTTGGGTAAAATGATAAAACAAAACCTAATAATTCGACACTACAATATTTGCCTAAATTATTCGTGACGCTATTAAAAAAACACACACACTAAAAACTTAAACACTAAACAAATGCCTGCAATGAATTAATCACAGCGGAGGAAGTCTAAACACCTAAAAGAGCAAATCTCAGACTATCGATAGTCTGCGATTAGTTGTACGGAGTGAATTACGTCACTTTTTGCTCAACGAGGCGCGATAGGAGACGCGCCAAATACCGCCTAAAAGCTTACAGGTTCATTCAACGTTGGACAGAGTGCGGGATGGAGAAATGGGCGCGATTGGAAGAGCGCCGTGAAGTGCTGTTCCGAAAACATTTCTGCTATTACCTAACACGAAAACATTTTCTCGTCCAAAGTATTAAATAAAGATATAATGCCTTTCCACGAGTGGTGATAATGGATTGTTTAGTGATATGATTTAAACTGGAGGGCGCGCGCCTTAGCGCCCTAAGAACGAGCCGCCCCTGCGTTTTCCATTACACGGTGTAACATGTGAACAGAAATTACACCAACTTTGCGAGTTTCTATGTTTCATGGGGATGGATCATTTTACACCTTACTATCAAACTATCCCCAGTCAAATAAATGGCACGCTGGCAATCGCGTGGGCCACGGAATGTTGCTACTCCTGAATGTAACTCGTTAAACTGCATCCATTGATCGCCTAGCTCTATGCCAGGTTGGTTCCCATACTGTTTGGTGTGATTTCAGACTTTTCTGCGACTTGGGGAGACAAAAATTTGTTAATCATTTGGACATATTGCTCTGATGTGACAGTAATGGAATTCCCATTCTCATCCTCAAAGAAGTGAGGACTGATGATTATTCGAAAGGAAGCTATTGCACACCATACAGTAAGTTTAGCAGTGTGCAATGGTTCTCGAAGCATTTCTCAGCGGTTATTTGGCTCTCAGTACCAAAAGGTTTGTTTATTCACATATCCGCTCAGATGGAAATGCGTTTCATTACTCATTAGCGTATTGTGAATAACGTCTAACGTTGTTATTTATGACATATGAGAACTGGCAGAAAAAGTTGCACGGTTTACTGTATCACTGTCACTTAAGGTTTACAATACAGGTATTTGGATTTTGTACGGCTACATGTTTAAATCATTTTGAAGAATTTTTCGGACACTGGTATTCGACAAGCCACATGAAACTGTACGGCGTCAGGCAGAATGTTTAGCATAGGATAGTAGCTCTTGTGCGCGCAATGTTTTCGGGCGTACACACAGTTCTATGTTACCTGGAGGTTCTTTTTACTTCCATGTTCCATAAGGAAATGGAAGAATGATGGTCGCGAAAAAATCGAGTTCAAGATAAGGGCTGATTCCGATTGTCCTATCCTTAAAACATGAAGCAAAGTCATTTTCTGAAAAGTGTCTGTGTGTCGAATTTTTTCTATGGTGAACAATAATTGCCTCAATTTCAAACAAAATCAAATAATTTTTTGCATATGTGTCCGAATTGTAGACTCAAGGCCTATTGATTTTGGTTAAGATCATTGGTTAAAGGAGAGGGGTAATTTACCTGCAACATTTAAAATTTTAATTAGAGTAAAGTACTTAATTTTGATAAGTAAAGAAGGTCATAATAATCCACTGTAGAAAGGTAGATGAAATATCTATAAATAAAAAGGGTAGTTGAAGGGGAGGGGGTAATTTTTTGAAACTACCTTTTTCATATCGAATAAACTACTTCACTTTGACATATAAGATACCTTAATAATTACATATAATAAAACTATTACTCAACAAAGTGTAAATATCAAAAATGGGGTTGTTCGGTAAAGGAGGACGGGTAATTTACCTGCATTGTTTTATGTTTTAATAAGAGTAAAGTACTTAATTTTGATAAATACGTGCCCCAAAAATGAAGTCGTATTAATCCACTGTAAAATGGTAAATTATGTATCTATAAATGAAGAGGGTAGTTGGAGGGGGGAGGGTGATTTATTGAAATTTCTTTGCTGATATCAGTTAACCTGCGAGTATTTAATTTTGAAGGATAAGATACCTTAGCAATTACATATGATAAAACTATTATTCTATGTAAGTGTAAATAACATTAATGATGGGGATCGGTTGAGGAGGAGGAATGATTATCTGCGAAGTTCAGTTTCTTTATAAGACTAAAGTAGGCCTACCTAATTTTTATAGATAAAGTGACTCGAAAATAACATTATATTAAAAGACTACCCCATAATTACAAAAATATCTATAAATAGTGAAAATAGTTTGAGGGTGGGAATATTTTTTTTAGAAATTATTGAACCGAATTTAAGTAAATGATTTCAAATATAAATCTTAGAACATGGAAGTCATGTATGGTTCTCCAATCCGATATTTTCTTTTGTATGAAGCCGACTCAACCAAGGTCCAATTCTCGATACACCACTGACTGAAACAGCCACCTGCTTTTTTTTTAAGTTAACATTTGTCCATTTTTTTTTTAAGAAACCCTTTGTTTTTAATGAAGACAATGAGATATTTACAAGGTCATAGTTAAGGGTGAGATCTGACACAGTTGCAAGAGCTGGCATGTAAATAAATGCGTGGAAGGAAAACCTACTATTTTAGAGATGGATTACTAGTGAAAAGTAACAGAAGTGACTAGTCTATAGTAAATCAATCTGGAATTAAAAAATCAGACATACATACATGAGTGTTGAAACTACAGCAGTGGCGTATGCAGGAGGGGAGGGCTCAAGCCCCCCAACCGCAAAAATGTAATATGCACTTCCTTAATTTACTTAGTCTCATTTGAAATTAAAAAATTGCATATTTCATCCGATTTGGATGGGGATATAAATACTAACAAAATAAGTAGTTTATAATAACAATTATTACTTCAGTTATAATTTATAGTTTATTGAGTGGTGTATTACGCTGAGTGTAACATTCAGTAAGCTACCTGTTTTATTTCTCTCTCGCTCTCATTTGACGGCGCCACACCGGCCCAGGCAGCACTACCAGTGAACCCTAAGAATTTTTACTTAAATATTAAATAATATTTTTATGAAACTTAAATAAGTACATAAACCTTGTTCATAAAAATATTATTTAATACGCAAGTTAAATTCAGTACTTTTTTGCAGATATCAGTCGATAAATAAAACGATAATTTTAATAATGTCCCTAATTTCATATCTTAAATAATACTGCTGTAATAATGAAAAAAGTAAAAATTACTTTAAAAACCCTTTACATTTGTACAAAATTTTTGGAATAAGTTCCCCAATCATGAATAATACATTTTTAAGTAAGAAATTTGAAACCTACTGAAAATAATACGCCTACTAATAAACTGTAACAATTAACTGGCATATGTACTCTATCTTATACTATACGAAGTTGTAGAAGAGTAGGCTAATATATGGACTGCTAAGGCTCAGCCCCCTCCCCGATTAATTTCTGCGTAGGCTACTGAACGACAGTAATAGGGAAGCACAACAGAGGCGGTTGTCTTGGTACAAGTACAAACAAAGTGTGCTGAATAAACAGATTTCCAAATAAATTCAGTCATCCTTGTTGAAGAGAGATTTAAGACCAGGAGATTGCCAGGTTAGAAGAGTTGATGTTGGTAACCTCTTCTTCTTCAACATTACAGCCCAACGTGAACCCTGGTTTCCATCACCATCTTCTCCAAAGTCTCCTATCCATTGCCATCTCATTCTAACCCCTCACATCTATTCTTCTGATAGCTTCTAGCACATCATCCAACCATCTTATCCTAGGTCGGCCCATCTTTCTGCTTTTATAAACTTGCACCCTCAAGATTTTCTTTGGCATACACTGATCATCCGTCCGCTCTAGGTGACCCAGCCATTGAATTCGTTGAACGTTTATGAATCTTACAATGTCCTCATGCTTGAGTAGTTCATCCATCTCCTGGTTATTTCTTATTCTCTATTCATCATCTTCTTTAACCGGACCATAAACACGTCTTACGATCTTTCTTTCAAACCTTATTCTTTTTTTGTCAATGTCCGTGTGTCACCTTCATAAGTAACACCCTGGTCTGATTAGTCTTATATATTTTTATTTTGTATTACGACTAATGAGTTTGCTTCTCAGTACTCTGCTGTTGGCATAATATGCCCTATTTCCTATTTGTATTCTGTCATGTTTATGGACTCTTATCTATCATGTTACCCATGTATCTGAACTTGTTACCTGCATCAGATGAATTATTCTCTATACAGTGGTAACCAGAAGACATATAATTACCATAACTACATAAAATAAAGGTTCCTATGTAAAGCATGACAGTGGATCACACAGCTTTGCAATGTTGAGACAATTATGGACATACAAAGCCTGAGATGAAATACTCAAATATCATGCCTCTACTGACATTAAATTTTTAATTTAACGTACACAGCTGGAAATTATATTAGCGTGAAATGTATTTTTGTAAAAGTACTGTTGTATACATGACATATCAATGTTCACTTGAATGTATCGATATAAATAGGCAGGCGAATCATATATCTGATTACATACGTATGTATCGCAGTCATGCTATGTGTGATTAGTTTCCAGTTATCAATTTCTTAGTCACATAATTATATTTCTCAATCAGTATGATTCGATAGCCTGTCACCACATTACTAACGTTGATAGTAATTAAACAAACTGTTTTACACATATTTTTATGTATGTCATTGCATAAATACTCACTGAAACTGTAATCATGTATGACTTGGGAAGTTCAGATACAAACACAGGTATACAATGGAACTGGAATTGTTTAGAAGTACAGTATATGGTCTTCGTTACTTAGTGAATCATTTTACACACTGAAGGAGAGGCCAAAACATCTGTTAGTAACAACAGGAGTGGACCATGACCCAGTGGCCTGGAGTTTAATCAGTTTGTTGGCAACAATAAAATGTCAGTTTTATAACAAAGACACTACCTATGTCGAAATACCATACCGTAGTCTGCTTATAAATTACAAAGCACTTGAAGAAGCCCTGAGATCCTACTTACCAACAAAACTAATCTGCATTATGTACTCCTAGAAGCATCACGTGTAAAAGCAAAAGTATGAAGAAAAATATATCGAATTCGAACCACTAACTGGCTAGGCTTACTGTATATTAAACAGTCAGTATATTTAGAAACTAGTCTAAACAAGAAAATATTGTTTAAACTTTTGTAAAGACCACCTAAAACTATCTGTAATTCTTATCCCACAATCTGTGCATCACACCATTTTATTCATTCCGAAGAATTATATTTACTGCAAAGAAACAGACATTAAATTTTCAGCAGTATTGCATTAAGGATGCAATATATCCTTACTACGCATATTGCTCATTATTCATTGAGTTTATTCTTTCTCTATCTTCTTAAGCTCTAATCTTACACTTCCCTGGACCTTACTTCTCAACTCTGCTTTTATTTTGTCAGCCTGATGTCTACATCTGATTCACAGTCCACATTCATCTTTACCCTTCACAGGTGTGTAGAGACAAAAACATTATTTTCTACTATTCTCCATCTCCTCTTTACTTCTACATATTTCAGTGATTTTGTTTACTTTACAGTCTGAGAATCTGAACAATTTGTTAGGATATGAGGAAAGAACGGGACTGATGGACAGAATACAAACGACTTTCTTAAAGAAATTTAACCTATTTATTATTATACATTTTCATAGAACCATGCAAATTTGGCTTTAAATATTAATTATAATATCACAACTTGAAATAAACATGAATACAAAAGTACGTTTATTAGTTATTATTAACATTATTATAATAATAGGATGATATGACTGATTTTCATTATTTATTTTTAATCCTTAATTGCTATACAAGTATATTTAATCAAAACAACTCCATATGTGTACACACAAAGACATACGCACACAAATGTAAAGCAATCTTAATCGCTCCACACAGATATAGGCTGTTTATTTCTACATAAATAAAACTGTAACGCAATTATCTCACAAAACCAACTCGTATATTTTCAGCTCCTCAATTCTTTTCTATACT
This sequence comes from Magicicada septendecula, assembly GCA_034769895.1. NCBI lineage: Eukaryota > Metazoa > Arthropoda > Insecta > Hemiptera > Cicadidae > Magicicada > Magicicada septendecula. The sequence goes on along the minus strand of CM068374.1, from coordinate 398,391,360 downwards.
CTCACTCTCACTCTCTTAACACACTTCAAGGTATACACCATATAATTATTTGCATGTTGCTGAACTCATGTACAATATGAATTATTAACTTCTTTCAATAAAGTACAAACAAATTATTATTATTATAAATTATTTAATAAGCCTTTGATAACATTTTTGAACACTTGCACTGTATGGTTGGTTGATTTAACGAGTGGTGTGGAACATTACACCAACCTTTATAGAATGAAAAACGTTTACAGACATAATATAAGCAATATGTTTTCTGAACTGGATTATTGATTAATTATTGCTAAGGGAAGAATAATAGTTAACTGTTCAATCTGGCTAACCTTTGACACACACACACACACACACACACACACACACACACACACACACACACACACACACACACACACACACACACACACACACACACACACACACACACACACACACACACACACACACACACACACACACACACACACACACACACACACACACACACACACACACACAATACTGAACTGTTCTAAAAATGAACTACAAACAGTAACAATGGTACTAAACAAGAATAACAGTTAACTGTTCAATTTGACTAACACTTGCATGGAAACGCTGCACTAGATGACTGAACTGATTAGAAATACATAAATATGGGTAGACTAAAGAGTGGTACAAACTGTGGAGACAGGTAAAGAATCGAAGATTGGGTGCTTGAAAGTCAGCATAACGAAACATGGTTTTATAGTAATATTGGACTTGAATAAAGCAGAAGCATACTTTTTGTGGCCCGAGAAATAAGGAAAAAGAAACATAAGTACACAGTGTCTCACGTTTCAAATGACCGAAAATAAAATAATTAAAAATCATGAATATATGCTAAACGGAATAAGTTGAATTCTTTCAAAGAAAGAACAAAAATAGACTGATGGACATGAGTATCCAAGAAACAGGAAAATCCAAGAATATGGGGCTCTGATGGTTGTTTTAAATCTTTTCCATATTATAGATACAAGTTTCATATTTTGTAAACAATCTGAAAGATCGACAAAGGAGTCTAATGTCTCATAAAAAAGATCACAAACTGATGGGTGTTATAAAAAAGAATAAGTATTTATGTTGCATTTCCTTTAATAAGCATAAGTAAAGAGAATTGGAAGAGCACAAGAATTAGAGAATATTTTCTTTAATATGGATACAGGCAGAAGGGGGTTTTGAGAGTTGAACCCACCACAACTTTTCCACTAACCTAAAATACGTTAATATTATGTTCTTTTAAAAATAGGTCTACATATTATTTATAATAAGCAATAATAGTTAATTACATTTTCTACAGAAATACTGTTATGAGATGAAACTGACGAACTTAATATTTAACCCGTCTAATTTTTACAGAACTCTCCCCCCACCCTTTGAACTTGAAATAAAATTCTATATATAGCTAAGTCATTTTACAAGTGATTGTCAGCACAAAGTTCTACAAAATAATGTCTACTGCAGCAATAATGTATACCAGCAGCTAGACATGGCATCAGAGCAGTATGCATATCCGAGATATGACTGTGCTTAGATGGACACTTACAGAAAGAGAAAAAGTTCACGATATTGCAATGTCAAACAATGGATTGAACTGTACGTATTGCAACTGAACAGAGAAATGTTCAAGAAATGATTACTAACTTGCTGATAATACTATTGATACTTACTACCTTGGCATTCTGATAATGAAGTCTGTTTTTTCCTTCAAGATGTTCACAGGCAGTAACTGATTTTATCTGTCAAAGAATACCTATAATTGGCAGATCCATTTCATTTGAAGAAAAGTGTGTACAATGTCTCAAAACGTAGATGGTATTATGACTATGAAATCTTATTTTATGCAATTTGAGAATACTCATCTAAATATAATGAAAATATATCTTAAACGATAAATACAATTTAGTGGTTAAGTCTAACTTTTGCTAAACTTGTGTTGCTACCACTAATACTCACTTACACTTCCATGAGCGCTTTTAAGCCTCTCGGCTCATCTTCAGATGGAAAAAACCTATCTGAAGATGAGCTGAGAGGTTTGAAAGCGCTCATGGAAGTGTAAGTGAGTATTAGTGGTGGCAACACAAGTTTAGCAAAAGAAAATACATCTGGTTTTAATATTCTAATATTAGTCAGAACAGTGAAGTTCATTAATTTAAATTTTGGTTTCATTGACAAAATTTCATGTTTTTGTAATTTTGTCAATTACAAAATAACAAAAACCATAGTTATTACTCAGTTACAAATGTTCAATTTAATCTACCATCCTACCTGAAGAGGGACATATATTTACGGAAGGAATAATTAGGTATGTCTTTTCATTTTAAGTCCTACATGTGCAGTGAGATCTTGGCTTCTGTTCCACTGAATATGTTTGCTATAGATAAAGTTAAAACATCTGGACTAAAGCAATAACCTGAAGATGGCTATAAATTTTGGTGTCATATTAGTGTCACCAAAATGTTTTATAAATTAATTCGGTGACAAATTTGTATTAATGTTTGTTGTACAAGTTTCAAATAATGGTAAAACAAACAGGCACAGAGTCTCTCTTTTCATTTATGATTAGTTTTGTAATAATTTTTCACTCATTTTGTACACCATCCTACTACAAATGTGTGACTGACTCACTTCAAACGTTCAAAATAATCTTTCCTTTAGGCCTCTATTACACTGCGCAACTAATTTTAAGGCTACATGAAACTAGTTGCAGGATAGTAAAAACAGGCTGCAACTGCTCTGTAATAAGTTGCGGAGTAGGCGTGCCGTCTACACTATTATTACAAAGAGGTAAAGTTTGTTTGTCAAACCTCAGAAACTACTGATCCGACAAAAAAAAAAAAAAATCTTTCACCACCATATTCCTTGAAGTATGAGGATGGTTTTAGACACAAACTTGAACCGATACGGTAACTTTAATGATTTTCAAGAACAGAGTCTAAAAATGGTCCCATGTCATGAAATTTTTTTATTAATTTCCCTGCAGTGAAATTTTCGGCATATAACAAATTTCCATTCTATAAGTTATATCTACATAGTGTCAGAAAAGTAAATAGAGAAAATTCCAAATTTTATTTTAGTTTTCGTTTTAATAAAATCCTCTTATTCGTTTTTGATATATTGGTGGTTTTGTAAAAATGTTATACATCGTTTTGGTACCAAGCCATGAAATTTCTTCATTGCTCACAGAATACGCGCGCAGGTGAGTTGTATGCAATCGGTTGCATAGTGTAATAGTCTAGATTTGAATCAATGCCCCACATTGAGCACATGAAACTAATAGTTGCTCAAGCAGTTGCAAGGTTTGCAACTGCCTTGCAATTGATTGCAAACCATGCAACCAATTGCAGTATGTGTAATAGGTCTCATTTAAACAAATGCCCCACAACGTTTTCTGCAATCAGTTGCCTAGTGTAATAGAGGCCTTAGAATCAAACTAACGAGTTGCTACATGTCTATTATGTTATGACTTTGTGTTTCTTACAGCTGTTTGCATACATTACAAATAAATATAAGGATACTCATTAATATTATTGGTATCAATAATATTCTTATAGACAGTATACACAGCCTGTTGCATATATAGATTAGGTACACACACTGTAGCAACACATAAATTGAATGCACAAACAACAGCACACCTGAACACATCTTTGGTCTATACCTATACACTACCAACTAGTCATCACCACAGTTTCTTCTTTACATGCTACCTTACTGAACGAAATAACACACCCACACACACACCATTTGTATAAAGTCTGAGTTTATGGACAAAAATGTACACTTGTTTGTTACATAATTATTCAAAATTTCTTATTATTTACTGTTAAAAAAATTATAAAAAGCAACTTCATATACATAAAGAGTATTCCCAAACTTCAGGAAATGATTCTAATCATTGAACTGGATGCAAAATGTCCAATGCCGAAAAATACTGGACAAAAGTGTACACTTGGTTATTACAAAATTATTCAACATTTCTTATTATTTACTGATTAAAAAATTACAAAAAGCACTTCATATACATAAAGAGTGTTCCCAAACTTCAGGAAATGATTCTATTCATTGAACTGGATGAAAAATATGCAACAAACATATGCTGAAAAATACTTCTTTTTCTGTCACTACGTCTCTATATGTTAAAAAAATTACTGTAAAATGAAATCAGATGTGAAGCTGACATTTTGGTATACACAGTATGTTTACCATTTCCTACAAAACACTAACTTGAAAAATTTCAAGATGGCAGAGATATTACATTCCTTTTATAACAAAACATTTTTTTTTTTGTTAAATTTATTTTATTCAAACACTTTTTGCTACAGTCCATTTTTTGATGCATATTGTAACGTACCAAAATAGCAGTTACATAAAAAAAATGTCTAATACGTCAAATAAAAGAATAACATGAAAATATTTCAGCAAGCACAGAAGAAGGAACAGGAGAATAAAAATAAAATGTGTATCTACGAATAAATAATATTGAAACAACCCAACGAAGAAGAAGGAAGAGTAATAAGAATATCATCGAGTATAACAAAGAAAGAGAAAATACCATGAGTCAATATAATACGTTAGCATCCAGGCCCAATAGATCAAAATAGTGAGGGGATATGCCGAAAATAATTATCATCGTAAGAAGGAGACGAATCAAATGCAATCACCATAGTGAAAAAACAAACTAATTTGTTATAAGAGTGAAATAAATATAGGACAATGACTATCATAATAATGAATGAAAATGTGGAAGAATATGACTATATTCAGTGAACATGAATTATTACAAATAATGTGTAACCAAGGAAAGCACCAAAAGTGACAAACAACTAACCAGAAGAAGAAGAGGAAAAGAAAGGTACCATGAAGAATGAAGATTATGTATGACCAGTACAAGACATCAACATTCACAAGATATGGAAAGAATCAAAATCAATGTAGTGACCAGAATAAGTGTAATGATTATTGGAATACCAATAATAAAGAAACCAAGTGTTGAGCATCAATAAGTGATCACAAACAATGACAGTGAATACTTAGTATAAGTGTAACAACATGTGATATAATAACATTTTACCCCAAGTAAACAGCACAAACAATATCAGTGAAAGTGTTTATAACGGAGGGAAGTGATTAACCATTTGTAAGTGAAAGAATCAACGATTAACAAGTGAAATGCACAAACAATTAGTGTACCAAGTTTAATTCAAGATTGTAAAACCACAGAGATAATCAATAAGACCACCAAAAATATGATACAGAAAAGTGAATTAATTGTTCATAGAGATCAATAATAAAAGCTTTATAAGCCTTGATATGAAATGTGCCTGAATGTCATGGCAACACAGGACAAAATGTAGATGAATGTCAAGACAAATAGTAGTGAATAAACTAATTGTTGAGTATAAACAAGTCAATGTACCAAAGCCTAGATGCAACCCCAAAATATGTAACATAATTAGACTAAGAAAACCAGTATTATTGTTTCAACAGATAGTGTAAAAATGTGTACAAAATGTGTAAAACAATAATAAACCATTGTAGTAGCATGCCATAATGAGATGGCAATAGTTGAGATGAATACTGTAAAAAACGATGAAGCACATTGTTGTCAAACAAATGACACATAACCTCACATGAATTGGACCTACAACATAAAATCATATACATTAATTAAACAAAGTAATTATCCATAATTGTTTCAAACAGAGACTAAATAAGAATAAAAATACAAAATAATGGATACCATATGAACTGAAGGACACAACAAATGAATCAGATTAAGTACAATAACAATAAACCAAATAGACAGAACCCCAATGTGACAAGAGAGTTAGTCAAAAAACATTATCAAAACTTATAAAGAGAATGTACAAAATGTTACCAGTAGTTAGAGAAATGTTCAATTACTATGAGAACATCTCACAAATATTATACTAGTAATTTAATGATTGAAATTTAATAAACTAACTAACTGCAATCATAGAACTAGGTGTAAATAACCACCATACAATAACTTAGAGATTTCAGATAACAAAAAGTTAGTGAATACACTAAACTAACCATGTACAACAATTGTACACAATTTTAATTGTTAACAATATATCCAATGTGTACTAAAATAACTAAATAAGTGTGACAAAATGGCGAGATGAGAGCATAATGTATTTTGAATCATACTATATGTGTACACAAAATAACATTTTACCAAAATAAAGTATGAACAAATGTATATAGATATACCTATTAATGTTATGATACAAAAAATATGTAGTAGAATAAGGGATAATAGCGATATAAGTAAATGTAAACAATCGGACATAGTTGGCTTATACGCCATTAGCAAATTTTGTTTAAACTATAAATATAGCAACATTATGTATTAGCATGAAGGAGAGATGGACTCAAAATGTTTAGTAATAAGTATTAAGATGTAATTACAACAAAATATAGTGAAAAGGACTTATTTGTGTTAAGAACCGCTATATGAGTTTTGAAGAAGGTCAAGTGAATTATTAATGGACGGAATTATTGCTTGTTTGGACTTAAAATAAAGACGCAAGTGTCCGCGATTTAATGCCACTATCCAAATGACGATATGACAAAAAATAAGAAACTTATAGCCATTATAAGTTTTTCGATCATTTTCGAATGTCCATGTACACGTCAGAGATAATCTCAAACCCAAACTTAGTAACGCTAAAAATTAGAATTTTTATTTAACCAAAGCGTTTGGGGTAGAGAGTATAACTATCTAAACCAATCAAATGACTTAATTTCACCAGACGAAAAGAGACGCTTTAGCGAGATGAGTTAATTGTCTTCCAACACTCGAGGCGAAAGGAGCGTGTCACAGTCGTCAAGACATATTTTAAAATGTGCGCGTCACCCCAGTAACGTGGTCAAACATTAACCTATACTGAACACCCCATTATCGAGTGACAGTGTAATAAGTGAATAGTGAACAAAAGACATGACCAGTGTATAATAAGGGTCATGTCAAGTGAAAGGAAACAGGGAGTACAATACTTTAACAATTAAAAAAAAATATTAATGAAATAATTCTCGTTGGTTAAACGAAAATTATTGTTTGACTGCACTAGTCAAGTAAAAACGCTTGAGTGCATTAACCGATAACGATGAATAATTATCAGAATTTGATGAACAAAGTTATAGTCCATTGTGATGGAGATAATTAATTAAAGAATGTATTTTATATTTAAAGACTAATTGATAACAGCGGAATTAATTTTAAATACCGCTCACAATTACTTGTAAATATAGTCGCTTAATTGACTATGGATTTCGTCTTGATGAATAATAATTTTCTTTTGTGGATACTATCATTACTGATAATACTACATCATATTAATAATGAATAAAGCGTTCGTAAAAATAGTATTAAGAATTTTATATGACATT
>CM068374.1:397123438-397133417 GCA_034769895.1 Magicicada septendecula | reverse complement strand
AGCCCATAAAGAAGTGTGGGAAGAGCCATCGTAACATGTGAGAAGAATTATCGTAAACTAAACTTACGATACTATTAACGACGGAAATCTTGAGAGTACTACAATATAAAAACGAATGTAGCTCCAATGAAACTGCGTAGCACCCCCATGTACTGTGCAGACGATGTTTTGTAGCCGGAGCAGTCTGACACGATGCGATGTCTAGACACCCTTGTTTACATAGTGTAACCTAGATTTAATCATAGCGCGTGGGTTACTACTACTAGTCATCGCTTTATTGATTCCGCCACTGACCGACTTCGTTTTTCATTCGAACTGATCTGAAAGCCTAATGCCTAAAGCTCTCCCATTGCCACCCTAAAGTTTCCATTATCTTAATTAATCACAACGTGAACACTACGCCCTTTAACACTGTGATTAAACCAATTCAAAGGGCTTAATGTTCTTCAATCTTATTTTAAGATTGTCATTTGAATAGACTAGACGTATTGATGGAATCGCTTCATATTTAGCGGCAAACATTTTAGATCTTTTCCGTCTAGTGGCAGCATATGATAACAGAGCACTCCACCGCCGCAGCCTAATCAATCACTGCAATTGTCAGCGTAATTATCATGAATTTCTTACAGTTGGCAGCGTGAATTTCAAACGAATTCAGCTGTACAGTTTCTATAGGAGAAACGTGTTTTACTTAACTCGACAATGTGTGTGACCAGCCATAAATGAAATTATTTACAACCTGTAAAAAACGCCGGTTTTGTTCCAGAAAGAATTACCGGGAATCAAAACAATTTCGACAGGATCCTAATCAGTGCCCGATAAGATATTCGCATAGTCATCTATTTCATTTTTTTTCTATTAGCGGAGGTCCTACTGTCTATGCCGCATCCCCCATTTCGATCGCCATTTCTCTCTATCCTTCCAGTCATCATCTTCAATAGCTCGATCTCTCGTGCTTTTCCTAATTCCTGTTCTCCATTGTGTTGTCAGTCTTCCTTTTCTTCTCCTCTTTTGTGGTGTGTAAGTCAATGCATTCTTTAGCCATCACTTCTCCTCCATCCTCATTACGTGACTATACTATAGCAACTGTCTGGATTCTATTCTTTCTGCTGTTGTAAATACGCGCCCTGTTTTCCTACTCATATATTTCTATTTCTTCTTGTATCTTTATATCTATTTCATTTACTGATGGAGAAAGGAGTACATAGCTGTGAAATTCCTTCAGAATCAGATCATCATTTACTTACGTATCAATTGGCTACTGAACTTGCCAGCAGAAGTGGACGAGACTCGTCTTACGAGGAGTAAGTAAAACAGTGGAACAGTTGCGCCAAATCGATGGGTGTTTGATGGAATGTGTCGTGAAACAAGACCTTCTTTTCTTGTGATTCTCTATCAAAGACGAAAAAAACTTCTTCTCCTCCACGTCAAGGTATAGGCTTACAGCCTGTTCCGCCTTCACTGAAGCCGTCTCTTCCTTGGTCTACCTATATCTCGTCTCTCGTCTCCCTTGAGGTCTGTATCTTATTACTTGTTTAGGTAATCTCATATCTTCCATTCTCTCGATACGCTGAATCCATTTTATTTTTCCTTCCCTTATTCTGCTGGCCATATAATAGTATACATTTAACTCGGTTATTATATTTTCATTTCGAATTAAATCTCTAAGTGTGCGACCTTTAGTTTTTCTCAAGAACTTCATTTCACTTGTTTGTATTCTTCGCTCATCATTTCTCGTCATCATCCAAGTTTCACTTCCATAAGTTAAAACCGATGTTGCCATTACTTTATAGAATTATATGTTGTTGTCTTTCCTTGTCTTATTTCCAAGTGTTCTGTGTACAGTGCCGCATATCACTTGAAATCTATTTATTTTTATATCGATGTCGTTGTCGTACTCATAAGTTACATCGCACCCTAGAACAAGAAGAAAAAAGCTGGTAAAATTGCATGAATTTTTGCAATTTTATCAAAATTTTTACCTTGTTTTAGGCTCTGAAGTACAAAAGATTTTGAAATTTTTAAAACTGGTCCGATATTCAGATTGTGGTTTAAATTACCTTTAAAGACCTTTAGGGGCGCCAAAGGCTGGTAAAGGATACTGAAGGGCGCTGAAGGGCTGTTTTTTTGCCGAAAAGAAATGGACCAATAAATTTCCGTTAATGCCCACTGTTCCCGACAAAAGTTGGAACTTGAGAAATCAAGTCAGCTCTGCCAGCAAAGCCTACTTCCACGTCCTCGAAAGGGAAAGCCACGTGACCCCTGGAAAGCATGGGGTACAATGGATGTGCGTTATGTAACTGTCGGAAGAGGTTGAAAGGCGAGTTTCCAGCGCATTAAAACTGGAACCTTCGGCTAGGGGAGACAACCCCAACAGAAAACGGGCCTGTTAATATACCTGAAGGTGGCAGCCCCACCACCTGACTATTTAGCTAGAGATTGGTTACCTCTACTACAGAAACTAAAACATACTCAAAATCTTCAAGAAAAGCCGGACGGTAGAAAAAAAATATAAAGTAAAATACAATAATGGTTAAAAAGTGTAACGAAGTTTCAGGGAGTGCGCTGCTGGCGTTGGCACATGTAATAATTTTGTTCACTGTCATGCTGCCACTAAAAGAAACAGATCCAACATTTTGATTACCGTGCATTGATAGAAAGGTCACGAATAAAACGAGAAGCATTACTATGTACCTAATAGTCTATCTGATAATGTTGTAGCCTATTCTCTTCGATACTGTAAAAGCTGCCGTAAGTCCAGACAGGTTGCAGTATCTTGTATACAATTATTTTACTGTACATTGACAGTTGAGAATTTCCTCTCGTAAGTGCAATACAATTCACTGTACCATATGGCCAATTCCTCTCTTATCTTTATTGTGCACCAAAAAAGTTAGCGCCATCTCACTTTAGCGTCAAAGATCGCATCAAGATATTTTGCAGTGTTTCCGTAAAGAACGACATTTACAGCGATTATCAGAGCTAATTCCTTAAAATTTTGTTTGCGAAGTTGGTATGAACTGATTTCTATTCGATCAGCTTTGTTTTCCGGCTCTTCGTCCGTTCGTTCGCTCTGTGTAGAGAAGTCGTAGAGTCTTCAACAATGTTCCCTGTCGCCAGGGTAGTAGTATCATCTGCAAACGTAGACAAGAAAAATAATGTTTCCAGTTTGTGACACGTCGTACGTAATGTTGTCGGTCTAACACCTGCCGTAACAACTGTTTTCTTAACACTCCGTCGTTTTTTGCGGCCTGGAGGAGATCCGCGAAGGTGGGATAAGAAACGTTGCTGTCGATGTCAAAAATTTACAGCAACCATCCACGGCCCAACAGCCCGGTATTGTTATGTTACTGACATCGGCTTAAGACAAGCTTATGATATTGTGTAAGCTTAAGACAAAAATTGGGATCCACTTTTATTTTTTCTCCAGTATAGAATACTTATTTTCCACCTTATTCTGAAATAATTATTCGAAATGTATTTCACCATGTTTATATATCGTCGATCGACTTTTGGATGAACAAAATCCGATATCCAACTAAAACAGTCGCCTTTACGCGCAACGTTTCAGATTAAATATTTGACTACCTTCTTCTCGTTACGGTATAGCTTTCTACCAAACAGGACACCAAAAGAATAACAATGGTTGAAACAAAATAATGACTAAGAAGATAAATAATAGATGTATTGGCACGGAGACGTAAATAATAAAAAAAATATTAAATAAATCAAAAAATTCTGAGAACTCCTTTTCGCCCCTGCTTTGACAAATGGTAAAATTATGTAGAAGGCAAGTTCGAAATCCTATACAACGAGAACGAAGGCATATAGCCGTAAGCCGTAGGCTTAGTGAAGGATATGAATACACAGAAATCTAAGTAATCATCAACAGAATATACTAGTAAGCTCCCTAATTTGCAGAACTCGCTCGCTATTTTGAATGAACTACATTTATTGTTACATACATTTTTGTATTAAATAATTTTTGAGTTATGGAAAGGATTTCAAAAATTCCGGTTGCTGTACCGTTTCTTTAGCAATATAACATTTGTAGAGCACATCGTCATACAATAAACGCTAATAATTCGAATAAACGGATTTGGATTACAATTCCTTGTAGTCTGACATTTTCATCTCTTTTAAAGGGCCCATAATTTTAAAAAGGGCCAAAGATTCCTATATTTTTAAAATTTCCGAAACTTAACACTACATACTGATGTTAGTTAAAATTCTCTTTAATTTGATACTTCACACAGTTTTTGCAATTTTATAAAAGTTTCACCTGTTTTTTAGGCTCTGAGGTACAAAATATTTTGAAATTTTCAAAAATGACACTATATTTAGAGTGTGGTTTAAATCCCCTTTAATTTGATACGACACATGAGCTTCGGAATGATCTAAAACCACTGCTGATTCGATGCGTAGCTAATCAAGAGGTGCAAGAAAACTAAAACGTGGAACATGAGAGAGAGAGAGAGAGAGAGAGAGAGAGAGAGAGAGAGAGAGAGAGAGAGAGAGAGAGAGAGAGAGAGAGAGAGAGAGAGAGAGAGCTTGTATCAAAAAATAAGACGAAAAGAAAAGAAAATCACATAGGCTGAGCATATCTGATTGAATGCTATTATCAAAAATATAATTTCTACAACTGGAGACTTCCTTAAAGGTAGAACTTGATTCCCAAATAAGAACTGGATCAACAGTAGTAGTAGGCCTACTGGTAACCAGTATAACCGGTGCATTGTTACGTATGTCTAAACTCAGCATTGTTGTTTGTACTGTTGTCTCCGCTTTGTGCAGTGACAACAAAGGGTCGCTGACACCGGTAAGTGTTGTTAATTACTACTGTGATTGTGACGCACGCGGGGAAAGACAAAACGTCACAACTCGTCTCACGCACAATGGGTTCTAACTACCTGAGGGATGCGTAACAATCGGAAGTAATGGCAAAGGATTAAACGTGTGTAATACGCACCCTACACGAGGGTGATTAGCTTCTCTCCAGCGACTGGTATTACTAACCGTTTGTGTACTACTATACGGTTGTGTCCATCAATAGAAAGTCAAATTATCCGGCATTTGTCAAAATTCATGGACAAGATAAACAAAATTGTCCGGGAGATGAATTGTCGTGAACAGTGTAAAAATCATGTTCGGGAGCTAGACTCGGGAGCATACGTATAAAGGCGAGAGCTGCCAGCAGCACAGAGGCAAGAGCATAGTATCACGTGATGTATCAGCCAATAAGAGCCAGTCAATCGTTTCCCTTACTGGCTGTCGCAGTGTTACACACTGTCTCCCTCTGCGCAATGCGCTTTCACTTTTCGCCTTTATATGTGCTCCCGAGTATAGGATCAGTAAAGAAGATCCAAACTCTAGGTTTAGATCTAGTTTACAGAAAATTGTATAACACATTCCAATGAAATCCCATGGCTACATGTCGGTATATGTTGGTATGTTGTACTTTGGAATGTCTTTTGATTATCTGAAGTTTTGAGCTTAACCGTCCATACGACGTCCCTTGCCACAATAATGTAATGGCTTGAAATTAATGTCAAAATCTGCATACCCATGGTTGGACTCCATGAGGTGACGAGCGTAGTTAGATTTAATACGTTCTAACTTTGTAATTTTGCTCTTAGGCAAATGTTCCCTAAACCGCTCTCGAAACCGTCTGCCAGTTTGGCCTATATATATATATATATATATATATATATATATATATATATATATCTTGTTGCAGTCATTACATGATAGCTTGTATACACCTGTTTGCTTCTCTATAGGTATTTTGTCTGTTGATTTAAGCATTTTTTGTAAGTTATTATTGGTACGGAAGATCACTTGGAAGTCAAATTTGTTTAAATTTTTTTTTAAATAAGCGGCACTATATTTGTACACTTTGCTGATATATTTCACAATATTAGTGTTTCTATTAATTTTAAGTTTATTTTTTAAATGTTTCTTCAATAGTGTATCTATTAATGTGCTACTAAATCCGTTTCTTGTGGCTACGTATTTTATGGTATTTAATTCATCTTTAGAATCGTCTGTTTCCAGTGGTATATTGATTAACCTATTTATAAAGCTATGGAAAGCTGCTAATTTTTGTGAATATGGGTGGTGTGACTCTGCGTTTATAGTCAAATCCGTGGTTGTAGGTTTTCTGTAAATTTTCAACTGAAATTTATTTGCCTTCTTTATTATGGTTACGTCCAAAAAATTAATTTTGTTGTCCTCTTCATGTTCTATTGTAAATTGAATATTATTGTGTACGCTGTTCATATAATTTTTTAATTTCTCTATCTGGCGCGTAGTGCCATCAAATATAATAAAAGTATCGTCGACATAGCGTTTGTATAAGATTATTCTATTTAAATATTTATTGTTATGGGTAAAGAAATTCGTTTCCGTAATTGTTTATGAATATGTCAGCTAATAGACCTGAGAGTGGTTAGCTGATTTATTATAGTCCAATTAGCTGACAAACTCATAAGTTTCGAAAGCGGGTTAGGGAACATTTGCCTAAGAGGAAAATTACAAAGTTAGAACGTATTAAATCCAACTACGCTCGTCACCTCATGGAGTCCAACCATGGGTATACAGATTTTGACATTAATTTCAAGCCATTACATTATTGTGCCAAGGGACGTCGTATGGACACACTCGAGGAATATGAGATTTACAAGGCATTTAAAACCAATCCTGGAAATGTTTTAAATGATCAGTTATCTTTCAAATCACATTATTTATTTGATACAGCTCTTAAGTTCGAGACACAAGACAATACTAAATAACATTAATAAATATACACCTTGGACATGAGTTCTGATAAGTTTGACAGTACGAACTGGACCTCCATACAGTGCGCACTGTGCAATGTGAAAAGGCCTAAGTTTGTAGTGTAAATTATGTGTATGTGTGTCATTGTGTCATTAATTTTTAACGTTTGACGACGGAAGAGTGATTAACCTCTGAAGATGAAACCTTAGGTTTTGAAACGCGTCAGGACAAAATAAGGAGAAGTCGCAAGACGTTTATTAAGGTAATTTTTAATTATTAACATTTACGCGACTTGGATACCAAAAAACATGTTTATGAAAAAATAAAGTTTTAATTACTCACATTCTTAAACACGATCGATTTCGGTCACAGACCATCGTCAGGTCATATACAGCGCACTTACCGACACAATATCGTAAAACAGCCACTATTTACAAAAACGAATTCTCGAGTTCTTGAGAAACCTTGGACACCGACGTACGTATCACGTTCATTAATCAATGTCTACGAATTCGTTTTTGTAAATAGTGGCTGTTTTACGATATTATGACTGCAAGTGCGTTGTGTATGACCTGACGGTGGTCTGTAACTGAAATCGATCGTGTTTAAGAGTGTGAGTAATTAAAACTGTATTGCAAATCATATGTATAGTACCTTTAGGCTATGATCAATAAATACACTACAATAGAAACTTGAGTCATACTTCGTTTTCGTTCCCGGTTGTGCCCGGGAGGTTGTGCTAATCGCCAAGGTTATGCGTCTTTTCGAAGCTGCGGATCTGAAAAATTGACTGCTGGTTATTTTATATTACGCTGTAAGTTAAGCCTACTCAAACATGAATGTCGTTTTATTCCTACACATCTTTTTTTCATAATTCCTTTTTGCAGGATGACTTTGGAGCATATGGTACTTTTCTCCGCTTAGTATACGACACGACATAGATATCGTTTATTTTTTAATTAATATAGCTTTCTTCGTTTTTTTATCCTTATTAGCACTTCTTTATTCGTGATTTTCTTCAACTGTGATATTCTCAATATCCATCGATAAATACACAGTTCAATTGCCTTTGTTTTCCTGATATCTCTACTGAAGATGGCCGGCGTGTGCGCGGCCGAAATGTCTGGCTTTTCAGGAAATGTTAATAATAGACCACGAGCTAATAACACGGTAAACATGTTCCATAACCAATACACTAGATACTTGTTGACTCGTAACAATGCAATTACCTTATAATTAATCATTAAATATCGCGTTTGTCAGACAGCAACTTCATTTGCTTCATATTACTGGTACTCAAAGCATATGCTAGCATGTTTAAATAAAACTTTGTATAAGTAACGACTGAAGGTTTGGACAATGTGTGTTAGTCGATAAGAGACATGTTCAAATTGTTAGTTTTAAGTATTTTTAGACAGTAAAAAACTGTTAGTGTTGTGAAATGGTGAAAATAAATCATATTAAAATGAATAACTTTCGTTATATGTGGAATTATGAGATGAGACTTGTACCAGAATACGCCTAATGAAAAGACCTGTCAAATGTCAGTAATTGTTGGTAATTTAAAGAACCGAATATAAGAGTTTTTTAAGCATGAAAGTTTTATGGCCCATTAAATAAGTCGTAAAATTATACTGTTTTTTTTTTTTTTTTTGACAGGCCGTGCTTTGCTTTCGAACAACCTTATGCAAGAATAGTTTTATCTTGGCCTAAGTAGCAGAGAAGCGTTACGAATTAACCAACCAGCGTACGACTAATAGGGAAATTTTTTAGTTGAATTCTAATTTCTTGTTAGGCTCTTAGGTAACTCAGAAATGTGCAGACGTATTGCACTAGTTTTAGACGTTCAGTCTACTAGGCGGTATAATATCAGCTATACTTTTTCCGTTCTTAGCTTAATACTGATGTAAACAAACAGGCGTGTCTCTGACAGAAGGAGTACATGCAGGGTACGTATAATATTGATACTGTATAAACACACGTAAATTCTAATAATTTGTTCTGACCAAAATAAAACTTGTGTGACTGTGTCAGACCGACAGTGAAACACCAGTTAATGGCTTGTTTTATTAACCGTTTAAATATGGAAACAAACAAAAAAGTAAAGTTTATTTAAAACGAAAATAGAAGCTGTGATAATTACCAGTGTACTGAATAGTATCAGTTGATGTCAGAGAGTAATTCAATATCTTCCATATCTGTGTCTGAACTTGTATCATCACTTGAGTCAGCGTTACTATTATTGATTCATTGTCCACAATGACGTCGGTAATGTGGGCCAGTTGCCATAGCTTATCATCTTCCTTGATTGTGTGCTGCATACAATGACTCCACTTGTCCTCCGTTGTTTCATTTACCGACTTCTCAATAGATTGTTTTATATCAAGTAGCTAATGTTGTGTTGTGATGGGCAACATTCCCTTTCAACTGGCTCCATATTAATTCAATACGATTCAGAATACAGTGATAAGGAAGAAGTCTTAAAATGACGTGCCCCGATTTAAGTGGCAAGATAACTCTCACATGACTATACAGACATTCTGCACATGAGCGTAACACATTACTGTGTGAACAGTGTCAACGCCTCTGACCGATAGCCTTTCAGGTTTGGCACGTGGGTTTGTTTACATCACGATTGAACTAAGAACGGAAAGAGTATAGATGTTCAGTATCGGCTATTATAAATTGTATTCCAGAGGCCCACTATAACATCTTAACTTGCGTTATAACATAGGGAACACGCATTAATTGGTTCTGCCAATTATACAGGCTGCCTTCGTTGTAACAAGATGAAAATTAATCAAATCACTAAAACAATTAATATACAAGGAACTTGGGGGGGGGGTAGTCTGCTGATTTATGCACTCAATTTAGTATTGTACTAAAGATGACATCTCTTTATTTATGTCTATTTGATTATACATAACATATCAACTTTTAACTTACAGTGAAAATTGTAATGGGTTTTCTACATTAAGATTTATAATACAGTTAGCGCTTTTTACCTCGGATCCGAGTTTATATGTATTACTTAGGAATTTAAAGTTTACTCTACTCCATTAATGGATTACTTTATTACTCTTTATACCATTTGAGGAATGGTTTCATTTAGTAGTGCAATGTTCCAACGCTACATCACACGTGTTACTTTTTTAACTTAAGGTTACTGAAGTTACTTGTTACAACATTTATTCTTAAACTT
>CM068374.1:396958438-397118438 GCA_034769895.1 Magicicada septendecula | reverse complement strand
GGTCCGTACCCGTTCGCCCCCCCGTAAACATGCTCCTGCTACTAACCGTGGAAATAACATTGTTATACTAACATGGATTGCGACTTGTAAACAGCAGAAACAATTATCGAACGCCGTAGAAACCGATATGCACACACTTTATTAACACTTTTTTTAAAACAATAGTAGCACTCGTATTACAATAGATCTAGGGGCGTATTTACGGAGGGGGAGATGAACGGGACCGGGCCCCCTTGATGTGACGAGAAAGTTGGTGAGAAATTTTGTTAATCTATTAATTTTTAGGGTGTTTCATTAACTTCCCAGCTGAGTACGCTAATACAGTAGTAAATTTTTTTAATAGAGGTCTGCAAACAAGTTTATTACACTGCATTTGCGTGTACGTTTGAAATATGAAATATAGGAAAATCAATTAAGTCAATAAGTATCGTAGAAAAACAATGTATCAGAAGCGCTTACTTTTATTGCGTTATTACTTTAATGGGATTGATTTCAGTACGTTACACTTTTTCAGCCACTTTTAAGATTGTACTGATTAGTCTTAACTTGTTTTTTCTTTTGTATGAAGCCGACTCGACCGGACACCCCACCGCAAGAACAAATTCTAGATAAGCTGTATTCAGCACTGTAGTTATAGGCCTACCTTTTACAAAAAACACTCAAATGTCTATGCAATTATTTTTTAAAGAAAATTATTTCCAAAATTTCTGACCCAGACAAACTTCTTTGTTTAAATTCAAAATTAAAAAATAAAAACCAATTCACGAGAACAAATGTCGCAACAATTTGAAGAAAATTTTTAAAAATTAAGCGTGACTGAGCTGACGTAAATTAAACTTTGTTAGACCAATTCTAAAAAATGTAGCAACTCTGACCATACTGTCGTATGGTTCGGTCAAACACAACCATGCAGGTAGGCGGACGTGGGAGTTCTTGCAAGAAGATATTAGGCCTACTGACAATTTAGTTGACGTTTGTGTGTTAAACACTGTCGTTGATAAACGTTGCCGTCTACTGTAGTTTCTGCATAACACTGTACGATTTCTTTATGCAATTTTTGTACACGATAAACATCTGAACGAGTTCCTATAGAATACGAACCAAGGTTTTTTACATCAAACGTTGGAGAATGTTAATGAGTGTTTCCTGTTACACTCATTACTTATGTTGTTGTGTGTTTATGGGAATGGCCATGGTCGCTGTACTATTCGGCTCAAGTGCCATTACTGACGTCCGGTAAACATTTTCTAGCTTCTGATTAATTTTTTCTCTCTAAAAGCATACGAAGAGCAACCAGCGATTCCTCTCTTCTTCTACTTCTTCATTACATGGCTTGGGCTATAGCTCGTTCCGACTTCACAGAGTCTATGACAATTTTTCCAGGGTCTTCCACGATCTCTCGTCCCCACTGGCCTATATTCAAATGCTTGTTTAGGAATACGCGTGTCTATCATGCGTTCCACATTAGAATTCCAATTCTGCCTGTATTCCTTTACTCTATCCATAGCTGACTCAAACTTCAGGTCTTTCCTTATGTCATCGGTTCGTAGATAATCTCTCAAACTACATCCGTTAACTACTCTTAAAAATTTCATTTCCGAGACCTGTATTTTTTTAATATCTTTTTGCAGGTAAGTTCATGTTTCACATCCATACATTAAAGTCGGCACAGCCACGACCTTATAAAACTTTAGCTGTCTCTCCCTATGCGTTTTATTCTTCAACAGTCGTCTTATTGTTCCACAGATATAACTAAGTTTATTTAACTTTCTTTCGATATCGTTGTCTTCTCTATACGAGATGTCACATCCCATATTTAATTAAAATGTGATACCTGCTCCAAAACACTATTATCAATTAAAATTGTTGCTCTTACAGGGTTCTTCCATAGGAAGGACATTGTTTTTTCGATTCCCCTCTATTTAATTAAATACATCAGTAAATAGTTTTTCAATATATGTTTAAATAAGTTCTATTTTTCTAAACGTGTGTTAGAACAAATATTTAATTACGTCTGGTTTAGGTATTTATTATGACACTGTAGTACATTCATTCTTAAGAATGAATAATTAATATGAATATGAGTGGTATAAACAAGAAATTATAAAAACAAAGTAATCGGACAAACGCCCTCTGCAAAAATATCTTTAAAATCTTTACGCTTTCGGAAAGTATTTGAATGTTCTGATCAATTAAACGATATGCGTTACCTATTAATCACATTAGAAATATAAAAATAATTAAAACCAGTTACTTTTCCTGAGTTATCGTTGACAATGTATTTTAAAATTCTGTGTGAATTTCTCTGGAAATACTAAAGTGATTATGCTTGCTGTCTGTCCACATAAAGGACATCGAACCAGAAAGGAAAATCATCATCATGCGAAGGAAAAGAAGCAGACCAGAATTAAAACGAATAGACGGGATTGAGACGATCTGAAGAAAGTGGATGTCAAAATTGGATGACGTTGTGGCACGGACGGGTCGTAGAAAATGCCAAAGCTCACGAAGGGCCTGACGGTCAGAAGAAAGGAACAGTTATCGATTTCATTTTATAGTTATCGAAAAATATTATTTATTACGGTATGCGAGCGATGCATCTTATTAAACTCATGTGTTCGTACATCGGCGAGATGATAAGGAAGAGGATCAAGGCTTCGCGTAAAACGTACCCTGAGATTAAAGTTGTGCGGGACACAAAGAAGGACAAAGCCGGCCAATTGTGCAGATTAGTACCTAGACGGCCCCCTTTCTTAATACCTGCATTCGTACAGTAACAGCTATGCTCCGGTCTCAACTGTATTACCTTATTTTTTCTATTACATCGTGATAATGCGGAGAACTACAAATTAAACGGACACAATCAGTAACTTGTCATCGATACATTTCGTATAAAGTATGCAAGGCTGTTTACACGATAACGTCCATGGAATTTAATATTCCAGCGAGTCGCCTTACAGTTAGATGTGTTTACGCTTTCGCTGTGATTCTAATCAAGATAGGTTTTTTAAGATTTTCAAACTGAAAAATAAAGCATTTAACATACTAAAAGTAAAGCAATAAAATATATAAAAAGATTATTTAGAGCTGATCTGAACATCGAACTGTAGCTGTTGTATGACGTACGAGGGTCAGTTCAAAAGTTCGCGGAGTGACATCTATAGCTCAATGGTGGAAGTAAAATCTCTCGTGTGCTGCAAGACGCATATTTCGAGTAAACACCTGTTAATTTCCAGATATATCTGTCAATTTATTCACTTTTTACCAGCAGTTTGAAATTTTCCTGTCACGCATGTTTTTAAAATGCACAAAATCAAACATCGTGTTGTGATGAATTCTCCGTTAAAAACGTTTCAGGGCCAATGGAAAATCAAAGCGAAATTGTAAATGTGTTAGGAAATGCTGGGCTTTCAGAAACAACGGTAAGTGGGGCACACTCGAGTTTAAAAGTGGTCGTACAAGGAATGAAGACGATCCCAGAAGTGGACGTCCAAAAAGGGCAACAAAAAATGACATTATTTAAAAAATGTCATTGGGTGTTGGAAGACCGCAGACTGAGGAGTGGATGACGTTGAAATCATATGCATCTCGTATGAGCGTGTACATCACACTTTAGCTCAAGAACTTGAAGTGAAAAAGCATTGTACAAGATGGCTGCCGCATCTGGAGTTGTGGCATTTGGGGGGGGGGGGGAGGCTTCCAGTGCAGGGAGGATCATCTTCAATGCTCGTACGACCACATTTAAACTCAAGTGCCTACTTACAAACCGTTAGTTTTGAAGTCGCAGCATCTCCTGATACATTTACAATTTCGTTTGCGCTAAACAATTTTTAACAACGAATCACACCACGATATTTATTTTTGTCCGTTTTTCAAAACACGCACGACACGTTAATTTTAAACAGCTTCTAATCAATGAACAAATTGATAGATAGATTTGGAAATTAACAGGGGTTCATATAAAATACAAATCATACAGCACACGAAAAATTTTAGTTTTACCCGTAAGCTACACGTGTCGCTCCGCGCACTTTCCAACTGACCCTCGTACACAACAGATTCGATTATCGGTTAAAAGTGAAGGAGTTACGGTGCTTGTTATTGTAATGCTTTCAATTAACATTAAGGAAAGTGCACAAGTTTTCACTTTTGCGGCAGAATGGAACCCATTCTCTTTTTCGTGCCTGCGTTTAATCGGATAATTTTATGTAGGCATGGTATGGACGTATGTGTGTGCGCGCGCGCGCGCGATCGGAGCTTAATTATTAATTCAACTTTTGTCATAGTATTTGCTAAAAAGTTAAAATTCAGCACGAGGTTGTGGAATCGATAAATTTGTGTGTACAGGCCATGGTGCGTATGTGCACATAGTATTCAGCAGAATTTAATGATTAGATAAATCGATGTATTTGACGTGTAAGGAACAATCAGAGAGATAAGTTTTCTTCTACTTCATCAACAACATCAATATCATCTTCTTCTTCTTCTTAAGGTTTTTCCGTCATAAGGGATTGCTGTTACCTCATCAACAGATCTATTATAGATTTTCACAGCTTCCAAACTCAATTGCTTATCAGATATAATATAGTCTCGGTTGTTCGTTGGTCCTGAGAAACATCATTACCGCTCCAGTGTTATGACACTATCCCATGTGCTTTTCTTCCACTTTCGGCTGTCTGAGGTCTGTTACGGATTCTTCGACGTATTTCGTCATCATAACCATCATCGGCGCTGCATGCGGCCTGCCAGAGGCACCATCGTTGTCTTCATTCAAGGTACAAATGTCCATCTCTTCATATGGCATCCCACATTTTATGTCTCTCTACTTATTTAGCCACACTGTTTATTGACTCAACCCATATCTAAATCCACATTTTAGGGTTTAAAATGTACTTTCATTCATTTTGCTCGTTGTGCTTGTCCTGTACCATAAATTAAACCCTCATATAACATTTCACTGGCTTCTTCCTAAGATATTCTATTTACGTGTGAGTATACATCCTGTAGACGTATTAACGCTCATTTATGCATGTAAATGCAAATTAATGTCGCTATAGTTAGTTTTGGTACCTTGCTCATCCCAACGTTTAGCCACGTTATGAAGCACATAAACACTGTCTGCTGATTATAGCGTTATTAATGTGTAGCGTAACGCAGAGCATAACCGTCTTTGTTTTGTACGTACACGTAACTACACTCTTTAATTTCCTTTCGAGAGCCTCCAGTTTATTAGGTACGTTAATGAGAACCGTGAATCGTTACGTGTAGTAGTGTCAAACGCGACACGCCGCGCCGTACCAGTAATAATCAGCCATTCTCTTCTCTTCCCCTCACATCTAGACTCTCTAATTCTTCTCTTGCAATCATTCCGTGGCGGATGTATGAAGTGAAGAAGTGTATGCTTCTTTCGGGTTACCGGAGCGATTTATAGAGGGTTGAGGAGAAAAAAAATTCTTAATCACTAAGATTCCGTTTTAAATCCATTGTACTGCGGTGAATTATCCACCTTAAAAATGGTTAGACAATTCATACCTTATTTCAGGATATTGTTTGTAGCCTACGGTAAAACTGATATTTCTGTATTACGAGGGAAATCGTTAACAGATAAAGTAAGTGCGTATATTATGTAGAAAATAACACAGTTTCATTTACGAAAGTACAAATCAAAATAATGACTTTTGTCATTTCTCTTTACAGACCTCTAGTTCAAAATAATAAATATTTTCGAAATTATTGTAGATCTTGATAACTTTGCTTTAAGCATAACCTATATGACGATGACTCATTTTTTACGAAACAAGCAAGATTATAATTTAAAAATGATCAAAATGGATATATATATATATAATTTTTATATATTTTTGAGATGTACAGGTGTCGCATAGAATAAATAGTCGGTAAAACGGGAATTGGACGCTGTCGGATTTATTAATGATATAACTACAAAATTGAACAGTTTTGATTTAGTACAGTTTATGTAAAAGAACAAACTAATTACTCTGACTCTGTTTACCTGAAAATAAATTAAAATAATATACCTCTTTTAAACTAGTCCATCAAATCTTGTTTCAAAAGTTCTTTCTGTTTGTTTAATATTTTTATTAAAGTTTATACAAAAAAATAAAGTCACTTCCCTTTATGACGAATGTAGATCGCGTCGAGATGTTGATGATCCAGTCTGGATACAGATGTGGGTCGTTCAATCTGGATACAGGTGTGAGTTGATTCACTCTGGACACGGATGTGTTGATTCGCTCTGGATACCGCTGTGAGTTTTTTCCTAGTGTCCGGCGTTCAGGGTCGTTCTCGGGTTAAAACAATTACATAAGTTTCAGTTAATTAATTTTTACCGTATTGATTTTTTCTACTGAGATGTTTGTGTATTTGACATACACATAAAAATCCAGTAGTCTTGAAGTGTCTGTAATCCCTATACGGAAATCTTCAACTTTCCCAGATTAGCACCTTTTTAAAATTTACCAAGTTCAGCAACTAGCGAACCTTTTAACTTGTGTTCGTACGCCTAGTAGACTGAACACCTCAAACTAGTGCAATAAGTCCGCACATTTCTCAGTTTACTGGGAGCCTAACTGTTCGACAAGAAATAAGAATTCAAATTAAAATTCTCGTACGCTGATTGGTTAATTGGTTAATTCGTAACTTCTCTGCTACTGAGGCCAAGCTAAAACTATTTTTGCATAAGATTGTTGCACCGCCTGTCAAAAAAAAAAAAAAAAATGTACAACTTATTTAATGGGCCATAAAACTTTCTTTGTTAAAAAACTCATATATTCGGTTCCTTAAATTTAAATTACAGTACTAACAATCACTGACATTTGACAGATATTTTCATTAGGGCCTATTCTGGTACAAGTCTCGTCTCATAATTCCACATATAACAAACGTTATTCACTTTAATATGTTTTTTTAATTATTATCCCGTAAAATAATTAAATACTCTCGCACACGCGCACCCACCACATGCCTACGCATCTTTTCGCACCATTTCACAACACTGTTTTTTTACTGTCTAAAAATACTTAAAACTAACAATTTGAACATGTCTCTTATCGACTAACATATAGTGTCTAAACCTCCAGTCTTTACTTATACGAAGTTTTATTTTAACATGCTAGCATATGCTTTGAATACCAGGAATATTATATATATGCATATTCTACTCATTGCAATATATATATATATATATATATATATATATATATATATATATTGCAATATATTTATATTGCAACAGATCAAATTTTATTATACTAATAAGGATATAGTGAGTGTGAAAAATCACAAACAAGTCTATTATGGAGGAGATGAAAAATTATTTAATACACACAAATATAGTTTTTAAAGAGGTATATTGTATTAATTGTCATGTATTGTAATGTGCAATAATAGTTTATAATGTTCGATAATATATCGGTTTTACTTGATTGAGGCTACGACCTCAGTACGTGCAATCCTCCGCTTCCTACAGCCGCTCACGTCCTGGCGTCCTCTTCTTCAGCGTCACTCCTTCCTGGCGTCCTCTTCTTCAGCGTCACTCCTTCCTGGCGTCCTCTTCTTCCGGCGTCCTCTTCGTCCGACGTCGTCTTCGTCCGGCGTCCTCTTCGTCTTGTCCTCTTCTCAAATACGTTAAACACACAATGCTTATTATTTTCCCTAAAATAGTTTATTATTATGTAAATTTTATCAATCTCAGGGTGAATATGGGTATCAATTTAATAAGGTGTATTAGTCGTACACCTTCCACGCAATCTTGAAGTGTCTTCAAATTCCCTAAGCGGATATCTTAACTTACACGAAAAGCACTATACTATATTATAATTCTATTTACATAATTGACCCACTCGGCTCTGTACGCAAAACGTAGTACAGAATACCAAGGTTTATGTTAAATTATAATTTTCTATGTTCGCTCGGGAACAACTCTCTCACGCACGAGCACAACTTCACCTTGCAACTTCTACAGACAGACTGTTCCGATCTTTACTCTACAGAGAATGAATGTTACTGAGTTTAGTATATTCCAATTGGCTAAACCCAAGTCACACGATTGATGGAATCAACAGATATCAACTTTTCCAGAATGAGTTTGTATAAATATCTACTAACTTGCATTGAATTATCTACAAATTTTGATGACCCTATTAATGATAAGTGTTTCAAATTGAGTTTTTCCTACTAAAAAAACCATATTTCTAAAATAGTTATGAACCATAGAGTATACATAAATTGAAGTTTATTGTCACATAAACAATTCATTGTCAAAGTTTCACGTCGATCGGTTAATTACCGCGGAAGATATAGCGATGACAAGTTATCACACCCGCACAAATTCACTCAAAAAATACATGACAATAAAGAACATCTTTTTACGGAGAATTTCGTATACCCTACATGCTTATCCATTTCTAAATACAAAACTTACGGCTAAAAGAAAAAGTATTACATAAAACCAATTTAAACATGAAAATGCTCGTCATCCATGTGCTCTGATATAAACAACATAGCTTATCATCCTGTGTTCCGTTGCAGGATTAACCCCACCACGTGTAAAAAAATTTTGTATTTGGAATATAAATTTTTTTTTTCTCTTCCTAACCTAAATTGACATAACTTCCTCCCAATAATCATAATCATCCAAATAATAAGTTCAAAAATCAAAATAAATAAATAAATAGCTTCTATCAAACACATTCCTCAACTGTCAATTTGACAGCCCTTATGTAAACAAACAAACGCACTTGGCTAGATATCAACAACCTTCCTGCACACAGATAAGCGTATCACACTTCTGACGTCATTCGGCTATATCTATGTATATTACAGTTCATCATACATTTTTCCAACATGATCACAATTATTCTTACTTTACACATATTTTTATACAATTTCCTACCAATCATTCCACCTATATCCTGGCATTCTAGGTTTAATTATCTTTAACGTAATATTTTCTTAAGGATGATGCATGGAACTTCCCTATCAACCTGTTTGTATTTGGGTTTGTGACAATGTATGTATTTTTACCCACTTGTTCCGATAAAATATATGGACCGTTGTATAATCTACAGTATTGTCTTCCCTGTGGCCTACATTTAAAGCTCGCAGGAGTACCTTCTCTCCAGTTTTGAACGTTACCAGTTTGTGGTCCGCATTAAATTTCTCCGTCCGTTCTTCGGCACATCTTTTAATGCGTCTCCTGGCCTCTATCTTTTTAACCAAATTTGGAATAAGCAAATTCTGCGTTGCAATCCTCTTGATGCAACCATCCCAGACACGCTTTGGCATTTCCCCAGTTTGTAGTTCGTTAGGTGTAAATCCTGTCGTGTCTTTGTAATTCCCGTTGATGGACGCCTCGAAAAACTCGAGATAATCTGGCCACCTACTCAGGTTGGTATTACAATAAGTGCGAAACAGACGCCCTAACTCTCTGTTGACCTTTTCGGCGAGGTTACCTTGCGGTCTCCGGATTGCTGTCAACACTGCCTGTATATTGTGGTTCTGTAATTCTGACTGCCACTTCTTGTTGGTGAATTGCTTACCCTGGTCAGATAGAATTTTCTTCACCGGACCATATTTTGGAATGTATTTATTTAATACAACATTTAATACTGCCATCGTGGTAGGTCGTCCAATTGCATATAAACTTACATTCTTAGAAAATGCATCTGTGCAAACAACCAGGTTCTTCATACCCCTTGAAGCACGTGGTAGCGGACCTAAAAAATCGATACACAGTAGATCATTCTTATTCTTGGTAATGATGTTACCCATCTCCACATAGGTGTGTTGATTTGGGTATTTAGCTGTCTGGCATATGTGACATGTTCGCAAAGTAGACTTAACTTTCCTTGCCATGTTCAACCATACGAAGTCTTCCCTCATCGCCAAATAACACTTATAAACTCCAGCATGAGCAAGACTTTCATGACAAGCCCAAGTTAAATCTTCTACGAGAAGAAGACACTATATATGTACCGAAGCAGAAATATACCGGATGGGAGGGGGAGCGGTCAACGACAGAAACGAATATACTGAACTAACTTAAATTCCTAACTGACAATTTACAAATTAACAAACAATATATGGCCACAACAGACTCACTCCCACGCTCTAACCCTCCCTCGGCAAAAATCACAAGGGAAGCAAGATATAAAACGCGCAGCGTTGTTAAATCAACATTAGTACCTTGAAAATGTTCCGGGATTACGGAACGAAACGTCGGTAATTTAAGCATCACATACACGGATGTACCCAAAAACCTGCTACAACATATACGTGTGTATATATATATTGCAATGGAACATCGCAGAAAGGGTCTTTGTAGCTATGACTACATGCTTTTATACAATTTATGACGTTATAGACATGTTGAAAATTGATTTCGTTAAAATTTTGTAAAATAGCTATTAGTTTTGAAATATGAAATGGGTAATTAACTGTTGTATGTCAAAATGCCCATAAATTTATTTTCCGTCATGTCAAGTGCGAATTTAGTGCGCGAGTGCTCGTGTTATTCGTATTTACATGAATAACTCTGGTGTAAATTAACGTATCGAATTGAAACTTGGACAGCTCATACTTCTGAATTAGCGCTACATTTTTCGTACCGTATGTCAAAGACTCAAAACATATTATTTATATATGTATTTTTTAACAGAATTCACTTTTCTAAAGAATCCTTATCTTCTGAAGTCATAAAACGTTTAGATAAAATCTATACATGCTTTTGTAGTCTTCAGCAAAATTGATCAGGACATATGTCTATCTATCTAACCCATCAACCACGTGCTATGGGTTTTAACCAATCGGAGGCTCCAATTTTCATTCAGATTGGTCACTCGTTGAAGAAGCTTCGGTCAGTTCAACCTAGTAGCTCGGCCTTAACAGACGTTGCCTCTGTGTGTCGTATCAGTATACGTTCTACATAAGGGTTACGAGTACGGGGTCTTAGCAGCGAGTTGCCCGTTTGCTAGATCGATTGGGTATTAGAACTCAAAATAATTTAATTATAAATTAAACAGTGCTATCTCGCGATAGTAAAGATTTTTCCTCACAGGAATCAGGTGTATTTGCCGAAATACACCTGGGTGACGCGAGGACACGTCAAGATACCGGAAGCTGTACGTAAAACACACCGAAATCGAATTAAATAGTTAAACCCATTATCGAGCCCTGAGATAAATGAGATAAACTCTATCGGTGAAACGGCGTGCGTGCGTGCGTGTGTCGCGAGAGTTCTACGTGTCATCATTGCAGCGGATTCAGCAGGCGGCGAGTGGGAGTGGAGCAGTTCAACGGTTCGCCAAGGGATTTCGTCGAACAAGTAAAGTAGACTATAAGAGAGAAAAACATTCAAACCATTTTACAGACTCTATTAAAATTTAAGAATAAATAATTTCTGTTCATGTCACAGACCATATTAATTGTTTTAAAATAAATACCTAACTCCAGATAAAAGACTCTGATATTATTTTGTTGTAATTTACTATGCCTTATATTTGTTTCATTCCATAGTAATAAATGGCGCTCCAACCTGGTTGGCATGAGTAAATAGTATTATATTGTAAAAATGTATTATTATTTTGAACTGTGTTTAATTTGTCTTTAGCAGAGTGTGTATACTTGGTATATTTTGTATATTTATGCTCTGGAAGACTGTTTTTAGGTTATAGCTGTAGAATAATATTTTAGGGTAATTATCTGGAGTGAAATATTTAATTTGTATACATGTTTGGTTAAGTATTTGTGTGGACATTGATTTGTATGATATCTGACTGACTACCGTGCATTTCAATAATACGAGTATATAGGAACAGTTAGACATTCAACGTTAACAACGTCAGAATAAGTGTGCTCGTGCGGAAATCAATAATATAAGATAAACGTTGTTGTGGTTAGTTATCGCTAGTAAATATGGCAGAACCATTGCAAATATCAGCTGATCTGCAGTCCACGCTAAATGCGATCTTAGCAAATATTCAGTCCGTACGCGAAGAGAATAATAAATATATACACGCGGTGCGCGACGATAATAAACAACAGAATAGAAATATTCACGAAGAAAATAAAAAAATATTCGCTGCCGTGCACGAACAGGCTAAACAAAACAAAAGTATCATTGAAGCGGCAGAAAAGAAAATTACTGAAAAAGTTGAGTCCATCCGTGCTGATTTTGAATCCACGCTTGAAATAAATAACTCGCGAATAACTGAATGTGAAACGCGCATGTTATCAGTAGAGGAGCAGGTGCAATCGCAGATGACCGCGATAAATGAATTTATCAATAGTCATGAAAACAAGTTAGAGTTTTTGAAACAACAAATGAAGACAGCAAACTACTACACCCGCGAACCAGATCACCTATGTATATAAAACTATCGATGACATAAACACAAAAATGAAATTTTATGGCCTTGACAACGAAAATCCCATCCGGTTTCTCAAACAGTGCCAGCGTAGTATGGAAAATATCAACGATAATCTTAGCGATGTTGACAAGATAAACTGGGTAGTTCGACATCTTAAGGGTACAGCTGCAGAATGGTTTTCCATCATCCAAGACAAGGTATTAGTATATGAAGATCTTTACCATTTTAAGGCACGCTACTGGAATGAGGAAATCCAGCGTAAGGTACCTGTGCAGCTTGAATTCGGTAAGTATATACCGAGTAAAGGTATCAAGAAAAAATACCTAATTCAACTGGTAGCGAAAGCAAAACATCTAGAGCCTGAGATGTCGGAAGCTGAAATCGTCAACAAGCTGGCCCACCACTTCAGTAGAGGTGTACAGGTAGCAGTAATTACCCAAGGGATTAAAACTTTAGAAGAGCTGCTGCTGCTACTTACTAAATGGGAAAATGTTGATGGCAATGTCGATAGTTACAGTACACATAAACCAATAAACACAAGTAACACACAAAAACAGAATGACTGTAAAAGTAAACAATGGAAAAAACCTGATCGTGAGCAAAATTTGTCGAAGTTTAATAAGCATAAAGTCGCGTCCGTAGCTGAAGATAACCACAATAATGAACACAGTCCAAAAAACGCCATAAGCTTTGCACGGCGGGGTGTCCGTGCAAAACAAACAAAACTAATAAAATGTACACCAGTCAGAATCAGAAATCCAGTGAAAGCATAGAAAATAACATGGTTATGACGTACTGCGTACCCGGTGTATAACAGACGATATACGTAGTGACTAGTAAGTGACAGTAATGACGATGTGAATAATGTACCTAGAGATAGTGATAAGTTAGCAAGTAGATGCAGTGTGTTAAGAGCGAGAATAAATAATTGTATAGGTAATGTGCTAATAGACAGTGGTGCACAAATATCATTAATTAATGAGAATTTTATAAACAAACACATAGTGCAATTTAAAAAGGTGGCAATCTTACCTATAAACAATGCCACCATTAAAACCGCCACTGACGAGTTACAAAAAGTAAATAAACAAGCTTATATAAACATTTCATTTCAAGGTATGGAACTTGAAACACCTGTATTAGTTGTTAAAAATTTAATTTATGATGTTATTATAGGAACGGACACTCTTAAAAAAATAAATGCAATTATCGATTTTAAAAATAATAAATTAATGTGTACTGTTAGTAAGGAGCATAGTGTAGAGTTAGGTAATGCTGACATTGATAATGAGTCGGAGGCGAATAACATCCACATAACCGAACCAACGGCTAAGCTGGTGGTAAACAAAAACAATAATAAGAATAGTAATAATAATAATAATACAGATAAAGTAACCTCAGTACAGTGTGACAAACTTAACCAGCTGATAAATATACATACGGCAACATTTGAAAACAATCACACTACAACGCACGTATACACACATGAAATAGAAGTTACTGATGAAAATAAATTCGTGCGTAAAACATATCCGATTCCACTTCACTACCAAAAACTTGTGGATGAGGAAATTAAAAAAATGTTGGATGATAACATCATTGAACGTTCCAACAGTAATTTTCTGAAACCTATGGTGATTGTAAAGAAGAAAAATAATCAAATAAAGATATGTTTAGATATGCGTAATTTAAATAGTATATCAAAAAAATGTTTTGACTGTGCGCCTAATGCCGAGAACTTGTTTACAAAATGCCAAGGTGTTAAATACGAGTATATGACTCGTTTAGATCTTAAGAGTGGATTTTGGCAGATACCGTTAGCTGAAGATAGCAGAAAATTTACTGCGTTCTTATATAAGAACAAATGCTATCAATTTAAGGTAGTTCCATTTGGATTAGTAACCAGCCTCGCGGTGATGGTGAAATGTTTGGAGTTAGCACTTGGTCCAGAGGTTGAGGATTTCGTTAGTGTATTTGTTGACGACATCTTGGTGATATAAAAATTGTTTGACGAACACTTAAAACATCTCGACATAGAGTTCAGCAAACTCCGTCAGGCCAACTTGGTGCTAAATTACGAAAAATGCGAGTTTGGGAAAACCGAAATAAAGTTTTTAGGTCACATCATATCAGCGCAGGGTGTTAGTACGGACCTTGAGAAGATACAATCCATCACGGGATTTCCAACACCTAAAAAAGCAAAGGATATCAGAGCTTTTCTAGGACTCACCGGATATTACCGTCGGTTCGCACCTGCATATGCTAAAACTGAACAATTGCTGGAACTGCTTAGGAAAAATACCAAATGCCGATGGGAGGTAAGACACGAAGAGGCATTTGACGCAGTAAAGGAGTTATTTAAGGAAAACCTACACGTGTTTCATCCCGAAAAGGAGGGGACATATGTACTGAACTGCGATGCGTCCGATTATGCCATTGGCGGAATTCTGTATCAGTGGAATGATAACGGTGAGCATAAAGTTATCGCGCATGTCAATCGTTCATTAAAAGGCGCTAAACGAAATTCTTTACGTCAGGGAAATAAATGTTAGCGATTGTGTATTGTGTTAGTAAATTTAGATATTATTTAGTAGGTAAACATTTTGAAATTCTGTCTGATAACCAAGCTTTGTCGTTTTTATTAAAATGTAAACTTGCTAATGCCCGTATGTCAAGCTGGATAATGGCTATGCAAGAGTACGATTTCAGTATTAAATATTGTAAACCCAGTGCCAACAAAATGGCGGATACTCTAAGTCGTTATCCACCTGTGCAGCAGGAAACGTATACGTCTTATAAAAATGAAATTCAAATCTTAGCTGTTAAATATGCGTTACCTAACGAGCTCAAATCTTTACTAAGAACATTAATAATGAGCAACAACGAGACGATAAAATAAAAAAAATTATAAATGAAATTCAAACTAAAGAAAATCCCAAATTTCAAATTTTTAACAACGTTTTGTACAAACTCATAGACGGACAATGGAAGGTAATGATTCCAGACCATCTCATATAGGACCTGACCTGGGCGTGCCATGAAAGTCTTGCGCATGCAGGAGCATACAAGTGTTACTTGACGCTGCGTGAGGACTTCATATGGATGGACATGGCCAAGAAAGTCAAGTCAATTCTACGTTTCTATGGGAAACATAGTGATGCATGGTAAGAATGAATTATTGTGTATCGATTTCCTTGGTCCATTACCACGTGCGTCTCGGGGTATGAGAAATCTGGTTGTGTGCACTGATGCTTTCACCAAAAATGTAAGTCTGTATTCCAAACGTAGACCCACGACGGATGCTGTAATTAAAATAATTCTGGAAAAATACATCCCTAACTATGGCCATGTCAAGAAGATCCTATCCGACCAAGGCAAACAATTCCAAAATAAGAAATGGAAAGCTGAGTTGGAGAAGAGGAACATACAAGCGGTATTGACATCCATTAGGAGACCTCAAGGAAATCTTGCCGAGAGTCAATAGAGAGCTCGGTAGATTATTCAGAACGTATTGTAACACAAACCAAAGTAAATGGCCGGAGTATCTTGAGTTCTTCGAGAACGCCATAAATGGTAGTTACAATACCACTACTGGATATACACCGTCAGAGCATGCAATCGGATGTTCAACCAAAGCGTGTATGGAGTGAGTGTGTAAAACGTATAGCCACTCAGTATTTGCCTGTTCCTAACGAGATTAAGCGTTTGGATGCGAAAGAGCGGATAAAGAAGTTTGCAGAACAGCGTACAGAAAAATTCAATTCCGAGCATAAGCTGCAATCATTTAGAGTCGGTAAATTAATATTACTCAGAGCTTTAAACGTTGAGTTCAGTTGGTGGAGACATTTTACATGCACGGCAGAGACAGGACAGTGAGAAAAATGTGGAAAACAGACGCCGAAAATAATGTGAAAATCTGAAAACAAAACTGGTTTCAAGCAAGTGCAAGATTGTTGGAAAGAGAATGTATAATATACGGTGGAGCGAAGACAGTGACAAAATACAGTGGACGAGGAGAAAAAGCACCTAACGGACGCTCTTGAAAGGAACTGATATAACAGGGATGCCATACGTAAAGCATTTAAGAAAACTGGAAATCCTTCAGAAACACCTATAGCAGACGATAATAACCACAGAGCATTATTACTGTACGTAAAAGGTACCACAGACAAAATTAGCAGTATGTTGAGGAAATACGGCATTATAACAGTGTTTCAATCATATAAAAAGCTGGCACAATTTTTAAAACTAATCAAATACAGAATCCAGTTCAACACTGAATGTATCTACAAAATTCCGTCCAGTTGCGGAAAGGTTTACATTGGCCAGACGGGTAGCCTGATTTCAACAAGAGTCCAAGTCAGACATACGAAGAATTCGTCAGTTGAAAAGTCTGCAATTGCTGAGCATTCAGCCTTAACTAATTACATGGTAAACTTTGAACACGCATCTGTAATGAGGTCATGTAATAGGTATTATGACAGATTGATCCTAGAAGCAATAGAAATTATTAAACAGAAGAATAACATCAACAGAGGAATCGCCACGCTTCGTACGACTTGGTACCCTTTACACTGCACGCGGCTTGACTGACCGCACAAACAATGCACACAGCGTAACACCTACAGGGCAAGGTCCACTTACCGGACCATCCACCACCACTTCTACACAATATAACTGAGTTCGCTTGCTGGGGTTTTTGTGACTTAGACCTGAGGATACTCATTGTAATATGAGTGAAACGTTGTCATACAAGACATTTTTGACGCAGTCCATACCGGAAGAAGACTTCAAAAACATAAAAGAGAAAGAAGACAGAACAAAAATTGTGCAAGATTGAAATGTTCAATTTACCATATCCCACTGAACGATAACTAGACTCTGGACTAGATACTCTTTCATGTCAGCGTGGCGAAGCATCAAAACTTCATTACGGAACTTCAGTTCCATTCAACCACTGTGTACAACATACCAATCAATTAACCGTCGACCGTTAAACTTAAATGAAATATGACCGTTACATTGCAAAAAGTGTAACGTGTTTGTTAATGTTTTGTTTGCCTCACTATGCGTTTGAAAACATCACAGAGAGAAATAATTAATTCCTGTTAGCAGGTAGTTATAAAACAATGTCGCTAACAAGAGAGGGAAAAAACACATTTTATAATTTGATCATTCCGTACTTCATTCATTTCGATTACTGCACATCCAATCAGTTATGACAGCTTTATATCGCTTTGATTAAATTATTTATAATAATAACAAAAAATATGCGACCCGTATGTTTTGTTTAACAAACGTTTAACGTTACTCAAGAGCACTTTTTGTGCTATGGGCAGTAAATAACTGATCATCACTACAAAACAGTTTTCATTATGTTGTGTCGTTGCCATGGCAACCGTCGCCGCGCCGGGGTCGTATATATTTTTTCCCTAAATAAAACACGGAGAGGTATCACCGCCGTGGCGTGTACACATGTGCGCATTATTTATTTAGTTAGATCACACGAGTAGTCGGCTACACGTGAATTAATCCTTGGTAATCACCGATCTGCAAATGAAAACTGATAAATAAATTAACAATATTGTTACGACGGTCTAACTGATCGTCGTATGGTACAGTGGAAAACAAAAGACACCAATGAAGTCACTAATAACCAGCTTTAATTATTACAATTAACAATTTTTATCAACAAGATAGTCGTTACAACAATTCAAGTAAATTCTCCACACGCAATAATAATGTCAATTACAAATAATTCCGCATTAATTATAACACAACAACACTTCGTTACAATACTTCTACAAACACTCGATCCGCGCTAAGGAAATCTTTCACTGTCAACTAACTTGACAACGCCAGACGCTCTGCTTTTGTAGCAGCGCAGAGGTCCAAAATAGATTTCCCTCCTTACTTCACGCCACTTAATCCGTATTTCAAGTGTGCTCTTGAAGAATCTGGAACATACTTGTACGCGGCCTTGACTGAGCCTACACCTGCTTGACTATATGGGGGGGGGTGGAACAACTGTGAGTTACTGAGATGCTACAGATGTCTGCAGATTGCAACAATACATTAATAACGTTACTTAAATATCTATGTTTACGCCTCTCTTACACTACACAACTGATTGCATGCAACTGATTTCAAGGCTACGTGGAACTAGTTGCAGGCTAATAAAAACAGGCTGCACAGTAAGCATGTCGTCTATACTACTATTATAAAGATGTACAGTTTGTTGGTTTCGTTGTCCGGGCTAACCTCAGAAACTACTGATCCGATAAAAAAAATTCTTTCACCACCGTGTTCCTAGAAGTTTGAGGATGGTTTTATACATATATTTGAAGCGATAACTTTATGAATTTTAAAAAACGTGGCCTTAAAACGGTCCCATGTCATGAAATTTCTTTGTTAATTTGCGTACAGTGAAATTTTTGACATGCGAAAACTTTCGTTCTATAAAAGATATCTATTTGGTATCAGCGAGTGAAATTTAGAAAAAATTACAAATTTTATTACCGTTTTTTACTACCTGTTAGACCAAATCCACTATGTCTCGACAACCTCCGTATAATTTCTGTCTTCCCCTTTCGTCTGTTAATATTAGTTTGCTAATTCACTGAGCTATTAGGCCGAGGTCGAATTCTGCAGCGTAAAACAGACGTTTCGGCCCCATCACTGGAGGCCATCTTCAGTGTAACGACAACTGGTACGCATTTCACCAGTTCCCACAGTACTGTGCCAAGACCCTGAACAGCAGGGCCGCCGGGAAAAATTTGGGGGCCCGGGGCAAATTTTGAGTTGGGGGCCCCCAACCAGCCATCATTTCCCACCCCAACGGCCTAACCAACCTTTGCCACTCTTCCGCATTCTACATTCTTTACCATTTTAGCCCTATAGCATATAGCAGGCCTTATTCACTAATTTCATTTTTGCTAGCTTGATCGTCAATTGTCATTTCCAATCCCATTCCCATCCCTGATGAGATGCACTTAGGCATCGGGGGCCCCCTTCGGGGCCGCGGCCAAGGGCAAGCTGCCCCGGTTGCCCCCCCCCCCCCTCGCGGCGGCTCTGCTGAACAGAACCGTTTGAATAAATTCGTCGAGTTAGCACGTTGCTAGCGATATTCAGCGTTGGACCACAGCCCAACAGCATGGTGAACTGTCGGACTAATATTAACAGATTTGACGCCGGCCGTAAAAGCTCAAGGTACCAAATCCACTTTTCCATTAATTTTATAATGGCTGAAAGAAAAACAAACGTTTAAAAAATGTGCGCACAATTTATAAGCAAGTAATAAAATTCAAGGACATTGGTTCTATTGAAGCAATGTATACGTCGCACGAATCTTATAAGTTTGATTTACGTTCAGACAAAGACAACAGATCGTTCAGAAGCGGTAGAAGGAGTGGAAAGAGAAACAGTAAACACCTACTACATTCTTCTTACTGATTAGAGGACGGGAAAACTGAAGCAGAATTACCAAGGAGGCAAAGTCACAATCTGAGACCGGCAGATAAAGAGATTAATGATGTGGTCGCAGGTAACGCTACTGTCCCTAATCGGCTACCTGTATCCAGTATGTCATTGTTCGCTATATCCAAGCTGTTTTTGACATTAGTAGACGGGGATATGAACGAGTTTGACATGGTGTACATAGTATTACAAGAACATAGTACGAAATGTAGTACAAAGATTTAAATTATATTATATATATGTTGTAACATGTATATGTTGGTTATATGTAGTCTATACATACCAACACAAACACACACAAACTTCGTCATCATTAGCGCTTGCCTTCTTACTGCTGAGAGAATTGCTATCTCATTCATCGTCCACTGATTTCTCTCCTTAAAAATTGTTCGTCAATTCATTAGCTACACCAACTCATTTCGGCCCATCAACTATTAATAAACATTCATATTTATTTACACTTGCAAGAATAGGTATATTTTTGTTTCGTTCATAAATATATTTTCTTAATCAATGGACGGATAATTTTGCCAGTAACGCTATATTTCATAGTTAGTTCATTTACACACACACGCGCGCGCGCGCGCGCGCGCACACATAATATATTATTGAATAAAAACAGAATAACATATTACTGAATTCAAAAGGAACTGTTTATTACTTTACCTTTTCTAGTGTAGCCAAAACCTTCCTTTTTAACAAAATTATATAATAACTAACTGGGTATACATTTGTTAAATCGAATCTGCAAAGACTCTGGATTGCAGATATCCACACTTGAGACTAAAGTGATGGCTTTTAGTGGAACTGATCCCGTACGAGCAAAAATTGTTATAATGGTACTGTCCTGGAACAAGTTAGCAATTTTGAATACCTGGGCTACAGTGTGTCTTATAAGGCAAGCAACGACGTTGTGAATAAGTTGCATAAGTTCAACCTTATGTGCGGGACCATTAGGCGAACCCTTAAGTCAGCAAGTAAAGGAACACGCCTAAAATTCTACAAGGTGATGGCTCTTTCTACACTTCTTTATGGGTCTAAGAACTGGACTTTAACGAAGGGCCAGGCCAGTCGCATCCAAGCGGCTGAAATGAGATTTCTCAGGCACGTGACAGGGTATACTCTCCATGATCATAGAAGAAACACAGATATACGGCAGGGACTGAATATTATGAGTATACTCGACAGGATCGCCTAGTATAGGCTTTCCCTAATGGATGACTGCCGCATCCCCAAACAGCTGTGGAACTATAAGCCGAGGAGATGGAAAGGTATGGGACGTCCGAGGAAGCGTTGGAGTGACCAGCTCTAATCTTTGCCTATTTGTGACCGGGACAAACAATCCTTGGTTTAATCCTTGAAGATAATGATGATATAACTGTGATAATGATAAACTATGATATGATAACTATCTGATGACGATAACTAACTCTGTTCTCTTTTAAATTTAAACCAAAATATACCATTACTATTAACGTTTAAATATATTGACATTGTTTGTGTTAATGCAAAACTAAGCGATCTGGCTCCCAACAGGCGTTGGCTAAGTTTGACTGAATCTTACTTTGTAGGGTATATGTATTATA
Organism: Magicicada septendecula; assembly: GCA_034769895.1. Lineage (NCBI taxonomy): Eukaryota > Metazoa > Arthropoda > Insecta > Hemiptera > Cicadidae > Magicicada > Magicicada septendecula. Next base: position 397,096,987 of record CM068374.1, on the reverse strand, counting down.
AATCATTTTTATAACACGTAAAATAATTCATTTATTTTTGTTGTTGTAAAATAAACGCGAGTACAAATAATTAATATAACAGTAAAAAGTTACTTTACGCTGCGTCATATAGTAGAATTAAACGCCACTCAGAATGTCCGCCAATCGTTCGTTCCCTCTGATAACGCCCACTCAATTTGTATTGTCTACAGTACAGTTAAATGGTCGGGCCGTCGTACAAATTGAATAATAAACGATTCTCCGCCTTATGAATCAGGACAAGTCGAGTCGAGGTTGAGGTCACGGGGTCAACAATTAAATTGAGTTTAAATTAGGGTAAGTGCCTGTTCGGACGGCTGTGGCCGCGGCTGCGAGGTCCGCATCCATTAATGCTCTAACTAAATGCTGCGTCGCCGGCTGTCCGACTGTTGGAAACAATTTGTTAATACGAACAAACGTCAACATCACAAAAGCAAGATACTACAGTCTTCATAGCCTAATACGATAACTGACTTAAACAAATATCGGTATGGAGAACCATACATGACTTCCATGTTCTATGATTTATATTTAAAACCATTTTCGAAATGAAATATTCCCACTTCTTTCTTCAGCCTTAACCACAGTACTGTGTTCACTAACGTATACCACCTCACGTTAGCGCACTCGATTTTCACTGATGATGGCAGTCGATAGCACTGCCGAAACGTCTGGTTTTGTAGAAAACATTGGACCACGGCCAAACAACCCGGGAAGGAATTTTAACAACAAACTACTTCTTTGTTGCCGATACCGTAGTATACATGACATAAATAAAAATTATCCCCTCCCCCTTCAACTATCATTTTCATTTATAGAAAATTACCCCACCCTCTTCAACTAGCCTCTTTATTTATAGATATTTCATCTACGTTTCTACAGTGGATTATTATGATCTTCTTTTCAGAATACTTTATTTATCAAAATTACGTACTTTACTCTTGTTAAAACATAAAACGTTGCAGGTAAACTACCCTTTACCCGTAACCGATCTTCACCAAAATCAATAGGCCTTACAGTCCTCTACAACTCAGGCACATATGCAACAAATTATTTGATTCTGTTAGAATATGCGGCTGTTATCGTTCGTCATAGAAAAAATTACCTTTGTTAAAACATAAAACGTTGCTGGTAAACTACCCCTTCCCCTTAACCGATCTTCACAAAAATCAATAGGTCTTGAGTCCTCTACAATTCAGGGACGTATGCAAAAACTTATTTGATTCTGTTTGAATTTACGGCTGTTATCGTTTTCCATAGAAAAAATTCTACATACAGACACACACACACACACATACACATTTTTCGAAAAATGACTTTTCTTCATGTTTTGAGGGTAGTACAATCAGAATCAGGCCTTATCTCGAACATGATTTTTTTCGCCATCAGCATACTTCCATTTCCTTATGGAACATGGAAGTAAAACGTTCAGACAAGCGATTTATGACTAACTGTGCATTTGAACTTCATATACCACACGCGGGCGCGCACGCACACACACAGCACTGCTCAGTCAGTAGTTGCAACTCAGTCGTAAAACTGAGCGGTTTTGACCTAAACTGAGAGTTTAAATATGTCTTATGTTCATTTATAAATATAGCGGAAAACGTTTAACACGAAAACGGTTAACAGTAGAGGTGGGCCGACATACCTGTAACAGGCATTTTGGAACGATTACTTTTATGGAACGGACATAACAGTGTCAGAAAAGTTGAAATACCTGTTTCGATTACTCGCGGGACCCCCCCCCCCCAACATAACTAACGAATAAACGAGTACAAAGTCACAGTTACTGGTGCTGAATACTTGCTTCTGCGCATGTGCCGATTGCCATACAAGTACGAAACGAAGCAAAACAAAGCAAGGTTCAGAATAATTCTATGCCAATGAGACGAAGCTGTTTTTAATAAATGAAAAAATTTATACTTATGTTACATTTATTCTCGTGTGTTATACAGATAGGCTATATAAAACAGATTATAATAACAAATTATATAATACCTATTATACCTATATTGTGTTATTTGAGTGAAGCAAATTGTAATGTGAATAGGTGTGACATAGATTAGTTCATGACTTGTATATTCCGTGTATATTTGTGAATGAATCTGAAGATTATCCAGGTATGTAATGCATTAATTTATTTTGTTGTTGCTTATTATAAATAAGTTTTTATTTATTTATTTATATCTATTTTATTACAGTTGTTTTTACTATTTTTATTTCTAAAATTGTTTTTATTCTCATTCACTCTTGTGGCTTTCTGTTATTTTTTTATTATATGTTTCTGATGTTCTTTTGACATTATTTGTTGTGCTATTACGTGCACTCTAAATTTTGGGTGCCGACCAACTTGAGACGGAAAATGACAGCGAAAATTTACGAGTTCTTACCGCTACCCATTTGCTTCCGTTGCTCAGCCGTGTTCGTCGATATTTAGAAGCCAACTCGGAAGGTGAAATGTTTGACCACATTGATAAACTAGAACAATTTGTTGAAAATAAAGTAGCGCAGAATTGTATACAAAAGAAAATAGCGGATTATTTTAAAAAGAATTGAACATAGTCACTATGGGATCTTAAAAGATTAGACTTAAAAGAACTTACTGTACAACAAAACACAAATCGTAAGACTTTGTGAAGAACAGCTATAGTGCGTGCATACTAAATGTTATGAAAAATAAACCATATGTTTCCCCAAAATAGCCCATACATTATTCAGGAGGATAAATGAAACGCTTATAAGTGTACCTTCTAAATATTCTTTATTCCTTTATTTTACTACACTATACAGTAAGTAATCCCTACAGTACTTGTTCATTTATCTCATTTTGTTTCAATTTTTTGTCCGTCTAACACGAAATTCTGTTAGCACGAAAAAGCATCTGGTCCCCATTATTTCGCGTTAAACGTTTTCCACTGTATTAAATACTTCTTTACATCGTGGACTACAGAACATGGTTTTGGTTCAACATTTGACACCAACACGAACGGGTTCCTTCTTCTTTTGATTTTCCACACCATGTTCAGATTTTCTAGCAAGTGGATGATTTCACTGTTTTCATGGAGATACAGTCTTTCCTCGTGTGTGTTTTTTTTATACAACTTAGTTTATACAATACAGAATCCTGTCGAGGTCCTCGTTCCTGTAAACCTGATGCTTCTCATACATTGTTTAGATTTTCGCTAAAAAATTTAAATATTCTTTTCTAGCGCAAATGCTTTTTTACTTTTATTTATTTTTTTATGGATGTTTTTACACATTAAACATAAATTATACACAAAGTTATAATTTATTTTGTACAGAAGAAGAAGGGGAGGGGAGGATGATCATAACGCCAGACACAAGTTGAAATCTGAATAAAACTATATTAACCTGGCCACCGTGGGACCAGAAGCAAACGAGGGAGACCTCGGATGAGATAGTCAGACAACCTGAAGAGACATAACAGAGTTGGACGCACAGAGAAAAATACCACAACTCAAGATAGAGAAAATGGAAGAGTGGAGACCAATAACTAGCATTGCATCTTTGAGGGCTCAAGAAGGAAGAAAGGAATCGCAGAGAATGAATTAAAACTGCGAAAACGCAAAATAGGCCTTAATTTCGCTAAAACAAACACAGAATAATTTTTTGCTTCGTAAAGCAAGGTTAGAATGTGTATTAGAAGTCGTTCGATCAAGAAATACGGAATATAGGCCTGGGTTTGGATTAATTTGTATGGTTGATGTGTATTTGATTTGTCCTGCTGTACAAATAAGAGTTTCTAAACTACTGACACTATAATAACAAATAGGCCTATTTATACACAAAAACACACACACACACACACACACACACACACACACACTCAAGCGCGCGAGCGCGTGATAACACGCAAAGAAAATAAGGCGTTTTGTAGAGAATTATAGGGGAAAGCATGTTACAACAACCGAAGGCAATTGAAGTGAGAAGCAATTGAAATTAGCCGCGTGGAAAACTAGTTTCAGATAAGGTAAATTGGATAGTCAGTAGATATTAATGTGTGTCATGGATTTATGATCTTAATGTATCTGATTTGTGTTGTTTTAAATCCCGAAGAAATATAATAGTATTACTAAATTCATAGCGTAGGTGTTTACATAATATGTGGATGTACATTTACACGCCATGGAACGGAGCCCACACGAAGACTGCAGCTCAATAGTTTAACAACCCAGTAATAAGTTCCCCGAAGCGATCCCAAACATTTCGTAAAATCGAAACTTCAAAGGGAAACGGTTCGTTTAGATTCTCTCAATAACCGTCCTTTAACAATATCACAGAAAAACGTATTACAATGATACTGTTTAAACATTTCAAACTTCCAGAATTTTCTTTCTTTTTCCCTTGCACGACACGATTCTCTCTCTCTCTCTCTCTCCCATAGAAGTCTATAATCACTCTATAACTTTTCGTCGGTTGTTTATTTAAGAAACTTTTATAACTTCTGGAAACACAATTTAATTTTTTGTAACAGTCGGTTGCTTTTCCTCTTTCTCGTTCTTTCATGTAAAATTATTTTACGATTTATATCCACAAAGGCATTTATATGCTTCATTTATAATTGCCTTACTTTCTTTCTACTGTCTGTTATTCGTAATTATTATCTCTGCCGTCTCCGTCTGGCACTATCGCTAACTCCATGATGTTAGGAAATGGTATTCATTTCTGCTCTTGACAGGAAATTAGTAAATACTTGTAACTGTCCATTTTAAACAACATTAAGGTCAATACATACTGCACTCTCCATTAACGAAGTAATCCTATTCTATATATATTTGCCAGCAGGCTCACCAGTGTGTTTGCAGTTCCCACATACCGAGTGACTTATCATGAAGAAACATTCCATCCTACGATATCAAGGAGAAACCAACAGCACAAGATGGGAGTGAGAAATCTGTCGAAATGTTGCATCTCTTTCGGGAAAACATACTTAATTCAATAACAAAATAACAGTATACGGTTCGTACAATATTATGTTGGAAAAACGAAGAAAGACTATACACACATTCTGACCCCCGTTAGAACGTGTTTACGAGGAGCGCGCTTCTAATGACTCATCAGTTAGCAATGTGAACGTATCGAACAACGTAAACGAAAAACGCCAATCGGAAGAATAATAAAACATTTTCTAATACAAATAAGCATGCGCCTACTAAAAAAAAGTACTTTCTAAAGTACATCACTGTATAACACGATGTAATCTTAGCAGCGGGTTGTGTGTAACGTAGATAGCTAGAAGGACTGTAACTGAATTATTTTTAAAGCGATTAGTGCCCGTCACAGTTATGAACGTCATGAGGGTGTTTATTTGTTACAACTGAAAGCTACATAGAAAACTTATAAACTTTATGCAAACTACTATTTTTTAGAATTATGCTTATTAGATATATGGTACTTACAGAATAATCATTGTTTTAAGAATCTACGTTTTGATGTAACTTTACTTATATTTCTAGTAGACTAAACAGTAGCAGGGAAAATTAGATCGCCCGCTTACTTAGTAGCCTGGAAACATCACTCTGTTTTGTGTGACGACATACTTAATGATAAACTTAACTTCAGGTCCAACCCACTGTATGATACCGCGCTGCGATCGATTACAGATAATAATAGATAACAGGTTCCATTGACGCAGTTCAGACATGCTACACGCGGTGCACCGTGTTCGGGTAATAGAACGCTTTTATATGTTTATTTAATATATTTTATGTATTTATTTATTATGTGTTTGTTTTGTGTGGATTTTATTGTTTAACGAGCTCCTCTCGGAGTGATGGTCTGAGGATGGGCCACATGGCCTGAAACGCGTAACCATACAAATTACGCTCGACGTCACTGGACGGAAATTACAAGGTAAATTATATATAATTATCATACAGTGACCTGGACCGCTTTAAATATGTTTAAATCTAAAATTAGGCCTACTTTAAATTGTAACTATACGTTTCCACCATGCCGTATTAATTTTTGTTTGATAAATAAGTTAAAAAATAAGTAGTGTGGACTTTAAACTGTAAGCGAATACTATAATTAATGAACAGTCAACTAACACAGATATGAATTTATAATTGTACCTTAATAAACGTTCGTTGATAATAACATACTGTATATTTATCTTCAATCATTCCCATCATTTATACTTTAGAAAATTAGAAATGGACCAACTTTACATATTTCCTCCCCAAAAATAATTAGTGTGGACTTTAAAACTGTAAGCGAATATTATTAATTAATGAACAGTCAACTAACAAACACAGATATGAATTTATAATTGTACCTTAATAAACAATCGTTTATAATAACATACTGTATATTTATAGTTGTCTTGATTGTTCATCATCTTCTTTCACAGCACTACACTTTATCTAAAAATGAAACTTTTACTTGTGAACTTACTGTTTTTTATGCTCGTCGAACGCGTTTCGGCGTCGTATTCGCGTTCTTCAGCTTAGAGACAGACTGCCAGTATTTAGTAACGGTTGTTGTATGGAAGGTGTAGTGGGGGTGGTGCGTGGAGGAAGGGGATTGGCGCGGGGATTCAAATTAATGTTTGTTTTTTGTATAATTGTGTCAAAAAGTGTATGTGATTTATATTGTAATTGGTCGTTAAGTATGTTGTTTGGTTGTGTTGTGTGGTGTTTGTATATTTCGTATTGTTCAGCTGTGTTGAGTTTTCGACCTTTGGGTAAGTAATGTAAAATTTCAAGATTAGTGTCTATGTTGGTGTAACTGTGGTTTTGTGTGTGTATGTGTGTGTTTTGTTGAAAAAAAATACATCGATAATACAAACACAGACATAGACAAATATAACAAAACAGGTGTTTACAAATTAAATTGTAATAACTGCAATAGTTTCTACATAGACCAGACGGGAAGAACTTTTTCATCCCGTTAGTCTGAACACTTAAAAGCTTTAACCAACAACAATTACACTCCGCGTTTGCCACACACATACACACAGAAAACCACAGTTACACCAACATAGACACTAATCTTGAAATTTTACATTACTTACCCAAAGGTCGAAAACTCAACACAGCTGAACAATACGAAATATACAAACACCACACAACACAACCAAACTTAACGACCAATTACAATATAAATCACATACACTTTTTGACACAATTATACAAAAAACAAACATTAATTTGAATCCCCGCGCTAATCCCCTTCCTCCACGCACCACCCCCACTACATCTTCCATACAACAACCGTTACTAAATACTGGCAGTCTGTCTCTAAGCTGAAGAAGGCGAATACGACGCCGAAACGCGTTTGACGAGAAGAAAAAACAGTAAGTTCACAAGTAAAAGTTTCATTTTTAGATAAAATGTATATTTATCTTCAATAATTCCCATCATTTATACTTTAGAAAATTAGAAATGGACCAACTTTACATATTTCCGCCCCAAAAATTCAACACTCCCCCCTCAAATTGCTTGCTAGATCCGCTCCTGGCTTAAAATTAATATTGTGTGTAATGATCGAAATTTAAAAAATTTTTAATTCCTCGATCAAGTGACACGTTCCCACACTCAAGTCGACGGACACAAGCCCAGGTCGTAAATAATGACGAATCGAGGGCACGTCAAACCCGACGACAGTGCGAAGACAAAGAAAAAACGTCTGAGCACTGCACACAATAAGTATTTCAAGGCGTCGCTGACAGCTAGCCGTTTGTCAAAATTTACAGCACCCAACAATCTGAAACAAAGACTTCGTCCAGCTGCCGAGTTACACGGAATCGAGATGGAACGCCTGCTGTGGAGGCAAAGCGTAACTACACAATTATGAAAGGCTTTACTATGTTACAAAAGAAGTACAGAGCAATTTTAACGGAGAGATAGACAATAGACGTAACTCAGTGAATACTGCCAGTGCATCCTGCACAGCGTGAAAACAAACCCTTGACAGTTTACTGAGATTTACGACTGGAAAGTAGAGTTTCACCGAAATGACGCCAACGAAGGGTTGATAATCGGCGGAACGAACGTCGAGGAACTTAAACAATTAACCAAGACTCTGGAGTCTGTTAACAAAAGCTCAGTCAGAACCTTAGGGAAAGTCTAAACAATGGATAACAGAAGGCCATGAAATTGCCCTAAATTCTTAGAATCTGTGCTACGCTCGTCACATGAAACACTCCGGGGATAACGACGACCAACCAGCGTCAAGCATCTGCTAAGAGAGCTCGTGGAGAGAGTAGGAAGGGTTCGGACGACGAATCGTGAAACAGAGGATGAGATCTGCAGAAGGGTAGGAATTTGTACGACCAATCAGGAGTCCGAGGAGGCGTAGAAATCCAAAACTTAAACTTATGGGTAAGATGTTCCAATAAAACTGTTTGGCAAAGACGCGGAGCGGGCAGTCAAGTATTCAATCGGGCAGTCAGTCATTTTTCAATCGGATAGTCAAGTATTCAATCGAGTAGTCAGTCGTTCAATCGAACAGTTAGTCGCAGTTAACAGTCAGTCGGTAGTCAAGAGTATGTAGTTAATAGTAGCAGTTGATAGTCGCAATATATAGTCAGAAGTTAGTGCGTACGATAGACAGACGATTGATTATGTCGAAACAGTAATACGGTCCGTGATAGAAACAGTTTGTGCGACCGACCGGATTCACTAATTTGTAAATTCATAAGTGAACAAAGACATCGGTATAGCCACACTTATACACAATTCTGTGCGGAGACATAAACTATAAGTGCGCACGGGACTTGAAATCTCAACTGACGCGCACATAATAACATACTAATTAACACTTAAAGTAGAACAGTGAGTGACACTTCAAACATTCTCACACCACAATGTATCACCTTGTTGAACAATTAATTGAATAAACTATACCAAACAATTAAGCACGCAGTACGCGATACACCCAGATAGACGGCACAGTTAACCAAGTACACAAATATGGCAAACTTTCAGAACAATCCAGTGTAATGACAACATTAACACCTCACTATTTGAACTCCGGACACTCGACATCAGCGGGTTACCACAATACCATACACATGACGGGAGTGGAGATTTAGTGGAGTGAAGTGAAGTTATCAGTGCTCTTCGTAACAGTGATTATGATCTTCGACGAATCATCTAGAAGGTGTCTTCTCACGACGACGGAATTGGATAAACACTCACAAAGATAAGCTTTATGTCTACTTAATCTTAGTAGTATATACTACTGTTCTGTTGCCTCTTTTCAAAGAACTAACCCCAAGAGAATAAATATATATGAATCATAAAATCTATAAATAACACTAACGTAATTCGTTATCTGATAAAGAATGAACGCATTTTAGGTAGGAATAAGTATATTTGTTAATTGCTTATTGTTCATATATGTTATATATATATGTGCATTATTTACTGCATTTGAATGTACCATGTGTTTATGTTTCAGGAAACGTCGTATAAATTGATAAATTGTATTTTATATCATGTGTTTTAATATGTATGTAATTTGCAGAATATAGTTACTTACTTCAGTAACATGTGTAATAAATAAGTAGTTAATTTACAGTATTCATGCGTTCATTATTGAAATTTCACCTTTGTTATTGATGTATTTCATTCTAAGTATTACACTAAAAATCTCACAACTTATGCTAAACATCAATGGATACAATAAACTCGACCATTGAAACGTCTGATTAATAGACTCATAAAATCGTATTTAATTAGTCACTGTGTTGAGTCAAATCTGACGAATAGAAACAATTTTAGATATATTAAATTTAACGTATAACATAAATCTTTAATTAATATGATTCATAATTGTTGAGTAATTAATCCACGCAGATAATTAGCACAGATTAATATTCACTAGATGTAAATGGTTTACACAATTAATTACCACAGATGTAAATTACATTTATACCACTAAATGTGTTAAACTTTTAGCCGTGTGTTCCATTATTTGAATCAGATGGGGTTATACATTTGTTTTGCGTTTTGTATTTGGTTACACATTGTTTTATTCCAAGCGTGTACGTAATGCCATCTTCGCATGGTAATTGTTTGGGAAAGTAAACGGGATATGAAAATAACATTTACAGATTAAATGTGTGGAATATATACATTCAAACAGTAAGAAAGAGAAAAGAGAGAGAGGGGAGAGACAGACAGACAGATAGGCAGGCAGAGAAGGAGAGTTTCTAATAATCCTGCCTCCACTTTCATCCTGTGAAAGTGTCCACAGTGACTGTGACAGGAAAATACTACAGTCGAAAACGAAGTAAAAACTGGACGTAACCCATACGATGCAAGAGGAATCAACAGAGGGTGGGGGGTGAGGAACTACTGAGGCCGTTCTCGTTGACCCCCGTACATTCGGGCGACTGTGGCAGTGCTCTCTCCGGATTAACAAACTTGGGCGACGACAATAAAAGTTTCAATGCATCGCCGATGCGCGTCACACAACCAGGGGGCAAAGATTGTGTCACGACAGGACAGGGCGTAAACTTTGTTACAAACTTTTGTGTTCCATGTGCTCCTTCTAACAAAAGTGGTTACACTTGCTTCCCGTTGTCTCTTTCTCCACTACACAAAACTTGTGAAACATCAACTGTAGACGATAAGCAATCTGATTACGGGGAACATACACACCTTCCCAGATTTATAACCATCACTGTTTCTTTTTTTTTTTACAATTATTTGTTACATAAAATAGAAATGATCTCAACAGTATAAATTTGAGATGACAGTAGAGTAGACAGTAAATTAGATTAAACGATATCATCATTATATTTGTTACGTGATGTTGTACTGTACTGTGCGTGGTGGAATTCAACTGATACCAGTGACAGTATAACAATTATAATCTTCATTGAATATTTTTATGAAATAACATTTAATTGAACAACGCCTCTACTGAAATACAATAACTTAGCGATATGCATCTGTATCCCATAGCATTGCTTTAATGTATTAGTAAATGTAATTTAAATATAATTTAAATTCAGTATAATCATTTTGAACTATGTTCAAAGCATAATGTAATGAGAATGAACAACCGCAAATCATTTTCTGGCTGGGCTGTCGCTCCGCCTACATTCATATAGCACAGAAAAGAATCTAAGCGCTACGTGAATTCACTGGAATACTGTGGCGTATCTAGAATTTGCCTTTGGGGGAGGGGTCCGGGACCGGGTCGGCTTCATACAAAAGAAAAACAAGACAAGACTAATCAACATTACTATCTTTAAAGTGGTTGAAACACGTGTGATAACATTCTGAAATCAGTCCCATTAAAGTAAACGGTAATAACACAATAAAAATACACGTTATTTAAATATTGTTAAAAATATTCCTATACTTCGTATTCCCAACGTATACTCTAACGCTGTGTAACAAACCTGTTTGTATATTTAAAAAAGGGCTATTACTATATTAGAGTACACAGCTTAAAAATATAAAATAAAACTGTTTAAAAATTAGAGATTAACAAAATTCGTCAACTTTTCTCGACCCTCTGGGGGGAGGGTTCCGGTCCCGTTCGTACCCCCAGTAAATACGCCCCTGCTAGAATATGCTCGAATATTATAGAAAGTTCGGAATGTTACGTATGCAATTTATACCTCATTACGCGTCACATTGTTATTTCGCGTATCATTGCGTAGTCCGAGACACGACACTATGCACGACAGTAGGCTGTATACCAGGTCCTGTTTAGTTTTCTACGTTACCTAGATCGTGCCTTTAGCTTTTATCAATCAGTTTAATCTTCTAAACTATTACTGACACCTGTCCTTAAAATTATAACAAACTATACGACGTTTCTATACTATCTAAATAACTTGAAATGGAGTTTTTTGCCACAAACCTCACTCCTCTGTTATAACTGATATTTTAATGATTTATCTTGTTTTAGAACGCAAATTACTCAGTATTTTTAGAAAAGGTAGTTAATACGTATAGAGTGTCTGCACCTGGGCGAATGAATTGGTTGTACCTAGAATATGTACGTCTACAAAGCAGAAACTGATCTTTATTTTACAAACAGAAATTACACTGTTGCATTCCATTATAGAAAAAATTCCCAATTAGCGGTTTCAAGTTTCACAGCTCATCATCATCAGATCGGAAATATCTTTATCATTTCATTACCACATATCTGATGATGGTATGATATGATGGTCTTATCATATTTTCTATCTGTGTAATTTCTGTATGTAATTATAACCATTAACACAACCTTATTAATTAAATGATCTTTTTTGTTTCTTATTAATACTCTGGACACTGAGTAGAAAAATTTTGTTTGTTTCGAAAAAATTGGTTGACTACAAAAACGAAAAAATACAAATAGAATTCTAACGAAGAAGATTCCTCACAATACTGAAAAACAAGACAATTCTGGCTGCAGAAATGATACAGAGAGCGATCATCACAGCAGTATTAACAGGATTTCGAAAGGTAAGAATCGCCGGATTCAGGTTACAGGATAGGCCTACTGAAGAAGAAATGAAGTAGCATAAAAAATTATAAATATTTTTACACAATGACGAAAGCATTCGCTTGTCGATATGTATGTTGCCTTACCTTGCATAGCCAGATAAACAGCGGTAGACAGCTATATCGTTAGACTAGGACTGGACTAGGTGTCCATGTCACACGTACTACCACAAAATGTTCACTGATTTCATTGACCGTTAGAATATTAAAAAAACTATATTATTATCTCGTTCACTACAACTTACAGAAATAAATTGAATTTCATTGTGTTCGAAAAAATCTAACGCGTCTAAATAAGAACTATGAACACTTCCGTACGCTCGGCACAAGATAATACACATGATGCAAATATCGGTTCCTTGTACTGTCAACATGCAGTAAACCTATTTTTTCGACACGCCAATAAAAATATTTTAAACAATGTTCAACAAATATTTACGCTAAGCTTTGGTCATTTATTTGTTTTCACGGTCGCTAATATAAAAACTTCTTTCCAATATAATAAACTACAACAGCAATCCAAAATGTACTGAACACACACCTAAAACGTGCACAAAATCACGAACAAACGAACCACACTGCGTAGGAAGGTAGGCCTACGTACCACATCGCTCACAGTACGCAGTAAATTAGCGTAGTAATTGCTGCCCTGTTAGCGTACGTACGTATTAATGCGTACGCGTGTCACATCCGGCCCAGTTTAACCCTACGCTAATTTGTACCGTGTTCCGCTGCTGATTGGACATAACACAACACATCATATTATATTGTCGAAACTGCTCGCCACCACACATTCAAACTACTCATACCGATATCCGCGAATAAGATAGATATTACATTTAAAATTAACAGTAAACAGATACATGTACGAATGAATTACAGCTTTATCATTTAACAACAGGGGCATATTTACAGGGGAAGAACGGGACCCCCCCCCACAGAGATATTTGTCAATTTCTTAATTTTTAGGCTTTTTTATTTTTTTTAGCTCTCTACGTTAATATAGTAATATCTCTTCTTTAAATATACAAACAGGTTTATTACACAGCGTTAGGGTATAGGCTACGTTTGAAATATGACTGATAGGAAAATCAATTCAGTCAATAAGTATCTTGTAAACAATGTCTCAATAACGCGTATTTTTGTTGTGTTATTACCGTTTACTTTAATAAGACTGCTTTCAGTCACTTTAAAGATAATAATGTTGATTAGTCTTAACTTGTGTTTCTTTTGTATGAAGCCGACTCCCCCCCCCCCCAACCGAAGCCAAATTCTAGCCACGTCACTGTTTGACAGGTTAAAAATTTGTTTGTGAAGTAAACTAACTATTTATCACACACGACACCACGGTACAATTTACTAGTTATCCCAAACACGTCTTGCCAAGAAATAGGCCTACCACAAAAATGAGAGAATCAGATGAACTCATAGAAGACGAGAAATGCATATTACAAACATAATCTTTCCTTTCTACTAGAACAGTCTGTCGTGATAATTCTTACTTAGGCAGACGGGTAATCACCTGGTCACCTTAGAATTTTAGAATACGATCCTTCAGATAGGATGCGTTTGAAGAAACAACAATGTCGAGCTACTTACCAATTGCAGAATACACGGTACCTCAAATTTTTAATCTGTATGTAACAGAATGTACAAAAATGAAAATGATAATGAATGTGGAAACGTTGAGGAAGGGTAGGGCAAGCATGAAGTAGGATGCTCAAGCGGAACTAGGACTTAATTAAATCAAACATCTTTTCACTACAAATAATGATCAGAGCCGTTACCATGAAAAGATTGTTAAAAAAATTTGACTGAAGTGTGTCTGAAATTGGTGTCTTTAAGGTCCGTCAATGAATCAATTAAAAAACTGCTACAAGAGATTGTTATAGATCAGTTTATGAGTCAACTTAACTAATAAAGATGTTAACCGGAGTGGTAAAAACTGTGAAGAAAGGTTAATAACTCAAACACAATGTCATTAGAGTTGGTCAATACACAGTTGAAAGAAATGACGGAAGGGACAAAGCGCCAATGAAGGTCCCGTTTCAAATACTGTATATTGCTGCGACGGTCTACTGATCGTTGTATGTACAGTGTAAAACAAAATACAAGACACCAATGAAGTCACTAATAACCAGCTTCAATTATCACAATTAATAATTTGCAATCAACAAGATAGTCTGTTACAACAATTCAAGTAAAATTTGTCCACACGCGATAATAATGTCAACTATAAAGAATTCGCACTAATTATAACACAGCTGGAAATCGCTCACTGTCAACTGACTGAGTAAGCCAGATGCTTTTGCTTTTTAGGTCACGCACAGGTCCAGTATAGCTTTCCCTCCTTACTGCACGCCGGCTTAATGCATATCTCAAGTGTTCGTGAACACACAAAAACCTGCTTGTGGGTGGCCTTGACTGAGGCTACACCTGGCAGATAGCGGGGGGGGACAGGTGGATGACGTTCTCGGATGATCTAGGCGGTTCGATACGTTACAATATAAAACGGATACTGGAAGACATAACGACGCAGTTAACATGGAACTGAAGAGGACAGCCGAAAATAGATCTAAGTGTCCATAACAAACCACGTATTGAGCGTCCAAAACAGTGGCGTATCTGGAATTTTGCTTTGGGGAGGTCTGGGATCGGGTCGGCTTCATCCGAAAGAGAAAACTAGTTAAGACTAATCAACGTATTATCTTTAAAGTGGCTGAGAAACGCGTGATAACATCCTGAAGTCAGTCCCATTAAAGTAAACAGTAATAACACAATAAAAATACGCGTTGCTGAAACATTGTTAAAAGATACTTATTGACTGAATTGATTTTTCTGTCTTTCATATTTCAAACGTATAAACGAATGCTGTGTTATAAATCTGTTTGTGTGTTGAAAAAAGAGGTACTACTTTATTAGCATACTCTGCAGAAACAAAAGAAAATAAAACAGCTTAAAAATTAAGAGACTAACAAAATTACTTAATTTTTCGATCCCTCGCAAATACTCCCCTGGACCAAGAAGGACAAGAAAAAAATGTGAAAACGAAAAGTAATACGTAATATAGTGGACGTTACAGAAAGACAGCTCTGGCAGGGAACACGTGTGTGAGTTACGAACTGCCAGTAGTTAGGGGGAGGTTAGTGGTGAAGGACGCGGAGATCAATACCATGGCAGCTGTGCGTGTGATGTGCAAGCCCTGAGTATACGGCGACCGTATCATGATGCTTCTCACCTGAACATTGTCTCCGCATTAGTACAGTAACACGTGCTTTACACAAGTTCAGTAGTGTATTCACCTCGTCACCATTTCTCTAGTAACAATCATCGTATAATCAGATGCATAAAAAAATAAATGTTACGTTAAGACAGGTTTGCACACGAGACGAGTACTCAGCGAAAACCATCATTTTGGAGTTTATAATTGACCATGTGCACTTTTATTTACTGTTGCATACAATCTTTACGTATCAGTAAATAACCGATATCTTTGACTGTACACGAACATTATTTTGTCCATGATGTCTGGAAGATTTGACAATGAGTCCCTCAACAATCGAAGTAATGGTCAAGAAAGTCAGCACAGTGAAAGTGTGTAATGTATTAATTTTTCTAGACAGCAATATTTAAACTATTGGAGGAATTGAACATCAGAATACGATATTGATTGATGACCCGTTCGCCACTTGGTGAAACGTTAATTTAGAATTTGCCTTCCTATTGTACTTAGTTTTTACCGACACTTGACCTTTCCTTTATTTGCTTCTCCACCCCCTCCAACATACACACGCCACACATGTTCTTGTACACACCCTTAACACATGTTCACCACCCTCATTTTATTTGTTTAGTTGTTTCTATGATTTTTTAAGAATATAACTTAATAGGCTGAAACAATTGTCAGGGGGTAAATAATAAACTGTGAAACTTACCAAGTGTTTGCATGTTTTTAAAACCTTAGAAAACCAGAATAAGTTTTATTACATATTTTCATCTGAATCACAGTGTTACGTCTTCGACGCTCTCGAAAATTTCTTGAGTTGGTCTTACAACATGAGGCTGGTATAATATGAAATAACGTAGTGGACTGATTTTTTGAATTGACTGTTTATTGGCATACATTGCCAAAGTAGGAATTAATTAAGTACTGAAAAGCATAAGAATAATTGAAGTTGAATATTCCGATTTGAAAGAATTACATAGCCGCGGCGCTGAAGGCTGTTGTCCGGTCAGAGTTTAACAGTTAACTAACTTGGACTGCGACGAGCGTAATGGGACACGCTGGTAGCAGTTTAGCGGGGGGGATGACGTCACTGCACGAACCCGCTGTTTACATATGCAGTTATTAAAAGGTACAAAGTTTAACACACAGTATAATATTGTTACGACATTACAGAACAATCTACGTGTTTCTCGAATGATCCAGTGGAATCCGGCTATAATGCTGTGTGCGTACGTGATTTTAACATGCATTCGTGAGACTTTTCTAGACTCCGCCAGCCTCACGGACTGTGTCAAGGCCGCAATTAATTACGTCGTAGTGTAGAGCTAACGCGCAGTATGGAATAATCTGGATTTTCGGCGGGGTATAAATACAAGTACGCAGCGACGCTCAGTCAGTTATTGTTGCGATTTATACCAGTGCGGTATGAAGTATTGTGGCGAAGGGTTATGTGTTTTTATATATGTGCGGGACAAATGTAATACAATTGTGTTTTATATCAGTTAACATTTTTATTGCGGGTGAACAATTTTTATTTGATTTGTTGTAAGAGACTGTGTTGTTGATTACAAACTGTTTAATTGTGATAATTGAAGCTGGTGATTAGTGACTTAATTGGTGTCTTGTATTTTGTTTCCCACTGTACCATACGGCGATCAGTAGACCGTCGAAACAATATGTTCTGTACACCCTAATCCCATGTAAAAAAACATTCGCTTACGTAAAAATAAATACATATTATACACTATTCGACATAAGGAAAACCAAATTATTACGTCAGATAACCAAGTTTACAAACATTTAATAGTACTTCGAACTAATTACAAAACACACTATAATCGATTTACAAAACAATTCACTGATAACTTCAGTACTGCCACAATCCATGTTATTAGTCCAGACAATTATGACGTTATCACTTTCAACTTTCTAGAACGCGCGTTTATTCTAAGCTATATTGTGACTATTTATAGCTTATTACGCACCGCATTGTTATACGATGACGTGTGTCTACGGAATCGACAATACAACCAATATTATTAGCTGTTTCCGAGAAATTAATAGTAATTCGTTCTTAAAGCCTTTATAGACCGTTTATCGGGGCTCGAGCTGCAACTCTATCAAATTTTACTAGTAACGAAAATTAATCTCTTGATGACACACGATGTCATTATTATCAGTAGCAGTATCATAAGTTTCAAATATCTTAAATTTATAGACCTTTTGCGACCTACCGACTTCCCCCATGCAATTCACATGTTGTTTTCCAAACTAGACAGTCTTGAGCTATCCAGGAAAGAGCAACAAACGCAGTACGCAGAATGTCCTTGTGAAAATTTCTTATAAATGGAATCTTTTTCAAAACTCGGCCGACCTAGCTAGAATACAGTATTATTTGTCCTTAGAAGAAGATTGGAATCATTCGACCTTAAACATAACAACCACTGTAAGCTTCCCCTATTTTTCCTTAAAAACGATTGGTTATGTTGATTTTAAGAAGCGTTTTAGCTAGCGTTCGTCATCAGTTAATTACACTTACGCAGTTGACAAATATGTCAAGGTTGTGATTTTTGTGTGTAAATTATAATTAGTGTCAGACTCTCTTATTTTTGAAGTTCCGCAATTTACTTTAGAAATTATAAAATGCTACAGCCCATGTTTGTTTACTGATTCATTACGAGAAGGGTATTCCTCATTCAAAAAAATGATATTCTGCCTGGGAAGCTAAAAATTAGGAAAGATTTTCTTATGAGTGGACACACAAAAATGTATTATAGCTAAGAAAAAACATAAACGACTGCGTATTTTACTTTTCCGTTTATTTTTACGATTAATATTTAATTTTATTTAAAACTTACTACTATTTAATTAAATAGTTATTATCGTTACTCTTTAAATAACCGATGCAATATACCTTATTAGTCTAGGTGCTACCCCATGTCACGTGTGCAGTTGTATGTCCCCTAAGTTTTGTTGCGGGGCTTTGTTAGAACACCTATAGGAGTATAAAAAAAAAGTTGGTCACATGGTCCAGATCATGGTCGTTTGGTCGCTATATTTAAAAATGGCCGCCAAATTGCTAGATTTTTTTGTTTAAGTATATCTCCGTACCGAGTGGTCCGATTTTAATTTTTTAAAGCTCATTTTACTCCTTTTTAAAGGCAAACAAATCTTGTGATTAAACAATTTTTGGTAAATCCAATAGTTATTGAGATACACTAAGGTTTTTAGTATTTCCAGTTCGCGAAGGAATTTAGACAATACTCATTGCCTTTTTATTGTAGTTACAATATAATGCAACATGTAGTTTCTTTTTTGTTACAGGTAGTGGGATAAACTTCAAGTAAAACAAGACGAGTGACACAGTGAAGCTGGTCAATCCTCAGAAGAGACGTAGAGACGATGGAAAAGACATTAACTTGTGCATTTTATGTAAAAAAGTAAAACGTTCTTTGCAATTATGTACAAGCGAAAACGGTATAAAAAACATTAAAAGTGCTTCTGAACTCATTGGGGACGATGTGTTGAAAAGCATTGAAGATGAAAAAAGCATAAAATATCACATAGCCTGCTACAGACCTTACATACTTAAGGGAAAACGAGCTGAAGAAAAACAAGAAAAAGATGCTGAAGAATCAAGCTCGGAAGAGGAGGGTAATACCGGCACCCAACAACAGAGACAGAAAAGTAGATCTGGACCTAGTGGACAATTAAAAAAATATATAGTGTGTAACCAATTAAAAGTAAAAGGAGACTCGAAACTGTACCGTATTTGTGAGAAGTTCAGAGCAGAGCAACTACTGAAAGCCTCGCGGTTTTACGTTGATGCAGTTTTTCAGCGAGTAGCTACAGTACATTGGAAGATGTGAATAGTGTTTTTGCTGCAGACGTCCACTGTCCCAAGAACTGTATAAGGAAATACATTTTGAATTATCAAAGAGATATTGAAAAAGATGCAGCCGTAGAAACTGCTGGTTCTGAGGGCCTAAGAGAATCTTTTACAACGTTTGTGGCTACACTTCAATTTGAAACCAAAGGATACGCAATTTCATACCTACGCAATGAATTTAACGAGAAATATTTGTCCAGTGACATCCATATTTCAAATAGAAGGATTAAAAGTTTACTTATAGAGCACTTTGGTGATAGTATTTATTTTATTTACTCAAAGGATCCCTCTGTATCGTTTTAAATCGTTTACAGAAGCAAAGAACAAAGTACCGAAATCCTGGTTAAAATTTTGCTCAGGTATGTTTCCCTGCTACCAGACTTCTCACCAAGTACAGTTAAAATGTCAAGCAGTTTTCCAGATACTTTTTTATCTAATACACAGTGGTGCACAGAGTAGGCCTACCCCTCTGCACGTCGGATTGGCACAAACTATTCATGAAATGACTCGCTCTAAATTGTTAGTTAAGATTATGAACCGTCTTGGAATGACTGTTAGTTACGATGCGTTGGAGAGACATAACGTAGTACTTGCTTCAAGAATTTTAAGTTACTCTGGGGGCACAGGCGTACCCCTTCCCAAGGAAATTAAACCAAACGTACCAATACGAGCAACAATGGACAATTTTGATTACCAAGAGCAAACCCTTTCTGGTATTGGAGGTAGCCATGACACAGTATTAGTAATCTTTCAGAATGAAAGTAACAATGTTGAAGATAGCAACATCAACCTACAGAAAAGTGTAGTCAACAAAGGAATGCGTTCCTTTCACAGTCTCCTGCCATGTCAAGAGCTCAAATACTTTAAAAAACCAACGCAAAGAGGAGAAATCAGCAAAACTTTTACAGTGGCACGTAAACCTAACCTTGACCTGCCTGCTTCATCAGCAAGAGAACAGGATATGATCTGGACTTTATGTAGATATTCGCAAGTAGAGAAAGTGATCCTGATGAATGTAAGATACCTATCTGGAGTGCATTCAACAGTATGGTATCAAGTGAAGATATTCCACAGACCATAACTGCTTTTACCCCGATATTGCCACACCCTGCGACCGAATCCAGTTCAATATATACGTGCACGAAAAACTTTCAAGGCTGTCTGGCAACAGTAAATCAAAAGTCAGGATCCCTTTGGGCTGATGAAGGAGGGTACAGAATAGCTAAAGAAATACAACTGTTGCGACCAGAAGAGTTTTCTAATATCTTTCTTGGCTTAGGAGCTTTTCATCTTGCGAAAGATTTTATGGCTTGTTTTGGAAAATATTTAGCAGGAAGTGGAGTGCAAAACATTTTCATTGAAACTGAAACGTTTGGGCCAAACATTGTCGAGACTGTACTTGCTGGAATACATTATTCTCGTGCTATAAGAGGTTTTTCTATGCTAGCTGAAGCTTTGCAACGCTTATTACTTGAAGCATTCATGGAAAGTCACAATGTGCCAGAAAACACAGTCAAAGAAGTTACAACATTAACAGAGTACATTAAGGCTAAAGATTTTGATAGGTACAAGAACTCAAGTAGAGACTCTTAAACAACAAATTCCAAACGTTGTGGAAGAAATAGAAAAGTTTGCTGAAGAACAAGGTAGAGAAAATGAGACATTTCGGTATTGGTACCACTTCCTGAAAACTCTATTTTCTATATTGAGAGATCTGACACGAGCACAGAGAGAAGGGAATTGGGATCTAAATATTAGTGCCTTAATGCGGTCAAGCATTTGACAAGACAAACTATTCTCGATGGGCAAGTGTGTTCTTAGAGGACTGTTTACATCTTCCACTGGATTTTCCTGATATTTATGCGGAATTCAAAGCTGGACATTTTGTTGTAAAAAACACTCAGCGAAAGTTCAGTTGTGTGGCTATGGATCAAGCACTGGAACAAAATTACAACAAACCAGCTAAAGGCCAAGGAGGAATCATCGGAGTAACAAGAAGAAAGGAAGCTGTGGTGCTTCATGATCTGATCAAACATGAGAACGTCCAAATAGCACAAATTTTGCGTGATTTATGTGGCCTTGTCTATGAAGATGAATACACTTTGCATCACGAGTTTTCAAACAACACTACTATTGCTGATGAGCTATGCATTAGAAGAATTGCGACCTTCATGAAGAAACAAGGAGATCCGTTCATGCGTACGGGCTTCAGCTGTGGAACAGAGCTACAGAATATAATTACTAAACAAAAGATAGATCGTGGAATAAGCACTGATCTTTTAAACTGCATACAAATAGGAGAAAAAGCCCATACTCAGTTCCGGAGTGAAAGATTTGAAGATAAGTCACTCAGTCTAATGCAACCTATCAAGAGATTAAAAAAAAAAAACTAAAACAATTAATCCTTTTGAAATGGACGTGGAGAATGAAACTGCCCATGCTCTGCGTTTAATTGACATTGCACGGTGTCGAGGATATGATATAAATTATCTTTTGTCTTATGAATTAACTTCTACATCTTTGTTTTTGACGAGAAATGGATTTCTGACAAAACCGGAAAAATCGCAGCTGGTTCATGAACTAGAAAAAAAGTTACAAACACCGCCAAATTCCGAAACTCCTCAATCTCCTGGTAAAGCAACAGTTATAGACTTTATGGCATTTGCAAGGAAGGTGCCAACTAAATCTTTAAAACTGAAGACATATGAAGAGTTTGTAGGAAGCATTTGGAGAGCTATACGCTAAGCCTCTCACAAAAGTGAGCGCGTCGACATTGTTTTCGTCGTTTATAAGGAAAAAAGTGTGAAAGGGTTTGAGAGGTCCAAACGATCACGGAAACAACCTGTAGAATATGGAGCCCCAAATGACAGCACACCGCTTCCTGTGGATACTGAAGCTTATTGGGCCTCGTCTAAAAACAAAGAATTGTTGCAATCATACTTTGTTGATTGGATATCCCGGAAAGATTCTGTCACTGCATCTGTTCTCATTTATCTTGGTGGTGTAGTAAAAGATGGTCAGCCAAGATGTTTTACTATAAAGAATGGGATAGTTGAAGAAGAACTTACTTTGGAATCTGATCATGAAGAAGCAGATGACAGGATCCTAACCCATATTTCTCACATGACACTGACTTCAAAAGTAAGCAACGTGGTTATTTGTTCTACTGATACCGATGTTTTTGTTAGTGTCTCTATCACTACCTACAGAAGTGGAAAAGGTTAGGACTTAAAGAACTTTGGATTGCCTTTGAAGTAGGAAAAACATCGCGGTACATTCCACTTCCCTCCTTTGAAGGCAGAGTACCACTTTTAACAGCTTTAACAGCTATTCATTCTTTAACCGGCTGCGACGCTACAAGCAAAGTCAATACGAAGTTAGCAGCTTTGAAAGCAGCAGAATCATGTGCAGAAGACCTCTTGTTAGAGTTTGGTAAAGGGCCACTGAATGAGGACATGGAAAAAAAAGCAGAAGAATTTTTGGTTCGTGCACTTGCCTCAAGCTTAGGTACAATGGATAAATTACGTTTCCATCAGTTCCATCACAAGAAATTATGAAACTTTCAAGATTTGGCCCCTACCTCAAGATCTACCCGTCTTCACATAAAAAGAAGCTACTTGCAATGCTACAAATGGATTCATGCTTTGGAACCGTCTGAGAAACTCAATCCGTTGGACTATGGTTACATAGAGGAAGACGGTACTTTAATTCCACAAGTGACAGATGATCCAACGGACCCTGAAGATTTTCCTATGCCATGTAATTGCCAGATGTGCTTCAGAGGAACTATATGTCCCTGTAGAAAATTGAAAATAATGTGCTGTGACTTTTGTAAATGTAAAAGTAGTGTTCTGGACCAATGCAAGAACCCTCATACATAATTCTGTTAAAGTCTTTATCTCTGAAAGATTTGCAATATTCAGTTTAATTTTTTGGTACTATGTTATTAATTTGTATCAGTATTATCCACTACGACGTATCTGTTTAGAAGCACCTACTTAGTAAATACATTATTTTTTGTATTTGTAAAAATATACTTTTAGCTCTTTGAATCCAATTTTTTACTTGTACCTAAAAATACGCCATTGTTCCATTTTTTAAATTATGCTATATTTCAAAAACTACGTGATTTAACAAAAAATTTGTAATCACAAAATTTGTTTGCCTTCAAAAAAGGAGTAAAATTAGCTTTAAAAAATTAAAATCGGACCACTGGGTACGGAGATATACTTAAACAAAAAATCTAGCAATTTGGCGGCCATTTTTAAATATGGCGACCAAACGACCATGATCTGGACCATGTGACCAATTTTTTTTTATAGTACTATAGGTGTTTAACAAAGCCCCGCAACAAAACTTAGGGGACATATAACTGCACACGTGACATGGGGTAGCGCCCGCACTATATTGTATATGTACATACTTTTGGTTATTTATAAATGTTAAGCGTATTCTAACATTAATAAATAATTTCTTAACAAAAATAATTTTAAAATAATTTTTATTTACTTCACAACAGAGTAAATTTTTATGGAAAGAGGAAGTCTCGAATGAAGAGGTCTTGAAGAAACTAAATAAGAAACGAGTAAAGTGGAAACGCCTAAACAACAGAAGATAAACGCTTGGATTTCGTTGTCCATGACGTGTCCGTTACTTAACTAAATATCACTATTACTTTAACGACTCGGAACACTAGGAACCTAGTGTTCCGAATCGTTAAAGTAATAGTGATATTTAGAAGATAAACGTGTATTTGACATCTAATAAGGCATAACATATACCTGGTAAACGTTAAAGAAGGCATTTTCATAAGGAAGAAAGACCGAGGATGCCCAAGGAAACAATTCATGTATCAATTAATAAAGAGTGTAGTAATAACATGATGTTACAACGAAATGAAGAACATGGCATTGGAGAGGAAGTTCTGAAGAAGCCAGTGTGTAGTCACCCATCAATATGAAGACTGAGGACCGAAGAAGGAGACGTAATTTGATTAAGAATGGCAAACTAATATCACATCAGATACTTGAATTTTTATTGTTGTTTTAAAAGTAGACCTACTGGTTTTGAGTTCGGCATTGTCCTAGTTTTTGACCCCGATTGTCCTGGGAGATTGCGTTAAAGGATGACAACGCTGCCTAATTATTTATAACCTAGTCGTCGTCATACTAAGGTTGCAAAAACAACTAAGGTACAAACACAAGAAGTCATCAAAAATCACACAAACGTGTTTGATACTACTTTAGAAATATACGCTAAATGGTATGGTTATAGTCTACTTATTAATTATTCATATGATTATAATTAATCACTGAATTACTCACAACGATATCAGCAGTGTACGGACGCCAAGGTTACGTTACCGCTCACTCACCTATAAAAAAGACATGACGTATTAATTCAATTCGTCACTACAATTACTCATGCCACTGTTAATATGTAATTATATTATCTCATTATTTTATCAACCAATCCTTATTTTACCTGTTGGTTTCACTTGATACTCTTTACAGTACAGATTCGCTATACAATCGCTGCCTGCAGGCTTACATTTCTTAGCTCCCTTACTAGGCATTAGATACCTATTACACTTACTACAATCAGCTGCATGATTTCCAATCGATTACAAGACAGTAGCAAGCCATGCAACTGCTTCTGCAACTGTTAGTTTCACGCGCTCTTCCCACAGGGCATTGATTCAGACGTAGCCTATTAAACTATGCGACTCGTCTGCGAGCGCATCCTGCGGACAACGAAGAAATTTCATGACATGGGACTGAAACAATGTATACAATTTTTTACAAAACCGACAATATCTCGAAAACGAAAACGAATTTTGCTGAAATAAAATTTGCAATTTTCTCTAAATTTCACTTGCTGACACTCTATACCTATCTCTTACAGTACAGAACGAACGTTTGTCGCATGTCGAAAATTTTACTACACGCCAATTAACAAAGAAATTGTATGACATGGGACCGCTTTAAGGTCTGTTCTTGAAATTATTAAAGCTACCGGTTCAAATTTATGTCTGAAGTCATCCTCAAACTTCAAGGAACACGGTGGTGAAAGAATGTTTTTATCGCACCAGTAGTTTTTGAGATTATCACGGACAACGAAACAAAAAAACGTTACCTCTTTATAGTAGTAGTATAGTCTGCAAGTGATTATAGTATAGTAGTATAGTAGCAGTTGCAGCCTACTTTTACTACCCTGCCACTAGTTTCACGTAGCCTTGAAATCAGTTGCATGCAATCAGTTGCGTAGTGTAATAGAGAGCTTAAAGGAATCTTGTTCCCTGTTACTAACGACAAACCATCCGCAACACCACAAAATAGCAAGGCCCCAGTGTTGGTTCGATGGAATACTATCATCATAACCTTATGAAAAACTAACAAGAAAGAAAAACAAACATAATTTAACAAAATGCCGAATAAAACTGATACAATAAAAATACAGTTAACAAATGTATAGAAAAAAAAATGTAAAATAAAAACAACACAACAAGAATTCCCACGTTAAACAATAGAATTTATAAACTGAACAACAGGTTACAACAATTTAATCTTATATACACCGGCTAGTTCTAAACATACCTACGATAGATATGCTGCTGCTTCTACGGCTCTGGTTCGTTCATAAGTAAGGATACTGTTAAGCTCAGGAAATAGAAAATACGCGTTGCATACGTGACACTTTGCACGCGCCGTGTGAGCAACAGGATGACGCAACGTTCTCGACTTTTCTACCCATTCCAAACGCTGGTCGATTATTCTACCGACAGATACGACAATACGGTAACCTACTTTGCCACACGCAGGGTGAGTGTACAAGCGGCCAGTCAGCAGTAGCTTTGATCTATGTACAGCGAATTGAAGCGATAAAAACTGTTATTAGTTGTTGCGAATTTCGATCCGTTGATCCGTGTAAAGAGACCTTTGTGTATTGTTGTATTCGCGGGTTATGTAATTGGTGACTCGTATTATTTATTGCGATAATGTTAATTAGATGGTATTTATTGTTTTGTGACAATAATATGTGTTAGACAATCGTAAACCATACTTGACCCACCTGCTCGTACTGCAACCTGAAACAACATCTTGTTTCAATACAACCGTCAGCAAGCATTCTCGTTTCTCCTTAATTATGAACTATGGAACTATGTTCCTCTACTTAACAGAGTCTAGTGTTTCACTACCACAGAGAAAGCAGGAGGAAGACCTTCGAAAATATGGCGTAATTTGTGGAAACCAATCTGATTCAACGAAGAATACATTGAGGGATATTACTTTTCGATTAATGTTGAGTAAAGTATATTAAATTTATTATTTAATACGTCAAAATACAATGAAACGTTTTGAGTATTCGCAAGTAGTGCACTGAATGAATAGCGTTTTTTATAAAATTTATTATCATTATTTCGCATGACAAAATCAGATATCAAAATTCTTCATCATGTTCCAATGGAAACAGTATGAGAAAAGAAGATTCGATTATGCAAAGAAATATTTCAGAAAAAGGAAGATCGGAGGGACTGTCGATTGATATTCGAGCCAATTGTCCGACAACGCAAAGACAGTAACTAATATACGAACACATATGTGTAGTGGGGGTCGAGAACTCTCTAATATGTTTCCTTCACTCGGATGTTGCAATTTTTGTTTCTTTCATAGCTGAGATATAAACGATACAAATAATAAATGTTGTTAGCAATTGGCAGTAGGTACGATAATATTGTTGGTTAGAATCTCGCCTTTCTACATTACCCTTGCCTTTTATTTTTCCCTCCACGATTAATATAAAATATCGTTCTACTGTCGTCACGATGCTAATCATTGTAAGGATTTTCCTGTTAACACTGTTTGTTCTCTTCTGTCAAGCTAACGGAGAATTCAACACAGATGGCACCACCGTTCAAAAATTCAAGTTTCATGTTATCAACTCTTTGCTAACGTCCACGCTTTGGTACTATGTAGAGTGATTGTACATTGTATATAAATATTATAAGAGCGCTTTGGCGTGCGTTTTAAAATAGTTTAATACCGAGATATTTCATAGTTAAAGGTACATAGTTAGATACAATTATATTCAAAGTAGTTGTGCCATGTGGCGTCTTTTAACAACAGGAATGTACTTGATAGTTGCTGCAGTTTCCGGAATATTATTTATTATTAGCGAGGCTCCTACAGTCTATGCTGCACCCCGCATTATTATTAGCGGGGGTCCTACAGTCTATGCTGCACCCCGCATTTCGATCGCCATTTCGCCCTAGCCTTCCAGTGATCATAGCTCGATCTCTCATGCTTTTCCTAATTCCTGTTCTCCATTGTGTTGTCAGTCGTCCTTTTCTTCTCCTGTTTTGTGGTGTGTAAGTCAGTGCTTTCTTTGGCCATCGCTTCTCCTCCATCCTCATTACGAGACCATACCACAGCGACTGTCTAGATTCTATTCTTTCTGCTGTTGTAAATACGCGCCCTGTTTTCCTTCTTATATCTTCGTTTCTAACATGTTGCAGTCTAGAAATATTACACGCTCTTCTTAAGAAGTCCATTTCCACACTTTCTATCATCTTTTTCTCTTTATCTGAATGTTGCCAGCATTCGCAGACAAGTTAAAATGGGCTCCACAATAGTTGTGTAGATTGTCAGTTTAGTTTGAAGTTTCATTTTGTTCGACCAAAGTAACGAGTTTAGCAAACGAATAGCCTTTTTCCCTGTCGTATCCTGTTTTTAACGTCATTTTTGTTGTTCCATCTTCTGAAATAATGCTTCCCAAATATTTGAATTCGCTACACTTTCCGATTCTATGGATTTGCAGATCTGGATCTTCTTCTTGCATATCTCCTATTTTCAAATATTCTGTTTAGGTAGTGTTGATGTTTATACCCCATTTCTTGTACTCGTCATCGCATTCCTGATGTTTTCCTTCTCCAGTTACTTATGGCTTCTTAGATATATATTTTAACAGGATAGGTGACAAGCTGCACCCTTGTTTAAGCTCTTTTGTGGTAGGAAACAATTCTGACAGGAGTTTCCTCAATACGATTTTCATAATTGTAGTGATGTGCCAGTACGACTAGAATAAATCTGTAAACGAGCATCAAGCTCAAAGGAAATAGGGTATTGGCAAGTAAATAACGCGATCGTGGTGGCCACCGTACAGGTCAGATTGAATCCATCGATGGTGTGTAACCATGGTCAGTTATATAATTTATTGTTTCCTTACGAAAGAAGTGAGTTGGTGGACCACATCTCCTGTCTAAATACATGGGAAATTGCTTGTACTCCTTAGCTTTCGTATCAAAAATGACTGCATTCTCGTAGTTTAAAGCCAAGATACTTTGTAGTTAAATTTGTACATAATGGTCAACTCTCTCGATCTCCCCTAAGAATCTATTTGATCTTCTTAAGTATTTCATAAATTTTGATTTTACCTCGAATTCTTCAAATAAATAGACTTTCTCTTCTTATATTAGTACAAGTATTGAAATCCCTGTAGGGTGTATCATTCCAACCATTGTATTGCCGGGAAGAGAGTTATCAATGCACGTGGAACGCTAACATTCGTTCCGCACACGTCTTCTTCAGCACTACAGCCCAACGTGAGCACTGACTTCCAACACGAATCTTCTCCAAAGTCTCCTGCCCATTGCCATCTCAGTGTAACCCCTCACATCCTTCCTTCTTAGGTCTTTAACACATCATCCAACCATCTTATCCTAGTTTGACCCCTCTTTCTGCTTTTATAGACTTGCGCCCTCAGGATTTTCTTTGGCATACACTGATCATCAATCCGCTGTAGGTTACCTAGCCACTGTATTCGTTGAGCCTTTACGAATCGTATAATGTCCTCGTGCTATCTCTTGGTTATTTTTTATTCTCCATCCGTTATCTTCTTTAACCGCGCCATAAACATGTCTCGTTTGCTTCTCGTTCTGCGCACATATCAGTCATAATTCCAGAAACAAAACATTCAGTACACAGTCCTGGGGCGTCAAAACTGTTTATAAGCATTTACTGTAAGTGACTGTTTAAATTAGTGTTCTTGGTAAGCTTACGTAATTAATAGTGTAATACGCGTGGAGTGTATCTTTCATTAAACATACGGAAAATGTCAACGTTCGTAATGAGATCTACCCCATACCCCATTCGATAGTACCACCATTCCAAAACTCAGGTTACCACGTATAGAGTGGGAAATGGTTTGCCTATTACGTCATACCAGCTTAGACACTCACATGTGGCTGGCTACATAGTAATCTATATATATAAAACTCAGAGTCTGAGGATTTATGGGTACTGAATACAAATCCACACCGTTACACCGATTGCGACCAAATTTGGCACAGGTAATCTTTGACACAAGGCGAAAAATACTGTTTAACATGGAATTTGATATTTTGCCCCGTTCGCACGATTTAGGCCCTTCTAATTATGCCTTTTCCTTGACGCGTATAAAGATGTCAACAACACCATGGAGACCACAATTAATTACCATAGTAACAAGTAAATAAACAAAAGTTATTTAGGGGCATCGGAACTGTACATTTATCCGTTCCTGCAGTACATTTTCGATGTTTTATATAATATTCGATTGTATCGATATATTATTACGATGTGGAAAAGAAGTAGTGTACTAATTGTAAATTGTCCTATTACTTAATGCAAAGTGAAAATACCTGTTGTGCGTCTAACACAGTAACACTTAAAATAAAGAAATTAGCGTTTTTGATTTAACAGGTAGGCTACTTTATAAATATCTCCGAAGGCTTTATAAACGGGTACATTAAAATCTCCAAAGGCTGTTGCACCAACATAATAATTTAGTACAAGTTGAAATAGCACAAGTGTTGAAAACAGCTTTGGAAAGAATTTGACTAATGAGTACAAAATTGTTATACGAGCTGACAGAACCCCATATAGACATCGACAATAAAAATTATATTAAAATACTTATTAAAAGTCCAATATTGGCGTGCGAAGCCGCGGGTAACAGCTAGTCAGAAATGTAACGAATAACAAATGTCACGAACGAATTCCGCCTCCTCCCTGTAGTTATACAGGTACTGTTTGTACACAACGGATATTACGTAATATATATGCATATTCTACGGAGAGTTGTCTCGAAATGAGAAAACAAGCATGACAAAAATCTTCTAAACTGCTAGTGACAGTGAATCGGAGCACGTGTAACAATAAACCTGTTGACAAACGGTGATGAGATGTTATTATCATCGACAAACGACGATGTTGACGCTGTGAGTATCAAATCATTCATTCATTATTTACAGATTATTAGGGGTGCGTAAAAATGACATATTCAAAAAACACATGTAACGCTCAACCAAACAAACAGAACATTACATTTCACGATCCGGTAGGGAATTACACGCGTCCCATCCTATCTCTCGCGTCAAAGTACAAAATATTACCTTCTCTTAGTATTTAAATATAAATACAGACGCAGCAGGAAAAAAAAACGATAATTGAGCAACATGTGTTACGGGAAAGAATTTAAATTGAAATGGAAAAACTGGCCTGGCTGAGTGTATGTCGTGGGCAGGGTGACGGCGAGTGGGTGGGCAGAGCAGAGCAGCGGGTTTGGGGGATGGGGGATGGACGATCGATATAGCGTGGTGGCAGCCAGCCCCAGCCCCTCACTGAGCGCGCACCCTCCTCACTCACCGCCGCCTACACACTTCCCTAAACTTCACGTGTGTGTGTGTGTGTGTGTGTGTGTGTGTGTGTGTGTGTGTGTGTGTGTGTGTGTGTGTGTGTGTGTGTGTGTGTGTGTGTGTGTGTGTGTGTGTGTGTGTGTGTAACCTGTTTGCCGCGCGCGTCGTTGGGTGAAAAACACTGGAACCAGTCGACGGGTTACCACCAGTTCGCCGCCGTCACCTAACCTTCCTCTAATAATGTTTTAATAATTTTGGTTAAAATAAGTGCCCACGCTTGTAACTTGAGCGCAGTGAAGCATGCGTGAGCGCCGAACAAAACACACGCGCCCGCGCGTTCAGGACTTTATACTAAAGACTTTACGTCAGTATATTTGACTGCAAGTCTTTATATTTTCAAAATTCTTATTTGGAAGAGGTTTCATAAAGTTGCATTTGTTTATACTTCTCATTACAGCCACAAATGTAAAAATGTGAAAAGTCTACATAATTCGCAACAGTATAAGGTCAAGAGTGTTGGTTGTTGATTGTGTTTTGTTGACCGAACAATGTGTTGCGTAATAAGTTGTGAATAGCCAGTTCCAGTTTTTTGTTTTTAACTGGTTAGACCTGCGAGGGAGATCTTATCGGCTGGATCCGAAGGTCATTCTGGGCCCACGACCATTCTGGGCTTCGACGGGGGGGGGGGTCGTGTTGATCAACGACGTACTCATAAATGGAACCAGGAGATCGTAAACTAGCCCAGCCGGGGGTCTCTTCCCCCGGTGTTCACGAGTTGAGGATTGGTTTCGTATTGCCTGTGGTTGACACAGCAAGGGTAAATTTTCTCCCAAAACTGGTCTTTCTGAGACTTCGGGTGTGTGTACAGTACACCACCATCATCATCATCATCACACTTATTTTTTATTATTTATTAATTTTTAATAAACGATAAACATAAAAGATAAGATAAACAGTATTAACAGTATGATATGAGTGGTTACCGCTTTTAGCGATCGCTGGCTATATAGTCCAGCTTCGGCTCTCCGTTATAGATTATTACGAACCAACTGTTGTGCATACGTGAGCCTAAAGAATAAAATGTTCAAATAGTATCAGCATTGCCACAGGGAAAAATAATCAAATATTCCATGACAAGGAAATTACCGTTTATGGTTTGAAACATGAGCGCTGGGAATTAAATAACGAAAATCCGTAGAAGTTTTGTTAGATGATGACGGAAAACTTAATAAAGGTTACATAGAATTACACACAGCCATACAAAAACACTCAGAATGAAATATACTAAAGAATTTTTTTAGAGGGCGAAAATGCTTTATGCACCGTCAGAGGCAAACAGTGTGTCCCGTGGTGTGTGGGTCTCTCACCCACTAACAAACCCACCTCTAATTCAGGCACTCATATCTACCTGGAACCACTTAGCGTATTACTTCAGGTTGGACCGTACTGCGCTCTTATCGGGCTCCTTCTATTTGTCCTTTATCTTCTACTCCCCGTTGGGTGCACGTTGATTTGGACGCGTCGATCCTTTTCTTGTAGTACCCACTGAATAAATGCAAGAAATGCGGTCCCTTCCGTCTCGCCTTGAAGCATAATCCCTACTACGCCCTCGGGCGTGAACTCCCCAAGCTCCATCTCCTCTTTGAATCTACGGCACTTGGAAAAGGTGTGCATCTTCATGGCGAGTCACCGTATTGGCATGCTGGGCTTGTTACATCTTTCCCGCAGTTTATGGAGGTAGGCATTACAATTGCCATCACCACTAAGGAACTGTGTAGTCAACTTCACCGTGTTGGCGGTCAATCCATTCCTCCAATTTCGATGGTCCATCTTCCTATCTTCCTCTATCATCCCTATTCCATCGATCTAGTCGGTGCCGGAAAGTGAATTCCCTGGCATCATGCTTTGCCGCACCCCTTCCAATTACATCTCTTCTTTCGAAGAAATGCTGCTGCTCTAGAGCCAACAGGTCTATGGGAATCACTCCCGCTATATACCAAAGAATAAGAGAGTTCTTCTTCTTCTTCTCCACTTCAGGCATAGGTCATAAACCTGTTGCGCCTCCGGCCGTGATAGAACTCACGCCCCACCCCAGCCAGAGAAATATTAGCCAACCTTTTAACCCAAACCCCGTTGGCAAGCCGTGTGGTGGGGGGGGGGCCGTGTGGCAGTGTTGTGTATGTGTGTAGTATACATTGTGTGCCCTTGTTACTTATCTTGCCCGGGTATGCCAGAGAAGACGTACGTATTATTTGTCCGCGTACGTGCGGGTGGACGAGCAAATCGAGCCGTGACCTTGACTCGATCTCACCACATCGGCAGCAAAGCAACGCTCTGATTATGAGTCAGAGACGCTACCACTGTGCCGGCTCGCCCACAAATCGTTATTAATAATTCCGTGATACCGGGTGGGTCATATAAGTAGACGCAACAGATTTATTGTAAATATTGGAATGGACAGTGTAGCGAGAAAAGGAAGTAGAAATATTCCGGTTGGGTTTTATAAACCTAGCTTCAATAATGTGTGGGTTACAAGGTACTCGCGAATGAAGGAATTTGCATGTAACAGTTGCTAACCAATCAGATTGCCGATCAGATAGTGATACGGAACCAGTGAACGAACGGAAAGTAGTGATGCGCGTGTTTCTGTATGTGTGCGAGAGGAAGAGAGAATACTCTGTGTTTTGTGCACGGAATATCAGATAAGCTTTGTCGATATTGCTGACTGCGAACAAAATACGCGGAAGATAGGATAAAGACTTGTTCAGGACGATCTCGTGTTTACAGTTGGGTTGTATCCGTCCAGCTCATAACAGGGTGATTTAAATAAATTCCGCATTGTATGTGTGTGGGGGGGGGCAGTATGGGGCGCAGTAGAGAGGTCATCGCCACTGCATGGTCGATTCTACGACACTTTGGCAGATAACGGACATTGACTGTACCATGAACGTGAGCCAAAACACATTTTTCCGTTGTCAACATTTAGATTTACAAATCGTCTCTAAAAACAAGGCGAAAGGTGCAGTGAATATGTATGTTTAGTTGCAAAACCATTGCTCGTAATTTACTTTGTATGTAACGACATTGATCAACTATGAAGTCAAGTTTAAATTACTTTGAGTAGAGGGATATTGGGGGTTCAAACTCACAAAGGAATGCCGCCTTCTTAAAAAACACTAAAAAAACACTAAAAAACATGATCTCAGAGATGACGCCGCCACCGCTGGACCCGCAGCATCCCGATGGACCACAGCACCGCGAATTTCCGCGAATAAATTTTTTTATTTTTTTTATTTTATTTTTTTTATTTTTTTTATTAAATTGATTTGGTGGGATGATGTTCAATGGACCACAAGCATCCGTGAATATACTTTTTTATTTTTTTAAGAAAGCTGATTTGCATATCAGTGGGTGGTGTTGGGTGGGAGGTTGTTTTTTTATTTCATATCAGTGGGTGGGGGTGGTTCCAACTCGAAGCATTATAGTGTATACTAAAATATATGATCAGGTGTACCAACCTTTGCATGAGTTCAAATTTGTTGTGTGTTATAATGTATATTAAATCTATATGATCAGGTGTACCAACCTCTGTAGTATTATTATAGTGTATAGATATTTTATATGAGCAGGGTTGTCAACATTTTCTGCGGTGGGGGGAGGGAAATGTGCGTGTATAGAGCAGATCTGACAACATTTCTTTCTCTTCTGTGGTGGGAAATTCAAACTATATATGATCATAATTGTTACTCTCTCTCTCTCTCTCACACGGTGTGTATGTCTCTCTCTCGTTGTCAAACGTTATGCTCACCGGCATTATAGTGTATATTAAAATATATGATTAGGTGTACCAACCTTTACATGAGTTCAAATTTGTCGCGTGTTATAATGTATATTAAATCTATATGATCAGATGTACCAACCTCTGTATTATTCGTCCTCTCTCTCTCTCTCCCTCTCTCTCTCTCTCTCACACGTTGTGTATGTCTCTCTCGTTGTCAAACGTTATGCTCAAACTGTGGTCAGTACCGAGCGCATGTATATGAAATTAGAAAGTTTATTCAACAAATATTAACGTCCTCTCTCTCTCTCTCTCTCTCTCTCTCTCTCTCTCTCTCTCTCTATCTCTCTCTCTCACACACTCTCACTTGTTTCAACTGTGTCAACAAATAGTAACGTCCTCTCTCTCTCTCTCTCTCTCACTCTCACACGTTTCAACTATGCAAGGTTTCATACCCTTTCTCCTGTCTCCCTCTCGTACATTGAGTAGTCGGTGTGATGAATAAATAATTTTAGCCCTCTCTCGTTGTCAAAACGTCGTCTTCATTTTCAATGTATTAAATAATTAATTAATAGTTTTATAATGCAGTCAGTGTGATTGATCCTTGTTAGAAATATATATATTTGGCGTCAATGAACTACTTACCTGTTATGTTGTTACAGATGACAAATCCATACGTTAACGGCTTAGCAATCTGGTACAATACTTCTGTTTTAAGGTTGCAGTTTACACACATAGGTTCAGTAGTGTATAGCGAAATAAATTAAAATTATACACACACATGAAAACGGCGGCTGAAATTCATACAAATCTTCTGATGTAACAGTTCACAAAAAATAAATTAATTGTACACATGTTCAGAGGTGTAGAGTGAAATAAAATAAAGTCATAATTTGTTTAAATGATTAAATATATTTTAACATTCACAATATAAAATTCACAATTAAATAAATACATTAGAAATTGATATTTTTCGAAAGTTTATATATAATTGTGTGTCGTACTTGTAGAAGAAGCAACCTGCAACATAACAATACAACAACAACATTAAAATCATGTTAAATATCACACACACAGATGCACACGCAACGCGCGCACATACAGACGCATACGCAACGTAATCACACACACATACATACGCATACGCAACGTAACCAAACACGCAACGCGCCCACACACAGACGCAAACGCAACGTACACACGTTTGGGTTACACCACACGTGCACGCACACACACACACAGACATACACGCACACATACTCAACGCGCCCACACACAGACGCAAACACAACGTAATCATATACATACATACAACGTGTACACGTTTGGTTTGAATCATGTACCATGTAGGACCAATAAACAGATAACAGATTTAAATATGCTATAGTCATTGTAAGACGTTACAATCATTGAAGTGTTTAATAAGTAAATTGTATGTATGTATATTGTAATAAAATAAATATTAGTGTAAGTGTGTTGATGATATAATATACAAATTTATATAGGTGTTGATGATAATAAGCTATTGTGGAGTGTGAGACTCCAATCTAATCAAGCCCCTCTGTTTGGACTAGACAATTTGTAATAAAATAAATAAGATTGATGTGTGAATCTGTAAGTTGTAAGGTGTTTAATTGGTGTGTAATTGGTGTGGCTCTCGACGTCTTACTGGCCTGAAACACTTCCTTAAGTTTCCCAGCTGGTCGAGTCTCAATGGTAGCAAGACCGGTCGAGTAGCGTAAAGTTGATGAAGGAATATATCTGTTCAGCTTCGCCGAAAGTTTCAAAACAAAATTTATTGTTTTGAAGGAAATTAAAAAAAAAATTATGTTTATAAAAAAAAATAATTAAAAAAAAAATTTTAATTTTATTAATTAATTAATTATGATCAATTAATTAATATAGGGCTGTGAAGTTTTAAACAGTGTAATGCTCTTCTGAAAATTTTTATTAAAGTTTTAGTATAATTTAAATAATCTATCACCACTCATAAGACTGTCTGTAAACCAATCGATACTTGTTTACCTTTTTATTTTTTAGGTTATCTTCACTTACGGGTGGTAAAGTCCTTGTAGATTATCAATTAGAATTATATTATTGGTAATTAGTATTATTGAAGAAATAAAGAACTATTAAGTATTGAAAAGTATTAATGTTTTATTAAGTAACAGCAATATTGACTCTTATCGATTAGTATCGATTCTCAGGATATCGAAAAAAGTTACAAGTATATGATATAAAAATTATATAGGGTTCTTTAAACAGCCAGTTATTACCAAAGTCAGAGAAATCGGGCTAATATTTAAAAAGTATAACGTTACAATCAAATTAATAGTTATTAATAAACACAGACATTGAATAATAATTTGTAAATATAATAATTGTTTTCACCCAACAGCTGTTGAACTAAGAGGAGGCACTGGAATTGTCAAAGAAAGATGGCTGCCGTCAAGTCGATGAAAATGTTGCTCGTTGCTGCTGCATTCCAAATAATGTATTTTGACGCAATATTTCTGTTCTCGTGTCCGCAA
The DNA here is from genome assembly GCA_034769895.1 of Magicicada septendecula. Classification (NCBI taxonomy): domain Eukaryota; kingdom Metazoa; phylum Arthropoda; class Insecta; order Hemiptera; family Cicadidae; genus Magicicada; species Magicicada septendecula. Next base: position 397,059,389 of record CM068374.1, on the reverse strand, counting down.
ATCTCTTGTTATATGTTGTGTAGTGACTGGTGTAGTGATTCTGGGTTGTATTTAGTGTATCCGTATAATTATTAGTTCAAACACTTTCTCCGATTCCGTCACTAATTTGGTTTAATGTATTATACAGTTTTCTAGTGTTTTATGGTGTTTTTCGGAGTAGATTTATATTGTTCTGTGTTATGGAGTGTTACTTGATCGTTTCTGTTATAATATGATAGTTTCAGAAGTATTTTACAAGTCACTCGCGATTTCACAATAACTCACTATACACTCGCTTTGTATGACGATTATAGGTTAGGTTATCCACGTAATTAAACGTATGTCATGTTAACCGTTCAACTACCAATAATTAACTAACTGTTTCCTTCAGTTTCAATTAAACTCTTAGCCCATATAATATTATCCTTAACATTGTTCAAAAATATTTTCACATCCTGTGTACATTTTACTATTTCACTATATGAATGCCTAAACTTTGGTTATTTGTCAATTTTATTCACTAGATTTGATTTAAATTAATCTTTCAGTTCATTCTGGTTATTTTCAGATTAAATAATGCCATTTTATAGTGTTTTCTGTCCAAAAAATAGTAATTTTACTTTCAGTTTGGGTATACTCTGAAGAGTCCAAAACATCAAAATTTACTTCCTGTCATTATATAAATTCAGCCATTTTATCAGTTATATTTAATATTAATAATCCTATATTGTATTAAAAGGTTCCTATTCCCTTATTTTCTGGTAATTAATTGAATTAGTTGTATTCTGAAACATTATTCTGAAATATATGACTCCCATGTCTAAATTTCTGAGTTTAGTCATTTTATTTTTATTTATAATTCTGAATATAATTTATTAAAATCTCTCTAAATGGTATGTGCAATTATATGGCATGATCTCAAGTTTATTTTGTCTAAACCCCTTTTGTTTATTTGCTTTTAAATGAGTAATTTCTCTGTTTTGATGAAGTTTGGTTTCCATTCTTTTGGCCTATGATTTTTTTTAACAATTTTTCTTACAAAATAATTTACAAACAATATATGATGTGTGATACCCTCTCTGACTTTTTACAAATAGTATTATAAATTAAACATGTTTTCAAATTACACAAAAACAATTAGTATTGGTTACAATACAAACAATAGTTAACACAAAATAAGGAACATTTTTTTTAAATAAATGGTTGTCTTCAAATCAGACATTTTGCAACAAAATTCCCATTTCCAACATGGAAATATGGTTTACAACAAAGGTTTTGTACTAACTAACATCGTAATTACTCTCTACTATTTACAAGTGGTAATTATTTTTATAGTTCTGATGTTAGTTGTTTCAGACCCAAACAAATGGCCTTATATCTAAAACATTTTTAAACATTCTTGTACTATATACATTAAAACCTTATATTTATATTTTTATTTCTAACTATTATTATAAGTAGGATTCTACAGTTTTTATACAGTCTTTTATACCTTGTCTTTGGGGAATTGTACCCTGTCATTAACAAATAAATAGTATGAACCGTTCACAAAGCACTAGGAAATGTTTTTCTTTTTTCATGTAAAACAAAAATGTTATTTTAAACAGATTCATGTCTTATGAACAACATATTGTCACCGTACATATTTTAAGTCATTGAAAAATGCATATTTCATTGCATCCAATGTTTGTGATTGCCAAGAATGAAACACAAGGTTCATTTTTTATAATACCCAAAACTATCACTGGTTCACTTTGCACTTATATATTATGTTAATGCTAAATGGTCGTATAGTCTTATTAACATAATAAATTGGTTAGCGTTTTTTCAATGGAGATTTGTTCCATGGGTACTATATTATTGTTTCATCTTAGTTCACAGGAAACTTTTACTTTGTTCACTTCTCTCTCTTAAATTTATATACATGTGGTTTTTATTTCGTTATACTTTTGTTTTTAGATATATATTTTGGGGATATAGGGATTTGGGTGTCTTTTATAAGAGCATGACGTCTTCTTCAGGATGCTGCCCTCTTCTTCTTTCTTCAGTCTTCTTTTCTCCTGCCTTCTGGGACTGGTATCTTCTCCATCTGTTCTTGATGCCATCAGGTTTCTTGGGATCTTCTCCATCTTCTTCTTTAATTCAGAAATACACAACCTGTATTGGTTGATCTTGGCTTATTTTAGGGTTTCTCTTTTATTTATTCTCCCTCGTTGTGGGTTTGGTCATATTGTGTACTGCTTTGTTATTTACTATTTTACCTTCCTGGGTTATACCTTGAAAACCTTTGGTTATGAGACTTGTTTTGGATGACTCATCACTAGTAACTCCTTTTATTTTAACTTGTATTTTCTTTATAATAATGATTTCTTTCCACAGTTGCTATGAATTAATCTATTTATATTAGACTTAATGCTTTCTTCCAAATTTAAATATTATAACTTCATTATTCTAATGATCAATTGCCATTCAATATTATGCTTATATCTGTCACGCTACAATATATCACTGAATAATAATATAATCGTTCTAGTGTTAACGTTTGCTGCAACAGGTAAAGCAGTTACAAATAATTACATATAGGTTCAGAGGCGTATAGTGAAATAAATTAAAAATCCATTCATCAAAACTTTGTAAATTAGAATCTGCACTACATTCAAACATACGTACACACACACAATGATAAAAAAATTGTTTATTAAAAGTAGTTTGTTACCTTAACGAGGTACGATTTCCATATGTACTGTTTGATTCCTCATGCCTCGAAACACGAGATGTAAGTCGCTGGGGCTTATATGACGGAGCTCTTCATCTGTAAAGACGCAAGCATACCTCTTAGGTAGATATACACGATAGCGTAGCTCACCATCTTCCAACGTTACAAGCACAGACTTCCCATATCTTGTGTCCACATGCACCATGTTAACAATCGGATACTGCTTGTTCAATGTTAATTCTGCACACCGTTTGTACTCAATAGCAGAAACTGCATTGAATTTTGTGATAAACGACATTATTTATTAGAAGTGAAGACGTCTGTATCAAACTAGGTGGAACTAAACAATGACTACAAAGAAGACTAGTGAAAGTAATGGTGGTGGTGGTGATGTGGTCATCAGGAAAGTTCACGTTCATCGCCCGAAGCTTTGCATGTACATACACACAGGCAGAATTAACGCTGTTACAAAATATATATATATTAGGAAAGTCAAGCCCACAGACTACTAGAAATAGTTATCGTTTGAAAAAAAAAAAGAAACCACACATTACGAACTAATATCGTTACAATAATAATAATACATAAACTTACGTTTACGGTCGTCCAAACTGAAGTATGGAGTGACAATAACTATAGATATCACAGTAAGAATTTTTGTTGTTGTTTTTAACAGGTGATGTTTTTCATCCCCTGAAGCTTTGTATGCAGAATTATGACTGTTACATAATATATATTAGGAAAGTCGTCAGAAATAGTTATCGCCTGCAGCAAGAATTTTTGTTGTTGCTGTTTTTAACAGGTGGTGTTTTTGCATGTACATACATGCAGAATTATGGTTGTTACATAATATATATTAGGAAAGTCGTCAGAAATAGTTATCGCCTGCAGCAAGAAGTTTTGTTGTTGTTTTTAACAGGTGGTGTTTTTGCATGTACATACATGCAGAATTATGGCTGTTACATAATATATATTAGGAAAGTCGATAGAAATAGTTATCGCCTGCAGCCATATACAAGTTTACCTAATGAAATTAACAATGCTATGAGACACTTACATTAAAAATGTTTGTATAACAGAAAAATCATTAATTATCCACTCTCTAAGTGCGTGCACATTATGGTTTGTACATAGTGTAGAAGAAGAATTGCAATGTGTAAGACATAACACCCCAGGAATGTCTTTTAGTACGTCTTTTGGGCAACCAATGTCATCAAGATTTATTATATGATAATGAATTATTTTCGATTCTAAAAAACGTTTTTTCTCAAGACCCTTCACAAACACATATTTATATATGTTCGTATACGTTGTTAACACTGAAACAAGATTGTCGTACGGTGTCTCTCCTTCATCCCATCTTAGCCCATGATAGTTTGTCGTTAACCAGCAGTTGGTTCTAGTGTATTTCGAATTCGTAACGACTGTAGCAGGCGGGGCGAAAATCCAATGTCTGCATGCAAAACGTGTTACGTCCATAACCGACAACTCCTTTACTATATAATTGCCGTTGTCATCATAAAAGCAGTGAAAGTCAATTATTACAGCAGCGTTTTCCATTATACTATAAAAAAAAGGAACCACACATTACAAACTAATATTTATAAACACAAAGATCGTTACAATAATAATACACAGACTTACGTTTACTGTCGTCCGAACTGAAGCGTGGAGAGAGAATAACTAACGATATCACAGTGAGAATTCTTTTTGTTTTTAACAGATGGAATTTTAGCAGGAGGGGGAGCAGAGTCGCCGTCGGCAATTAATTTGGCACGTACGTGAGATTTTAATAAAACAATTAACAGTTTTAAATAATAATTTTCGGAAACAACCCCCGACTTAAAAAAATATAGTTTACCTTGTGGTATAAAATTCAAACTATTAAATTGTCTCTCTCACACACACATTCTGATTACTATACAACTAATTGCATGTATGTTCAGATGGTTCTACCGAAATAAACCATTGTGTGTGTGTATTCGTTAAATCCGCCTTTCACTTTCCAATATGACACATGACACTCATTAGTTGCACCACCGCAAGTAATTATGGATTAGAAAGTATTCACGACCAAACAAACATCGGCTTTCCCCTACCACCAGAGACCGATATATACTCAACAAATTTAACGATAAATTCTCATTTGATCTGCTTGCGTGCACTGACAAATCTATCACGACATTTTTAATAGTTGGAAGACTGTATTATTGTGCAATCGCAGTATATACAAGTTCCTGTGTGTAGTCAACATACAATAGTTTTGGTGAGTATAATTTATTGTATGTACAGATTTTATTTAAACGTAAAAATTATTTGCATTAAAACATTATTTAATACATGTATGTGTATGTTCAAACCACAATTTACGAAATATATTCTTACCGTATTTTTTATATTACACTTCTAATTGAAGATATATATATTTTAATTTAATACATGTGTGTGTAAGCGTATGCGTATGATCAAATTACAATTTTCTGAATATATTCTTAACGTACTTTTATTCTTAACGCACTTTTAATTGAAGATATATATTTGAATTTAATACAATTTTCTGAAATATATTCTTACTGTACCTTTTATACACTTCTAATTGAAGGTATATATATTTTTAGGTATAACTGAATTTTATCGAATTCACACTGACTGCTTGCGTGCGTTGATAAATTTATCTCAACAGTTTTTTAATAGTTGAAAAACTGCTTGAATTATTGTACGTCTCAGTATACACAAGTTCCTGTGTGTGTATTCAACATACGTTAGTTTGGTAAGCATAATTTATCAAGTGCATTATTTATTGATTTAATACATGTATGTGTGCGTGTGATCAAATTATTATTATTATTATCTGAAACAGAACAGTATATATAGATTCGAGTGGTATGTAAGACGCTGTTATATGTTACTAGTAAAAACATTATTTACTGATTTTAATACATGTATGTGTATGTTCAAATCACAATTTCTGAAATATATTCTTACCGTATTTTTTATATTACAGTTCTAATTGAAGATATATATTTGAATTTAATACATGTGTGTGTGTGTGTGTGTGTGTGTGTGTGTGTGTGTGTGATCAATTTTCTGAAATATATTCTTACTGTACCTTTTATATTACACTTCTAATTGAAGATATATATTTTTAGGTATAACTGAATTTTATCGGTTTCACACTGACTGCTTGCGTGCGTTGATAAATCTATCTCAGCAGTTTTTTTAATAGTTGAAAGACTGCTTGAATTATTGTACGTCTCAGTATACACAAGTTCCTGTGTGTGTGTGTAGTCAACATACGCTAGTTTGGTGAGCATAATTTATCAAGTGCATTATTTATTGATTTAATACATGTATGTGTATGTGTGCGTGATAAAATTATTATTATTATCTGAAACAGAACAGTATATATAGATTCGAGTGGTATGTAAGACGCTGTTATATTTTACTAAAATCATAGCAAATATTTTCATTCTAAGCATATTTACTGTTTAATAATAATTACAACCCAACGAATGATATATATAGTTTGATGCTTTATAAGTTTGTGTACATTGGTTGTATATTGTAAGCATGAAAGTATTATTTAAATCTGTTTGTGTGTGTGTGCGCGAAAATAAACTTAATTTTCTCGATCTAGCAAATAGTTGGTCTAAGCGTACATGTATTATGTACAAATTGATATATAAAACGTTTACGATACACTAACATAATACCAGCGTTATAACAGTACCTTTTGTTTTTCAGTATTCATTCATTCTCACTCTCTCTTGAAGATCATGGCTAACCTTCAGCAGGAACGTGGGGAGGAGCAGACTGAACAAGGTAAAAAAAAAAGTTCACAGTTAAGAAATTATTTTGTAATTATGTAGTGTGCAAACTTGCTGATGCGAATTAACGTTTGAGTCATACTATGTCTATTGGTGTGTGTATGAAAAGTCTCACTCTTAACATCGTTTAGAAATTGACATGTAGATGAAAATTTTTCATGTTCCTTCATAGGTTTGTCACCTTCTTTCCAATCAACTAATTCAATTCCACAACAAAAGCATTTAACTCTATCGTCTACGAATGACATACTATGTCCACAAACATCGAAATTTCTAGGGTAGAAGTAGAACCCTGCAAACGCTAACTCGTCGGGGCTGATAAACGTCACTTCCCAATACTTGAATGATTTTATTCTTTCACTTTCAATACTAAAATCAGGAGTAGCCAACATCTTCACGGTTTGTAATAAACTGACATATTACCCCCCGACGAGTGTTATTTATTTACTACAAACATGAATTTGTGTGTACACGTTATTTATCATTCCTATTGGTTACTAATACTCATGTTTCTATTGTTTCAGTTGTGACTCGGTTTTATATCGAGAGGAACAGTAGTGTCCGAGGGTGCATCACAACTTTCGACTACATTCCAGTGAACGTCAACGCGTCGGATCATGACATAGTATTCGTAATGACTGAGGCACGTCCTTTATTGCTTGAGGATATTCAGACAGAGCAGGCACGTTTACGCAATATCAAGTGGCATATTGCGTGCAGGATACGTTTTACCAAAACCGTGGTAGATGGTGACAGTGGTGTGGAGAAAGAGGTAACGAAAGACGCCGTCTTCCACGGACGTTGTCGCACGTTGCTCGCGGACGACAGCGACGAGTTGAATTGTCTACTCGATGAATCCTACGATAAAATCTTCAATAGCATATCTAATTTTACCCGTGACGGGAGCGGATGGACGGTGGATGCTGTACTAAAGCTGGAACTGGTTGTTGGACGGTATCAGCCTCTAGCAGCGTCCTCCTACCTTCCAACCCCGCGAAAACTCTCACACACCAGGGCAGTAGTCAACATCAAGAACCCCCAGGATGAAATGTGTTTTCTGTGGTCTGTTCTAGCCCACATACACCCTCAAGAACGTAATAGAGACCGTGCTTCAAACTACATCCCATTCTTAAACACATTAAATATGTCCGGTATCGAGTACCCTGTTTCGTTAAAGTCCATTTCCAAATTTGAAGCACAGAATCCTAACATTTCTATAAACGTTTTCGGCTATGATATAGAAGACAATATCAAAAATGAATCAAAAAATGAGGTTTACCCTCTGAGAATTACCCCGAATAAGGACAGGTCGCATCACGTTAATCTTTTGCTTCTGACCGATACGAATAGCCGAAAACATTACTGTCTTATCAGTAACATGAATAGATTGTTATCATCCCTAACAAAACACCGCGCTCAATCATTTTACTGCGACTACTGCCTGCATCGTTTCGCCACAGAACATGGTCTGTCCGATCATCTCCCCTACTGCACACCTTACGGCGAGCAGAAAACCAAAATGCCCACGGAGGAGGAGAAGTTTATGTCCTTTAAAAATTACGCGCACTGTCTTAAAGTACCCTTCACCGTCTACGCCGACTTCGAGTCCCTCATCACTCCGCTTCAATCGTGTTCACCTGGTAACGACGTCCCGACGACAGTGCACGAGTTAGGCGAATTCTACTCCGTCGATAGCAGCGGTGTCCGTCAGAAACTAACTTCTCCTCCTGTATCGTCCACATCATACGAAGCGATGCATATCCCGTCAGGTTTCTCCTATGCTATCGTCGATCATACGCACAGCCTTTGGAGAGAGGCTAAAGTTTATCGGGGTGAAAACGTTGTAGACACGTTCTTCTCGTGGTTGTTGAAAGACGCCGAGGATATGATGAAGGTGGTACGACATAACGTACAATTAATTATGTTCGATGATGACAATGTTGTGTTCACTAACGCCACCGTTTGTCATTTGTGTGAGCGCCCTTTGACAGACGATGACAAGGTACGCAATCATTGCCATCTTACGGGGAAATTCTTGGGGGCAGCCCATAATAGCTGTAATCTGAGTTACAAGATGCCTCGTCATATCCCCGTCTTCTTTCACAACCTTCGTGGCTACGACTGTCACCATTTAATGCAGGGTTTAGGGAAATATAAGGACGAACGCGTATCCTGCATCGCAACATCCAGTGAGCGTTACGTGTCGTTCTCCCTGGGTCCCTTGCGTTTCGTAGACTCCTTTCAATTTCTTAATCGCTCTCTGGACACACTCGTTACCAATCTGTCCGCGTCCGGGAGCCAATTTCCTTTGCTCAGAGAGGAAATGCTTAGACGGGGTTTCGATGAACAGACCAATCTGCTCGTACGCAAGGGGGTATACCCATACGAGTACGTTGACAGTATTGCTCGGTTCAACGAAACAAGTCTACCCGCTCGTGAACACTTTGATAACCGGTTGATGGAATCATCTATTTCGGACGCAGATTACGAGCACGCGCAAAACGTGTGGAGTGCATTCAATCTGCGTACGTTTGGAGATTACCATGATTTGTATTTGTTGACAGACGTAATGCTGCTGGCCGATTTCTTTGAAAGTTTCCGAGACATGGCCTTACGCGATTACTGCTTGGACCCATGTCATTTTTACTCGCTTCCCGGACTCGCTTGGAACGCGATGCTAAAAATGACCGGGGTCGAATTAGAACTGTTGACAGAAATAAATCTACATCTGTTCCTCGAATCTGGGATCCGCGGAGGCTGCGCGATGATATCCAACCGTCACGCAGTCGCTAACAATCCTCTGATTCCAGATCAGTACGATGTATCGAAACCAACCTCCTTCATTCTGTATACAGACTGTAACAATTTATACGGTGCAGCCATGTCGCAACCACTCCCTTACGCAGACTTCCGATGGCTCGATCGTAACGAAATCGAGTGCTTGGACGTACGTACTGTGAGTGATGATGCTGACATCGGGTACATCCTCGAAGTCGACCTACACTATCCTAATACCTTACACGACCTGCATTCCGACTACCCGCTTGCACCTGTGCGTCAGCGCATAACACACGATATCCTTTCTCCCTTTTCCAAACGTTTACACGAGAGTATATACAGATCATCGTATAACGAATCAGGGTCATCCGTAGAGAAGTTGTTAACAACTTTGGAGGACAAACAAAATTACGTTCTCCATTATCGAAATTTGAAATTGTATTTAAGTCTTGGTTTAGAGCTGAAAGCGACTCATAGGGTGTTGTGTTTTAAGCAAAGCGCTTGGTTGAAACCGTTTATCGATTTCAACACCCGCAAGAGGCAATCAGCCGTCAACAGCTTTGAAAAAGACCTTTTCAAACTGATGAACAACGCCGTATACGGTAAGTCGCTGGAGAACGTACGGAAACATATAGACTTTGAACTAGTCTCGAATGAACGACGGCTTCAAAAACTAGTTTCCACACCCAGGCTAAAACGTATGATTCGTTATACGAACGATCTGGTGGGGCTTTCACTCCGTAAAAAATCCATCGTTCTTTCTCGTCCCGTGTATGTCGGCTTCACGGTGCTTGACGTTAGCAAAACAATAATGTACGACTTTCATTATCGTTATGCTGTCGCCAAGTACGGCCGCAACGTTAAATTGTTAATGACTGATACAGACAGTCTGATGTATCATATTCAAACATCAGACTTGTATGCAGATATGAAGAAGGACTTGCACGTTTTTGACACTTCGGATTACCCTACGTCTCATCCTTGTTATAGCATTAAGAACAAAAAGGTTGTCGGACTGTTCAAGGATGAAACGTGTGGTCGTCCTATTAGAGAATTCGTAGGTCTCAGAGCGAAATGTTATTCGTTCCTTGTGGCCCACGAAGATTCTAGCAATGCGAGTCAAAAACGTGTGTGTAAAGGTGTGCCTCGAGTTGCTATTAAGAGGAGTCTGCGACACGATATGTATCGCAAGTGTCTCACTGATCATTGTCCGTTTTCTGTCAGTGCGTTGTGTTTACGTAGCGATCATCATACGTTGTACACGATGCGTGTAAATAAGCAAGCGTTGTCACCGTATGATGATAAGCGTTATATATTAGACAATGGTCGTGATACCCTTGCGTACGGACATTATCGGATACATGCCGACGACGATGACGACTCTGCTCCTCCACCTGCTAAAATTCCCCGTTACACCACTGGTTAACAAAAAAATTCTTACTGTGATATCTATAGTTATTGCCTCCTCACACTTCAGTTCGGACGGCAGTAAACGTAAGTTTATGTATTATTATTATTATTATTATTATTATTGTAACGATATTTGTGTTTATACATATTAGTTCGTAATGTGTGGTTTCTTTTTTCAGGTGATAACTATTTCTAGTAGTCTGTAGGCTTTCCTACTATATATATATATTTTGTAACAGCACTAGTTCTGCATGTACCTCGTTAAGGTAACAAACTACTTTTAATAAACAATTTTTTTATCATTGTGTGTGTGTTTGCGTATGTTTGAATGTAGTGCAGATTCTAATTTACAAAGTTTTGATGAATGGATTTTTAATTTATTTCACTATACGCCTCTGAACCTATATGTAATTATTTGTAACTGCTTTACCTGTTGCAGCAAACGATAACACTAGAACGATTATATTATTATTCAGTGATATATACATACATACAATTTACTTATTAAACACTTCAATGATTGTAACGTCTTACAATGACTATAGCATATTTAAATCTGTTATCTGTTTATTGGCCCTACATGTACACGTTGTATGTATGTGTATGATTACGTTGCGTTTGCGTCTGTGTGTGGGCGCGTTGCGTATGTGTGCGTATGCGTATGTATGTGTGTGTGTGTGTGTGATTACGTTGCGTATGCGTCTGTATGTGCGCGCGTTGCGTGTGCATCTGTGTGTGTGATATTTAACATGATTTTAATGTTGTTGTTGTATTGTTATGTTGCAGGTTGCTTCTTCTACAAGTACGACACACAATTATATATAAACTTTCGAAAAATATCAATTTCTAATGTATTTATTTAATTGTGAATTTTATATTGTGAATGTTAAAATATATTTAATCATTTAAACAAATTATGACTTTATTTTATTTCACTCTACACCTCTGAACATGTGTACAATTAATTTATTTTTTGTGAACTGTTACATCAGAAGATTTGTATGAATTTCAGCCGCCGTTTTCATGTGTGTGTATAATTTTAATTTATTTCGCTATACACTACTGAACCTATGTGTGTAAACTGCAACCTTAAAACAGAAGTATTGTACCAGATTGCTAAGCCGTTAACGTATGGATTTGTCATCTGTAACAACATAACAGGTAAGTAGTTCATTGACGCCAAATATATATATTTCTAACAAGGATCAATCACACTGACTGCATTATAAAACTATTAATTAATTATTTAATACATTGAAAATGAAGACGACGTTTTGACAACGAGAGAGGGCTAAAATTATTTATTCATCACACCGACTACTCAATGTACGAGAGGGAGACAGGAGAAAGGGTATGAAACCTTGCATAGTTGAAACGTGTGAGAGAGAGAGAGAGAGAGAGAGAGAGAGAGAGAGAGAGAGAGAGAGAGAGAGAGAGAGAGAGAGAGAGAGAGAGAGGACGTTACTATTTATTGACACAGTTGAAACAAGTGAGAGTGTGAGAGAGAGAGAGAGAGAGAGAGAGAGAGAGAGAGAGAGAGAGAGAGAGGACGTTAATATTTGTCGAATAAATATAAACTTTCTAATTTCATATACATGCGCTCGGTACTGACCACAGTTTGAGCATAACGTTTGACAACGAGAGAGACATACACAACGTGTGAGAGAGAGAGAGAGGGAGAGAGAGAGAGAGAGAGGACGAATAATACAGAGGTTGGTACATCTGATCATATAGATTTAATATACATTATAACACACGACAAATTTGAACTCATGTAAAGGTTGGTACACCTAATCATATATTTTAATATACACTATAATGCCGGTGAGCATAACGTTTGACAACGAGAGAGAGACATACACACCGTGTGAGAGAGCGAGAGAGAGTACCAATTATGATCATATAGTTTGAATTTCCCACCACAGAAGAGAAAAAAATGTTGACAGATCTGCTCTATACATACACAATATAACACATATTTGAATTTCCCTCCCCCCGCCACAGAAAATGTTGACAAACCTGCTCATATAAAATATCTATACACTATAATAATACTACAGAGGTTGGTACACCTGATCATATAGATTTAATATACATTATAACACACAACAAATTTGAACTCATGCAAAGGTTGGTACACCTGATCATATATTTTAGTATACACTATAATGCTTCGAGTTGGAACCACCCCCACCCACTGATATGAAATAAAAAAACAACCTCCCACCCAACACCACCCACTGATATGCAAATCAGCTTTCTTAAAAAAATAAAAAAGTATATTCACGGATGCTGGTGGTCCATTGAACATCATCCCACCAAATCAATTTAATAAAAAAAATAAAAAAAATAAAATAAAAAAAATAAAAAAATTTATTCGCGGAAATTCGCGGTGCTGTGGTCCATCGGGATGCTGCGGGTCCAGCGGTGGCGGCGTCATCTCTGAGATCATGTTTTTAGTGTTTTTTTAGTGTTTTTTAAGAAGGCGGCATTCCTTTGTGAGTTTGAACCCCCAATATCCCTCTACTACTTTGACTACGGTATCTGAATTTGTGAGCACAACAATATATGGATGCCCGCTTAAATGGGTCAAGAAAGACTTCGCACTGTAATACATAATAACTTCCCAGACTGATTATGTGCTTCTAATAATTATTGTAACGATTTCTCGGAAAATTATATTGTATGCATATGATGGTAAGACAGATGAAGTACGTATTTAAAGTAACATTGATATCATAATGTGGAGATAAATATTTAAAAACCTGAGCTCCAGAGTGGGTGGAAAAGTCACTAAAGACAATCAATCTATAATAGTTCAAGCAAAATATATTTTCTTTCTAAACAAATGCCTGTTTGATTCAAAACTTTGGAAACAATTCTCGTAAAACTTTTATATGGGTATGAAGGTCTGTGTGACTCAGAGTCGTGAAGGGTGGTGAAGGAGACAAGAGGATTACATGAGTTTATAGGTGTAATCTTCTTCTTCTTTTTCTTGTTGTTGTTGTTGTTCTTCTTCTTATCCTCCTCTCAAGGATTAGGTTATATAAACCTGTTCCGTCACCTATCTCATCTTCAGACGACCGACGTCTCTTCTAGCAATGGCTTTATAGTTATAGTTGAGTGGCGCTTTCGGCAATCGATCCTCTGTCATCCTTTGCAGATGATTCCACCATTGTCTTCTGTAAATTGTAATAATTTCATTTATGTCCTTTACTTCGAGTTCTGCTCTGATATCCTCATTCCTCATTCTATCTTGCAATGTATAATTTTAAGTACTTCGAAGAAACTGTATTTCAGCACTCTGAATCTTGCCGCAGTCCTTTTTTGTCATGATCCACGCCTCACTCGCATAAATCAATGTGGGTATTGCAACAAGCCAGCAACCTGTTCACGTAAAACTTTAAAATACTTGTAGTACCCAAAGCAGCCTCGGAGTAAGGTTTCATGTATGAAATATTTAACCAATGATTAAAGATTGCTGAAAGTCTCATGTGTAGAGATTGTGGATAGCTGGGATGTTATTTAGGCACAACCATATCGCCATCATAACTGCTGTACATGTTTTGCGAAGTTTTACGGTTCATTAGAGTTCTTATGACTCACGAGGGCAAATGGGAATGATGAATCACTTTATCCCCCCCCCCACTCGTCCCTTTCCATTACATGTTCTAATGCTTTTCTGCCTCTTCAATCATATATCTTTGCTCCTTCCTGTAGCCTATCTCACAGTTTCATTAAGTTACGTTACTTCATAATCTATAAGTCCTCGAATAACTGATCTTCCCATCATCTTGTATTTGGCTTTTCTTTGAGTCTGTTTCCTGAGCCTTCCATTTTCAAATGGTTATAATACTCTTGTCGTATTAAAGGAAAAAATTATAGAAAATGAGGCAAAAGGCAGAAAGCCATGCGAGATATTCTTGAATCAAGTGACGACAAGAAAAGTTTAAAAAAAAATTAAGTGGCCATTGGATGTGCTCACAACATCTAGACTGAGAATAAATACAAATAGGGAAGACAAATTTTATAAAGATATATACTGAATAAGAAAAACCAATAACTTATGTTTCAGCTGTAAAAACACAAAATGTTTAAGTAAAAGCAATAGAGGTATACGTAGTAAAGACAGTATGAAAAACCAATAACGTTTATTTAAGCTGTAAAAAAACAGAAATGTTTAAAAAATGCAATCAATTTTGCATAGGAAAACTGTCCGTGTACATAAAAAGATGTTATAATGTATGTATATGTAGGTAAATAATGTCTGTGTGAAATTTGAAACCAGATACATTTCCGAGAGGTAAACTACGCGATTGTAGGTACAGTACTGTGAGAGAGTCTGTGTACACACACGTGGCGGGAACATTGAGGACGCTTTATTCGAACACACACAGTCTACAAAGTAGGTCAGCTTTATGTTGGCAAGTTGTATGGAATCTAAGTGTGTCCTTAATTGAACGGTACGGTAATAATAAGGAATACTTGTAATGAATGCACAATGTTACCGTTCTTATTCTGTGTGAGGTAGGTAGATAATAATGTTCACAACGTGCTATGAGCTAAGAAGTGAAATTAATTCAGATTACAGTCATACATACGGGTAGAGTATGTATGACTTGGTAACCTATATGCTGACTGTATCGTATGTGCGTGTACAGTTAGTTAGCATACATTCGTATATGTCGTGGTTAGCGCAGCGGAAATGTTGGAAACATTTTGAGAAATTATTTAATTTGATTGTTACTCCTTCTTCTTCGTATTATTCCAATCCTCATCTGCCGCAAAGTGTAGAGGTTGAGTAAAGGTCTCTCTACCGTTGTCTCTGCATTGTCAGGGCCTTGGTTCATTCCACTGCACTCCCACCCCCTGTAGAGAGCACCTCACGTTGTCCTCCCAAGTTACTCTTCTCCGGTCCCTGAGTCTTCTCCCAGCAATCCTTACCTCATATAGTTGTTTTAGAAGTATATCCCCTTCCATCCTCCGAACGTGTCCAAACGAGTGCAACTGTACTTTCTTAATTTGATCTTTCAAAGGTACTGTCTTAAGACTCACTCTTATAGTAGTGTTTCTGAGTCTATCTCTTCTTGTCTTTCCTTCAGCCTTCCTGAGGTATCTCATCTCCATATCTTGGAGAGAGTTTAGATGGTTCTCAGTTAGAACCCAGGTTTCAGCCCCATAAGTAAGAGAACTGGCACATACGTGTTTTGAAAATGGTCATCTTAACTTTTTTCGAAATTTCTGCCTTACCAATGAACTTGGTCTTTAGTGCATGGAAAAGTCTCGAGCCACTGTTTATTCTTGAATTAATTTCCGCATTGATTTTAACATCTGAGCTTATTATAGAGCGTAAATATTTGAACTCTTGGACTTGTTCCAGTTGCTTCGCTTTGTTGGTAATCCGGTGTTGAGCTGGCTCTATGGCAACAATGATTGACTTTCAGTCCTCTTCTTTCCAGCTTCCCCCACTCAAACATCAAGGTTCCTTTGGACTCTTCTGTACCGGAGAGTAAGGCTACATCACCTGCAAACGCAGCAGTCCCAGCTCGAACCAGCTGAAGCCTCCAATTCTAAATATGGAGTCCTCTAATTCTGACCCTTCAGCTTTTAATTATATCATCCATTAATATTTACAATAGTCCAGCTCATTGAAAAGCGTAGAGAGTGTCAGCTGCCCACATACATAGCTTTCATCGACTTCGAGAAGGCTTTTGACAGAGTGAATCGGAGCAAACTATGGGCAGTAATGGCAAGGAAAGGGATACCACAACATCTAATTAGAGCAATACAGAGCCTGTATATGGAGAATAAAATCTTAATAGAAGCAGGGAGACCGAGAACAGCTCCTAGAGTTGGCCTGATCAATTGTGGAGTAAGACAAGGGTGTCCATTATCAACTTCTCTTTTTAATTTATATATTGACGATGTCATACATACTGGCAGATGTGTCTTCCAGAACATTTTATGATTGGTCACTCTACAATTGACACTTTGTTATTTGCGGACGATCAGGCTATTCTGTCGGACTCTGAAAACAGATTGCAGATGGGTATACATTTGTTAAATGGAATCTCCAAAGACTCTGGATTGCAGATATCAGCCATCACTCAAGACCAAGGTGATGGCTTTTCGTGGAACTGATCCCGTACGGGCAAAAATTGTTATAGATGGTACTGTCCTAGAACAAGTTAGCAGTTTTGAATACCTGGGCTACTGTGTGCCTAATAATGCAAACAACGACGTGGTGCATAAGTTGCATAAGTTCAACCTTATGTGCGGGACCATCAGGCGAACCCTTAAGTCAGCAAGTAAAGGAACACGCCAAAACTTCTACAAGGTGATGGGTCTTCCCACACTTCTTTATGGTTCTGAGAATTGGACTTTAACGAAAGTCCAGGCCAGTCGCATCCAAGTGGCTGAAATGAGATTTCTCAGGCACGTGACAGGGTATACTCTCCATGATCAAAGAAGAAACACAGATATACGGCAGGAACTGAATATTATGAGTATACTCGACAGGACCGCCCAGTATCGGCTGAATTGGTGGGATCATCTTTGCCGAATGGATGACTGCCGCATCCCCAAACAACTACGGAACTATAAGCCGAGGGGACGGAGAGGTGTGGGACGTCCGAGGAAGCGCTGGAGTGACCAGCTGTAATATTTGCCTATTTGAGACCGGAACAAACCATTATTGGTTTAAACCTTGAGGATGATGATTAATTTTATGAAAAGTAGTGGACTAAGAACATCACCTTGGCGGACTCCTGCAGGCGAGTTGTAAACTCACGCCTGTTTGTTACACAACATTTTCTTAATTATACTGGCTGATACAGCAGCTGTTTCTCAACAGGTGAGGGTTTTGTTGCTCTTAACCATGTCTGCATCTTCTTCTCTTCGTTCGTCGACCACTCGTTGTGACCACTTGTTTAGGGAGTTTACCGTCTCCACCCTCTGCGTGTGATGCATATCATTATGTTGGTTTGTATCACCATATGTATATATCGCCAATTGTTGTGTATCCCATTCCTATCATCTACAGTACTGTATTCCATTGTCACACGATCTGTGGCGTCTCCATCAATCTTCCCACTGAGCGTCTCCAGAAGTTAACACATTCGTTAACAGCATCATTTAAGCACTATGCTTCAGTTGTTAAACGCCACTGCTAAAAGTATCTTTGTTTCAATACTTTCGAGAATGATGGTATATAGTAGGTGTTTGTTAACTTTCAGATTGAGCCTGAACGTACGATAGGCCTATTTCCTTAATCATAGTTTGTTTGTTTGATAGCTTCATTATGGCCCCCTTATGTGTTTCCATCCTGTATTGCTATATCGTACCCAAACAGTAGAGCGTCCGAGCGTCGAAGAAGACGCGAACAAGAGTCGGAGAACCTCCTACAACTGGAGGATCCGGGTGCGGCCCAACAATGTGCAATTGTGCCAGCCCAACTCTTGTGTCATTTTCAAATAGTTTTTGATAAAGTTTCGTAACTAGTAATTATTTTTGCAGTTTTTCTATCCCAGGCTTCGGCGACCATGAATAATGCATCCGCATGTTTAATAAGTGTTACATGCAACTCGAACGGCTGCAGCACAGACGTAGCGTTTTGGTGAAAACTAAACTAGTTCCACACAGGCTTTACGTCTTGACGTTACAACTGGCGAGCGATTGTTTATCGAGTGCAGTATCTAGCTGCTAGCCAGTTTTGTTGTTATAGCCGATATTATACGCGTATATAAACTAAAGGTACCCCATAAGTATGGTCGTTACAACAGAATTAGTAATAAACGATTTTTATTATACGTTGTCCGCCAAAATGGCTTTCCATCATTGCAGTTGGCAAGGCGCTTCTGATCAGACACAGGCTTCCGATAACGTTTCCTACAAAACTGTCGCACATGTTCTAAGCCTATCACATACTCGCATTGAGAATCGTAGCTGAACCCCAGTTTGTCAAATCTCCTCCTCCTCCTCCTCCTCCTCCTCCTCCTCCTCCTCCTCCTCCTCCTCCTCCTCCTCCTCCTCCTTCTTCTTCTTCTTCTTCTTCTTCTTCTTCTTCTTCTTCTTCTCCTTCTTCTTCAGTAAATGGATTGAGCTATAGCCCGTTCCGACTTCACAGAGTCTTTAATCGTTTTTTCCAGGGACTTCCACGATGTCTCGTTCCCACTGGCCTGTACTGTATTCAAACGATTGCTTAGGAATACGGTGTCTACCATGCGTTCCGTGACTTCCAATTCTGCCTGTACTCCTTTATTCTATCCAGAATCGACTGTAACTTCAGGCCCTGCCTTATGTCGTCGTTTCATAGAAGAGCTCTTAAACTGGATTCCATAAAAATTTTATTTCCGATGCCTGTATTTTTGCAGCCGAGTCCGTACATTAAAGTCGGCACACCACGACCTTATAGAACTTTGGCTGCGTCTCCCTCTGCGTTTTGTTCTTCAATAGTGGTCTTATTGTTCCGCAGGTATAACTAAATTTATTTAACGTCAGATTCCCTCTCCCGATGCAATGCACGTCTTCTCGCGGTTGCTTTCGTATTTAGACCTATATACCACTTTTAAACGCTGAAAATGGAAAACAACCGAACCGAACCTAAGAACGTATCCCAGCTTAGAGTAATTAACGTAACTCAATCCAAAACAACATTATCTAATCTAACCCAAACACAACCTAACCTTATCTAACCTAACCCGACATAGCGTAACCTACCTAAACAGGTAAGCAAAAGCTTAATATTTCCATAAGGAAAAGCTTGGTCATTTCAGCAGATAATCAGTATGTATGGTCTGTAAATTTCTGTTATCAAGACTAAGTTCATGGTTTTTAAAAGTTGCTTTCCTGTAAGGTGTAAACTCGTAAATGTAAACTACTTGAGCAGGTGCATCCATTCAGGTTCCTTGAATTTGACTTGTCTTATGTTGCTGAGATAGATGTGGACAAAAAAATAGAGAAGTTTAATCACATGTGCGGAACTATAAGAAGAACACTGAATGGAAAGGTCAGAAGAGATACTCTTTTGAATGGCACAGTGCAATGTGGCCTTTATGCCAGTGAGACTTGGATACTGAACGCAAAGACCCAAGCCGGACACAGGCTAGTGAAATGAGATTTTTACGATCAGTACTAGGAGTATCACGAAGGGACCGGCTAAGAAATAATGATATAAGGAACGTCCTTGGAATATACAACCTAAACGGAAGGATAAAGCAGTACAGACAGGATTGGACAGACCATGTTGAAAGGATGCATAAGAACAGGATATCAAAACAGATTTTGGTTTATAATCCGAAAGGACGGCGGAATATTGGAAGACCAAAGAAAGTATGGTGCGCAACGGACCAAGAAGTGCGCAACGGATCGTAAGGTCCACACCCTGAAGAAGAAGATAAGAAGAAAAGCTTGTTCTTAGGAATTAAGTGAGTTTATCACACTAACCGAACCAATAAGTGAATCGGCGACGTAAACAATATTTCAAGTTTACCTATGTAACTACCCTTTTAATGTCACCACGTAACTTATTATTTTAAGTGAAGAGTTAATGAGAATCGGTCAAAAATATAACACAAAATTTAACTTATTTGTGTCGACGTTTCGACAATGTTTATTGTCATCATCAGGACCTGTGTATAATACAAAAGAAATGTCAAACACAACAGAACACTTATTTGGGTGAACGTGTTTGTGTATGTGAGTGTGTGTGCGTATGTATCATTGTATATGTGAAGGAGTTGAGATAGTTTGTTTACATCTTCAAATGTTTTCTTTAAGACAACGAGAAAATTATGTAAAGATTTGAAGATGTAAACAAACTATCTCAACTCTTTCGCGTATACAATGATACATACATACGCACGCACAAGCACGCACACTCACATACACAAACACGTTCACCCAAATAATTGTTCTATTGTGTTTGACAATGCTTTTGTATTATACACAGGTCCTGATGATGACAATAAACAATGTCGAAACGTCGACACAAATAAGTTAAAATTTGTGTTATATTTTTGACCGATCATCACTAACCCTTTACTGAAAAATTAATTGGTTGACGGTCACTACGAATTTATGAATTTATTATTTTAACTTGTGACCCGTATTGTTGATAAGAATAATCTTTAGTACACCACAAATGATATTTGACCTTAATGTGAAACACACTGAAGGTGATTAAATAATTACTGGCAAGATATCTAATAATCGCTTTAACTTATAGTTGTTTATCCCCAAAAATACGAACTGAGAAAACAGTGGAAAATTTTATTTAGAGAAAAACAAATGAAATGTACTGTAGCCTACTAAGGACGGTAATATAAAACTTTTACTTCAACATTAGTAGTTTGTGCTGAATCGTATAGAACGTTGCAACAGAACATGGAACAGACAAGATTACCAACCAGAGCGTCCATACGATAAAATCGATCCGTTTTCGACAAATTATCGTTGTTGTTCAGCCTAGTAGCGAGATAACGGACGTCGACAGCAGTTAATTCAACGAGAGCGCAGCCCACAAGTTTGTAATCGCGTCAGCTCACAAATCCTCTGCAGGGAGACAAAACTAAAACTATCGATTCAGAGTGGGCAAGCAGCAGCTTATCGCTGATGACAAGATAAAGACGCGACGGATCCAATTTGTTATCTCTTCTAACACATCTTCTGCAACATTGTGTTGAACGGGAGGGGGAGGAACGAATCAGAGCCACGTGCACGTCGAGTTTCACAATACACAGAACTAATTGTTAACAATTTTGCGAATTATTGTGAACACTCGGAAGGTATTTTTAGAGAAGCTTTAGATGAATGTGATGTGGTAATCTCTCCGAACGGTGAAAGAATAAATAACATACGTTATGCGGACGATATCTGCGTCATATTCGCAGATAGGGAGGGGCTGCAACAACTAATGAATAGAGTGACAGACAGACAGCCGTAGGTATGGTCTAGACATCAATGCTAATAAAACGAAGCTAATTATTATTAAGAACAAGTTTACAAACTACATCCTTAATATACACCAAAGGCCAGTTGAACGTGTAAGCAAGTTTACATATCTTGGTACTATAGTCAATGAACAATGGGACCATTCTCAAGAAATAAAGAGCAGAATTGAAAAGGCAAGACGAGTGTACAGTTTATTCAAAAGTCACGATTTAACAATAAACACAAAGATGAGACTTTTACGCTGCTACGTATTCTCGGTCCTCCTCTACTGTGTAGAATCTTGGACTTTGACTGAAGCTACAACTAAAGATTGGAATCTTTCGAAATGTGGCTTTACCGTAGAATACTGAGCATTTCGTGGACAGCACATATAACTAATGTTGAAGTTCTTAGAAAGAAGAAGAAAGAAAGGGAAGTTATTAACACAGTGAAGATAAGAAAGCTTCAGTACCTGGGACATCTCATGAGAAATGAACAGAGTATTACTTACTGCAGTCCATACTACTGGGAAAAGTACTTGGAAAGAGGGGAATTGGGCGACCGAGAATTTCACGGATGAGAAATTTAATGATCTGGTTTGGCATGAATACAACTGACTTATTCCGTGAAGCAGTACAGAAAGTTAAAATAGTCCGAATGGTATCCAACATCCGAAACAGATAGGAACTATCAGAAGAAGATTGAGAACACACACACACATCACCAGCATGCACATACAGGTAACGCTGCTTGGGATAAGCCGGGACATCAGTAGCCAATTGCCACATTCGATAATACGTTAAGTCCCCACTTATTTTTAAACTGTTAAATTTTTTATAGTATAAAATTTAACCTACGCAACCTGTGATCGGAGATATTTCTGAAATCGTTCATCGTTCTGTATGTAACGAAGTTTCTGAATAATGTCAAGCGATATATTTAGTCCCTCTGTTAAATTAATGACTCATTGCCGGGCTGTTAGGCCGTGGTTTCGGCTCCATCATTGGAGGCCATCTTCAGTGTAACGATTAAACTGGCACGGTGTTCACCAGAGCCGAAACGTCTGTTCAAATCGACAGCATTAGACCACGGCCAAATAGCCCGGCAGTGAGTGATAACTTTAACAGAGTTGACGCCGCGCCGGGCGTGAAAGCATAAGGCATTAATGTATTTCGTTTTTAACCTTGCAATGTATTTAGATTTTAAGTAGTTTTTGTCTTAAATCACCAAACACATCTTCTATAAAACGGTGTGTACTAACTAAAAAAAGTATGTACACCCACTCATGTACGAGGTGTGATCAGAAAGTATCAGGATTGATTTTATTTACACAAATATACAAGACTTACAGATTTGTAAACTTGTCTCCTTCAAAATAGTCCCCTTCCGCAGCCACACACTTCTTCCAGCGCTTTCCCAACTGTTCGAAGCATGTCTTAAAGTCATCTTCTATAAGAGCCTCGTCGCATTTTATTTTATCTCTTCTATGTCTTGAAATGGTCTCACTTTCAATTGATTTTTTATCTTCGGAAAGATACAAAAGTCAAAACGTCACAGGTAGCCATATCTGGCGAATATGGAGGATGCTGAAGCTGTGGAATATTATGTTTAGCAAGAAAATGCTGAACAGCATGTGACGTGTGGGAGGGTGCATTGTCGTGTTGAAGCCGCCATTCACCGCTCTGATGCAACTGTGACCTTTTCCGTCGAATTGCATCCCTCAATCGCCTCAAAACAGAAATGTAGTAATCCTGGTTTACTGTTTGGCCTGGTGGAGCAAATTCATGATGAACAATCCCCTTGTGATCAAAGAAAACTGTGAGCATGGTCTTGACTTTGCTTTGGCTGTGTTTTGCCTTTTTTGGTCTTGGAGAATGTGGCGTCTTCCACACTGAAGACTAGACCTTAGTTTCTGGATCGTATCCATAAACCCATAATTCAACATCCGTCACGATCGATTTAATGAAGTTCTCATCGTTTTTAGCACATTCAAGTAGGTCTTGAGCGACTGACACCCGGGCATCTTTTAGGTCCGCTGTGAGCACTTTTGTTACAAACTTTTCAGAAACACATCTCATTTCTAACTCATCAGTAAGAATAGACTGAACTGATCTGAAAATAATATTTCAATCATTTGCTATCTTGCTGGTTAAAGGCCTTCCTGAACGCTCGTCACTCTCAACACTTACACGCTCATCTTTAAAACGCTTAAACCACTCATACACCTGTGTACGACTCATACAATCTTCCCCATAAACTTTCTGAAACTTTTCAACTGTATCTTTACATGTTTCATCATCTTTTTGACAAACTCTAATACAAATTATCTGATCAATTTTCTGACATGGTAGATGCGCCAAATGAGATTAACACACAACACAACAATGGCGTTTGTAAACAAACCAGATCAGTTGTTATTATAAAACTTATACCGAGTAATTAGTATACTATAAGTAAACGTATGAGTCACCTGACTTGGCATTGCCAGTATCACATCTCTTGTGTGTCTCTCGTGCACAAGATCTCATACTAATGGAGTTTTCTTCCCGAAGACACGTCATATACAAGGTGTATAGAACAAGTTACAAAATAAATAAACCCAAAAAATGTATGGAAAGAATCGGCAGCAAGAGATAAACCATAGCCTGTGAGTATACCAATGTTGTACATTGCACGCAGAGAAAAAAGTGTCAACAACGTGATTTCTCTGAGCCGCTTATAATAAATAAGCCCAAACAATGTATGGAAAGAATCGGCAGCAAGAGATAACCATAGCCTGTGAGTATACCAATGTTGTACATTGCACGCAGAGAACAAAGTGTCAACAACGTGATTTCTCTGAGCCGCTTATAATAAATAAGCCCAAACAATGTATGGAAAGAATCGGCAGCAAGAGATAACCATAGCGTGTGAGTATACCAATGTTGTACATTGCACGCAGAGAACAAAGTGTAAACAACGTGATTTCTCTGAGCCGCTTATAATAAATAAACCCAAACAATGTATGGAAAGAATCGGCAGCAAGAGATAACCATAGCCTGTGAGTATACCAATGTTGTACATTGCACGCAGAGAACAAAGTGTCAACAACGTGATTTCTCTGAGCCGCTTATAATAAATAAGCCCAAACAATGTATGGAAAGAATCGGCAGCAAGAGATAACCATAGCGTGTGAGTATACCAATGTTGTACATTGCACGCAGAGAACAAAGTGTCAACAACGTGACTTCTCTGAGCAGCTTATAATTTTGTGGTCGCAACTAAAATACGCGGATAGAGCCGAGCACTTCACCCTCTAAGTGATCACCCAGTTCGCTTGCTTATAACCAAATGATGTCAACATGTAGTGAAACTGACTTTAACAAAAGATAAGCGGAACCCAACGTAATGCGGAAAAAGTGTTAAACCATTACAAACCGTGCTACGTGTTTCTCGGATGTTCCAGTGGAATCCGGCTGTAATGATGTGTGCGTACGTGATCTCAACATGCGTTAGCCAGACTGTTCTAGAATCGCCGTAACTGTGTCAAGGTCGCAAGCAATTACTTTCTCGTGTTTCCTAGTAGCGTTCTTGGCGCGTAGTATGGAATGTTCTGGTGTCTGAGCGGGGTATAAATACAAGGCTTCAGCAGGGCTTATTTTCAGTTTGAGTTGCGATATATTCCAGTGCAGTTCGAAGTATTGTGGCGAAGTGTTATGTGTTTTATAATTGTGCGGGACAATTGTAATACAATTGTGTTTTATATTATTTGACATTTTTATTGCGTGTGGACAAATCTAACAGGAATTATTGTACAAGTTGATTATAAACTGTTATTTGTGATAATTAAAGCTGGTTTTTAGTGACTTCATTGGTGTCTTGTATTTTGTTTTCCACTGTTCCATACAACGATCAGTAGACCTCTCTCTCTCTCTCTCTCTCTCTCTCTCTCCTCTCTCTCTCTCTCTCTCTCTCTCTCTCTCTCTCTCTCTCTCTCTCTCTCTCTCTCTCTCTCTCTCTCTCTGTGCGCGCGCGCGTGTGTGTTAAGAGTGAGAGTGTGCTGAATTTTAGGGTAAGGAATATCAGATAAGATATGTACATGTTACTGACTAGGAAGAAAATAAAGTAAGTGCATAAGCTCTTGTTCAACTCCATTTCGTGTTTTATTCGGACAACTTCTGTTTGCTGTTAATTTTTATACGCTCGTCACATATATTGTAACGTGACGGTTCCCTCAGAATAACGATTTTAAAATATAAATATATTGAAGTTGTAGCGTGACAGATATAAGCATAATATTGAATGGCAATTGATCATTAGAATAATGAAGTTATAATATTTAAATTTGGAAGAAAGCATTAAGTCTAATATAAATAGATTAATTCATAGCAACTGTGGAAAGAAATCATTATTATAAAGAAAATACAAGTTAAAATAAAAGGAGTTACTAGTGATGAGTCATCCAAGACAAGTCTCATAACCAAAGGTTTTCAAGGTATAACCCAGGAAGGTAAAAAAGTAAATAATAAAGCAGTACTGAATATGACCAAACCCACAACGAGGGAGAATAAATAGAATAGAAACCCTAAAATAAGCCAAGATCAACCAATACAGGTTGTGTATTTCTGTAATAAAGAAGAAGATGGAGAAGATCCCAAGAAACCTGATGGCAACAAGAACAGATGGAGAAGATACCAGTCCCAGAAGGCAGGAGAAAAGAAGACTGAAGAAAGAAGAAGAGGGCAGCATCCTGAAGAAGATGTCATGCTCTTATAAAAGACACCCAAATCCCTATATCCCCAAAATAAATATCTAAAAATAAAAGTATAACGAAATAAAAACCATATGTATATAAATTTAAGAGAGAGGAGTGTATAAAGTAAAAGTTTCCTGTGAACTAAGATGAAACAATAATATAGTACCCATGGAACAAATCTCCATTGAAAAAACGCTAACCAATTTATTATGTTAATAAGACTATACGACCATTTAGCATTAACATAATATATAAGTGCAAAGTGAACCAGTGATAGTTTTGGGTATTATAAAAAATGAACCTTGTGTTTCATTCTTGGCAATCACAAACATTGGATGGAATGAAATATGCATTTTTCAATGACTTAAAATATGTACTGTGACAATATGTTGTTCATAAGACATGAATCTGTTTAAAATAACATTTTGTTTTACATGAAAAAAGGAAAACAGAGTTCATAATACCTTTTGAACAATTAATACTATTTATTTGTTAATGACAGGGTACAATTCCCCAAAGAC
Organism: Magicicada septendecula; assembly: GCA_034769895.1. Taxonomy (NCBI): domain Eukaryota; kingdom Metazoa; phylum Arthropoda; class Insecta; order Hemiptera; family Cicadidae; genus Magicicada; species Magicicada septendecula. The sequence goes on along the minus strand of CM068374.1, from coordinate 397,032,494 downwards.
AATGTAAAAGACAGTATAAAAACTGTAGAATCCTACTTATAATAATGTTTAGAAATAAGAATATAAATATAAGGTTTTTATGTATATAGTACAAGAATGTTTAAAAATGTATTAGATATAAGGCCATTTGTTTGGGTCTGAAACAACTAACATCAAACTTGTAAATAGTAGAGAGTAATTAAGATGTTAGTTAGTAAAAAACCTTTGTTGTAAACCATATTTCCATGTTGGAAATGGGAATTTTGTTGCAAAATGTCTGATTTGAAGACAACCATTTATTTAAAAAAAATATTCTTTATTCTGTTATTTGTATTGTAACCAATACTAGTTGTTTTTGTGTAATTTGAAAGCATGTTTAATTTATAATACTATTTGTAAAAGTCAGAGAGGGTATCACACATCATATATTGTTTGTAAATTATTTTGTAAGAAAAATTGTTAAAAAATCATAGGCCAAAAGAATGGAAACCAAACTTCATCAAAACAGAGAAATTGCTCAATTAAATGCAAATAAACAAAAGGGGTTTAGACAAAATAAACTTGAGATCATGCCATATAATTGCACATACCATTTAGAGAGATTTTAATAAATTATATTCAGAATTATAAATAAAAATAACTAAACTCAGAAATTTAGACATGGGAGTCATATATTTCAGAATAATGTTTCAGAATACAACTAATTCAATTAATTACCAGAAAATAAGGGAATAGGAACCTTTTAATACAATATAGAATTATTAATATTAAATATAACTGATAAAATGGCTGAATTTATATAATGACAGGAAGTAAATTTTAATGTTTTGACTTCCAAACAGAGTATACCAAACTGAAAGTGAAATTACTATTTTTTGGACAGAAAACACTATAAAATGGCATTATTTAATCTGAAAATAACCAGAATGAACTGAAAGATTAATTTAAATCAAATCTAGTGAATAAAATTGACAAATAACCAAAGTTTAGGCATTCATATAGTGAAATAGTAAAATGTACACAGGATGTGAAAATATTTTTGAACAATGTTAAGGATAATATTATATGGGCTAAGAGTTTAATTGAAACTGAAGGAAACAGTTAGTTAATTATTGGTTTTTGAACGGTTAACATGACATACATTTGGTAACGTGCATAACCTAACCTATAATAGACATACCAAGCGAATGTATAGTACGTTATTGTGAAATCGCGAGTGACTTGTGGAATACTTCTAAAAACTATCATATTATAACAGAAACAATCAAGTAACACTCCATAACACAGAACAATATAAATCTACTCTGTAAAACACCACAAAACACAAGAAAACTGTGTAATACATTAACCCAAATTAGTGATGGAACCGGGGAAAGTGTTTGAACTAATAATTATACGGATACACTAAATACAACTCAGAAACAGTACACTAGACACTACACAACATTTTACAAGAGATTCGCAGACATCAGAACAGGAATATTACAGGAAAATCTTTTATTTGGAACGTCCAATATACGAATGACATCTCACTAACTTCACGGCAGCCATTTGCAATATTGGTCTCATCATTGCCAGAACCCCGCCTTCTTTGTTCGACACAGCTGTTTGGTGAAAACAATTATTATATTTACAATTTATTATTCAATGTCTGTGTTTATTAATAACTATTAATTTGATTGTAACGTTATACTTTTTAAATATTAGCCCGATTTCTCTGACTTTGGTAATAACTGGCTGTTTGAAGAACCCTATATAATTTTTATAACATATACTTGTAACTTTTTTCGATATCCTGAGAATCGATACTAATCGATAAGAGTCAATATTGCTGTTACTTAATAAAACATTAATACTTTTCAATACTTAATAGTTCTTTATTTCTTCAATAATACTAATTACCCATAATATAATTCTAATTGATAATCTACAAGGACTTTACCACCCGTAAGTGAAGATAACCTAAAAAATAGAAAGGTAAACAAATATCGATTGGTTTACAGACAGTTTTATGAGTGGTGATAGATTATTTAAATTATACTAAAACTTTAATAAAAATTTTCAGAAGAGCATTACACTGTTTAAAACTTCACAGCCCTATATTAATTAATTGATCCTAATTAATTAATTAATAAAATTAAATTTTTTTTTTATTATTTTTTTTATATAAACATAATTTTTTTTTTTTTTTAATTTTCTTCAAAACAATAATTTTTGTTTTGAAACTTTCGGTGAAGCTGAGCATATATATTTCTTCATCAACTTTACGCTACTCGACCGGTCTTGGTACCATTGGGACTCGACCAGCTGGGAAACTTAAGGAAGTGTTTCAGGCCAGTAAGACGTCGAGAGCCACACCAATTAAACATATTACATTGGACTTGATTACATCGGAGTCACATACTCCATAATCTCTTATATCATCAACACACATCTATACTTATTTTATTTATTTTATTACAAATTGGCGCACAACTTTAGGGGCTTTAATTAGCGATTGGAAGGCCAATACATTCTGCCCAATCACTAGTTGGAGCTAGGCAACAGCTACAAAGCCAGAGAATTTCAAGGGAAATGCAACGACGTGCAACATCTAAGAAACGGGCGGCGGAGGCCGAGAAAGAAATAGAAGTTGACATGGACAACAAGGAAGCAACGCCAGTAGACGCGGAAAGTTTGTTGCCACCAGTGTTGTCCAAACAACATGAACAACCAGGGGAACAACCTGAGATGCCTACACAGACAGAGGAAGTAAATGTCCAGGAAAGACATGTAGAAAAATCCAAAGTAACGGAAGAGGATAAAATGGACAGATTCATGGAAAGACTTCTACAAAAGATGGAAGACAAAATGGAGGAGAGTAACAAGAAAATGGAGGAGAATAGGAAGAAGGACACACAGTCTTTGAAAGAAGATATTAAATCTACGAAGGAAGACTTGAGTAAGAAAATGGGGAGTGATAACCAGTCCTTGAAAGAAGATTTAGGAAATAAAATCGAAACAACAAACAGGAAGTTGGAAGAAGAGATGGGGAAGAAGTTAGAAGAATTGAAGGAAGACAATCAGTCCCTGACGAAGAAGATGGAAGAAAACAGCAAGAAGATGGAAGAGAAGATGGAAGAAAACAGCAAGAAGATGGAAGAGAGGATGGGAGGAAAGTTAGAAGAATTGAAGAAGGATAATCAATCCACAAAAGAAGAGTTGACTGGGATGAACAAGAACATGGAAGAATTGAAGGAAGACAACCAATCGTTCAAGGAAGAATTCAAGGCGACTAAAGAAGAGTTGATTAATAAAATTGAAAATACCAATCAGAAAATAGATGAAACCAGGAAGAAGATAGAGAAGACAACCGACAATTGAAGGAAGAGTTGAAAGAAGATAACAAGAAGTTGGAAGAGAAGATGGGGGAGAAATTGGAAGAATTGAGAGAAGACAATCAAATTCTAAGAGAAGAGTTAAGGGAGGTAAATCAGGAGAATTTGGACAAACTGGACGAAAGAATGGAATTGTTGCGAGAAGAAATGAATAAGGAAATCAAGGTTAACAAAAAAGCGATGGATAAGAAGATGGAAGAAGAAAATATAATGGTAAATCGACAGATTCGAGAGATTGATGGGAAGTGCAACCAGACCGAAAAGGAGGTGAATGAGTTTAAAGAAGTGGTGAACATCAAGTTCACAAATATCGAAGAACATAGTCGTAGGAAGGTAGAAGAACAGAGAAAGGAAAATCAAGAAGAATTCGGAAAAGTACGCAACCAGGTCACAGAACGATGTAATGATATACAAGAGACCATGGCCAATATCACCGGGCAGGTGCGACAAAGCCGAGAGGAGATGGAAGCAATAAGAAACAGACCGACTCATTTCACCGGATTACCCATTAACGAAAGCCGAGAGTGGCTCAACTTCCGGCAATACAAACGCAAGCCGATGGAGTTCCTGGCTAGGGTAGAAGAATATTTGACCAAGCATAAAATTACCCAATGGAGCCATAGCAGGGAGATATTCGACGAGTCCTTCCGAGACATAACAGATAATTGGTGGATGGCCAACCGGAGTGAAATTTCCGACTACCAACAGTTCCGGAAAATGTTTAAGACAAAATACTGGTCTGAGACCACCCAGAATTTGATCCGTGACAATATTTGTAATGGAAGATACAGGTCACAATTAGGTAGCAGTATGACGGCATATTTCTTGGGGAAGGTGTGTATGGCAAAACACCTTGAGCCAGCAATCCCAGAAGAATGTTTAGTGAATAAGATATCTTATCACTATGATGAGGACATTATCAGGGCCCGGAGAGGTAGTCAGATCAAGACGATCCAGGGAATGACCGAGTTATTGGAGGGATACGAGAACGAAGAGTATTATCGGCAGAGCAGAAAGAGAAATGAGAGACCAGAAGCAAGGCCGACTACTTACCCCAATAACGGCAATAACCATACAAATAACCGGAACCAGCCCAGTAATTACGACGGCCCTAACAACCAGCCGCGTAATAACCAGTTTAACGGAAATTTTAACGGCGTGAGAAATAACAACCCCTACCCAAACAATCGAAACCACTTTTATCAACAAAATAATAATGTTCCATACAGTCAGAGAAATCCATATCCCAACAATAATGGTGACAGATCTTACCCACCTAACCGAAATTACTATAATAATAATATTAGTAATAATAATAATAGCAATAGTAATAACCAAGTGTCGCGCCCTAGGGTAAATTTTATAAGAGCAGAAGATCGCGGACCCAGGAGATATTATCAACCGAGGAGGAGCAACTTCCACGGCGCCGACCGAAGATGGAGGAGTGCGGAACGAGACGGCCCAAGACACGAAGAGGGAAGACGAAGTACCAGCCTGGAAGATCTTGGCAGACAACAGAACAGGGCGTTAAACATCAACCAGAGTACAGAACGTCAGGAAACAAACCAGAGTTTCCCGAATGATGCCTCGGTCAATAATAACTCAAACAATGAACAAAATACTTTAAACGAGAGGAGGCAGTAATCAACAACGATGACCAGTTACTGCTTATACTTCCTGGGTTAGAAAAGGATGATTTGCAACAAGCAAACAATGATAAAAACATCACTATTATCAGTAACCATTATTTGAAAGACATACGAACTGAACTTTTGGAAGAGAACGAGAAGAGTCTCAGCAACAGTAATAATGAGATAATTTATATAACAGCGGAGGTGGAAGGAGTTCCCGCTAAAATAATGATAGACACAGGAGCTAATATTTCAATAATAAACTCCAATGAGTTGGAGAGAATACAGTGTACATGTGAAAAAACTTTGCCAATGTTACCAGTCAACAACATTGTGTTGGTAGGTGCAACTGGCCGCCAGAATAAAACCATTAGGAAACAAGTTTCCTTAAGTGTCGTTAGCCGTGATATAGCTTTAGACATGGAATTTTTAATCGCCACCGGATTACCATTTGACATCTTAGTCGGTTGCGATATTCTTCGTAGATATTCGGCGGTAATCGATCTCAATTTAAATAAAGTATCACTTTTCCCAGACGGAGTAACATGGACCGCAGATCTGGTAGGAAGCACAACTATACTTCCCAGCCATATACATCAACAACTTCGTAAAATAAATGTTATTAGAAACAGCCCTCTTTCTAAACCCATAATATACAGTCATGGTGGAGAGGATTTATGGTCAGTTAAGATCCAAGAAATACGGAATTTCCAGTGCGGAAGCGATAACAAGAAAATACCAACACATCTGGCTGATCGTCTAATTACAATATATGAGAAATACAAGGCGGTGTTTTCTGATGAACCAGGGAAGGTAAAAAACTACCAGTGCCAACTTCGTTTTAAAGAAAACGTAGAGTTTAACCGGAGGTCATATCCAATAGCGCAGTCGCTCAAAGAAGCCGTGAGAACAGAGATAAACAAGATGATAGAAAACGACATAATTGAGATTAGTCAATCACCTTACACTAGTCCAATTATTGCTGTTCCGAAGAAAGACGGACAAGTCCGGCTCTGTTTAGATGCGCGTGAGTTGAACAAGACAATTGTGAATGACAGAACATCTCCCGGTGAAATAGAAGAAATCTTGAAGCGTTTTCATGGTACTAGATTTATTAGCACCTGGGATACGGTCTGTGGTTATTGGCAGGTAGAGCTGCATCCACAAAGCCGCCAATACGTAGCGTTCATTTTCGAAGGGCGCAATTACCAGTTCAAAAGACTGCCTTTCGGACTTGTCAATTCTGTCGCCATATTTGTGGCATGTATGGACCAGATTTTGGGACCAGAAGCGCTCCAATTTACCACCGTCTATGTTGACGATTTACTAATCACATCCGGAACCTGGGAGGAGCACTGTTACAGAGTGGAATTTGTACTAAGCAAACTAGCGCAGAACAACATAACACTGAAGTTGGAGAAATCCAAGTTCATAGCGCGCGAGGTACAATTCTTAGGCTTCAACCTAGACGACAGAGGTATTACCCATCAGCAGAAAAAGTGGAGGCAATTCAGAGGTTCCCGCAACCAAGAAACAGGAAACAATTGCAATCTTTCCTCGGACTCTGTAACTATTACAGGAAGTTTCAGAGCCGATATTCCGAGTTGACCGCCAAGTTTCAACCACAGTTATCTGCCAAAAACAAATGGACTTGGGGTGAAGATCAAGATATTACTTTCCGATTGATAAAAGAGAAGTTTCTGGAGAGTGTGATACTTCGTCACCCAGATTTTAAGAAACCGTTCTTTCTAAACTGTGACGCTAGCGATCTAAGCTTAGGAACGACATTATACCAAGAAGATGAGGAGGGACAACATCTGGTAATAAGCTTCGCTAGTCGCACACTGAACCAGTGCGAAAAGAACTACAGTGTGACAGAAAAGGAATTGTTGAGCGTGGTGTTCGCATGCAGCAAGTTCCGGACGTACATTCTCGGATATCAAGTCACGGTACGAACTGATCATAAATCCATCTCGTTCCTTCGTAGGTGCAAATTGAGTCACGGCCGATTGGCTAGGTGGGTACTCGCCCTACAAGAATATGACCTGAAATGGGAATACATTCCAGGGAAGAAGAACGTGGTAGCGGATGTGTTGTCACGTATAAATCTGGAAGATCAGACTTTCGAGGGAGAGAAGGAGAGCTTAGTAAAAATTTATAACATATTCACGACCAGAGCCGATTTACAAGCTTTGTTAATAAACATCAGAATCCATCAGCAGTCTGATCCTAAGCTGAAAAACATTGTGAGTCGTTTGGAAGCCAATGATGAAACCATTTCTAAATATTACCACCTTAACAAGGGAATTTTATTCATAAAAACCGCATTGGACGATGAGACATGGAAGGTGATAATCCCACACCAAATCGAAAAGGAGGTCATCATCGATTACCATGTCAGGTATGGTCACATGGGAGCGTTAAAAGTGATACAAGCTCTAGAGGAAAATTGTAAGATCAAGAATATCAACCGCAAGGTGAGAACATATATCAAGTCCTGTAAGATCTGCCAATGTGCAAAAGTAAACAATGAAAAGACAGAGGGTATCATGATACCGATAACTTCCAACGCAAAACTGGAAAAAGTGTTTTTGGATATATGCGGGCCATTTCCCCGTAGCGGTGGTCGACACAGATATAAATACTTGGTAATCATAATGGATCACTACACCAAGTATATAAAGCTATATCCGATTAATCGGGCAACGACAGCAAAGGTTTTGGCGGTGATTATTGATTTGTATATCCCAGAGATCGGTAGACCATTTTCTATTATTACCGACCATGGTACACAGTTTAAGGGGAGGAGATGGCGAGACACTTTATTAGCACTTGGGGTCAAAACATATAAGACATCAGTCTACCACCCAAGTAGCAATCCGGCTGAGAGAGTACTAAGAGAAGTGGGTAGGATATTGCGCACGTACTGTCACAACCAACAGAAAAAGTGGCAAGAGTACCTAGCAGCGACAGAAACATTCCTAAATTACGCCCACCATCCAGCTATAGGAATTCCACCGTACTCAGCCATGTATGAGAAGCCGACTCCCCGAGACATTGAACAAATCATTGAATTTCCAACGAACAACAATAGGAAATTCAACCAGTTGAAGTTTTACAATAAGGTAGCAGAAGATCAGGAACAACGGCAAGCCAAATACCAGAAGGCAATAGGGCGAATTGTAACATATAAAGAGGGTGAGAAAGTCCTCCTAAAAAATAGAGAGCTGCCTAGCACCTTAGAAGGCATAACCAAAAAACTACTATTACTTTACACCGGACCATATGTTGTGGTAAATGATAAACAGAACAATACATATGAGTTGAAGGAAATCGTTTCAGGAAAAATCAAAGGAGTGTACAATCAAGCTTCTATGAAGAAATATTATGAAGAATGAGTTGTGAGTTTTAGAATTTTGAATTTATATATATTTTATTAAAAAAATTCAAAAATTATGTAAGAACAACTTACAACCTAATAATTTGAAGAAAAAACTTTATGGAAGAAAGAGAAAGAGTGAGAATTTTGTACTTATTAATTATAAAAATTTAAAATTGAGTAAGTACATCTTACTACAACATGATAATTTAGAACAAAACTTTATGGAAGAAAGAGAAAGAGAGAGAATTTTGAACTTAATACAAAAAATTTAAAAATAAAGTAAGACCAACTTACTATAACTAAGTTTATGAGAAAACTTTATGGTAAATAATTAAGAAGAATTTGAATTTGGAGAAATACCAAAACATGCAGAAATAATAGTAAAATCACAGTACTATAAACAATTCTGAATGAAACAATTCTGGGAATAAATGAATTAAACAGAATTTGAATGTTGATAGAACGTCAGTACTTTGAAACAAGATAAGATCAACATATTACAAGGATTTATGAGAAATATTTTTCAATTAAATAAAAAGAATAGTTTGAATTTTACATTAAAACTAACCAAGTTCCAAAAAATAATTATGTGTTAATTATAATTGAATTGAGAAGAAAATAAAGTGATTAATTCAGAAAAGAGAATTAACGTTAATCCAGAATAAATGCTAGACATTCACAATAGCATTTGAAGGAGTAGAGAAGAATAACAAAAAAGAGTGTAATATGCCAGAGAAGGAAAAAATTTGGAAGCAAAGAGACTAATTACCTATGAAACGATAATGAAAACAGTTAATTAAGAGCGAAGAAGAACAACTCATACCAAACAGATGGAGAAGATGATTTTGAACAAATGATAATAATAAGACCTATATGAAATGCAAAGAGAATAAATACCACATGAAATATAATATAAATGAATTAATGCTAATGAATGCGAAGACGGATTAATAACTTTCTAAGAGAAAGGAAAGAACCAAAATGTTTAAATAAAATGATCAATATAACAATCAGTATATCTAATGTAAAGATACAATGTTAAAAAAATTAAATATAATATATTAAGACCATTCAAATAATGAATACGAAAGACTATTTATAAAGACCATGCTAATACTATGAATAACCAGAAGAAAGTATAAAGAGAATTCAGATGAAGAAGAAAGAGAGTTACACTGTAAACAGTAACCAGAATTATTAAAAGAAAGGTTTTCAACCATAATTAAATTAAATATATCAGACAAGTTAAGAGTTTTGGAAAAATATATATGTAATGAGTATAATAATGATTATGAAGATTTATTAAGATAGAAAATGTGAGATAATCTGAGAGACTACGAAGTGGAGAATCCAAAGATATTTTTATTAGTCGAAAATGAGACTACTTTTTATTTATTTATTCGATGACTGACTGAAGATAATTCCAGCAGCATTATGTTTTTTGAGCAGGGATGGATATGCCCCTGTACTCAATTTATAGAAGTGGTGTATGGCCAGCAGAGAAGTAGCGTACAGTGCCCCTCTGATCTGCCCCAGCCCACGTGATAGGGAATGTTAGGGAATTAATATCCCAAGGATACAACACGAAGTTGATATAGAAAGAAAATGTATTACAATAATAATATATCTCAGAAGACACTAACTATCCGAAAAGGATCAGTAGTAAAACAAATAATTATATATATAAAATTAATTAAACTCTAATTATAAAAAAGTCGATATAAAATGGAGAAGAAAATGAATTATAAGAAATGATGAAATTATCATAAGAAATTATTTCATCCATAAAACATGTCTGAAATAATTACTTCTGGAGGAGAGCAATCTGTAGCGTGACAGATATAAGCATAATATTGAATGGCAATTGATCATTAGAATAATGAAGTTATAATATTTAAATTTGGAAGAAAGCATTAAGTCTAATATAAATAGATTAATTCATAGCAACTGTGGAAAGAAATCATTATTATAAAGAAAATACAAGTTAAAATAAAAGGAGTTACTAGTGATGAGTCATCCAAGACAAGTCTCATAACCAAAGGTTTTCAAGGTATAACCCAGGAAGGTAAAAAAGTAAATAATAAAGCAGTACTGAATATGACCAAACCCACAACGAGGGAGAATAAATAGAATAGAAACCCTAAAATAAGCCAAGATCAACCAATACAGGTTGTGTATTTCTGTAATAAAGAAGAAGATGGAGAAGATCCCAAGAAACCTGATGGCAACAAGAAGAAGATGGAGAAGATACCAGTCCCAGAAGGCAGGAGAAAAGAAGACTGAAGAAAGAAGAAGAGGGCAGCATCCTGAAGAAGATGTCATGCTCTTATAAAAGACACCCAAATCCCTATATCCCCAAAATAAATATCTAAAAATAAAAGTATAACGAAATAAAAACCATATGTATATAAATTTAAGAGAGAGGAGTGTATAAAGTAAAAGTTTCCTGTGAACTAAGATGAAACAATAATATAGTACCCATGGAACAAATCTCCATTGAAAAAACGCTAACCAATTTATTATGTTAATAAGACTATACGACCATTTAGCATTAACATAATATATAAGTGCAAAGTGAACCAGTGATAGTTTTGGGTATTATAAAAAATGAACCTTGTGTTTCATTCTTGGCAATCACAAACATTGGATGGAATGAAATATGCATTTTTCAATGACTTAAAATATGTACTGTGACAATATGTTGTTCATAAGACATGAATCTGTTTAAAATAACATTTTGTTTTACATGAAAAAAGGAAAACAGAGTTCATAATACCTTTTGAACAATTAATACTATTTATTTGTTAATGACAGGGTACAATTCCCCAAAGACAATGTAAAAGACAGTATAAAAACTGTAGAATCCTACTTATAATAATGTTTAGAAATAAGAATATAAATATAAGGTTTTTATGTATATAGTACAAGAATGTTTAAAAATGTATTAGATATAAGGCCATTTGTTTGGGTCTGAAACAACTAACATCAAACTTGTAAATAGTAGAGAGTAATTAAGATGTTAGTTAGTAAAAAACCTTTGTTGTAAACCATATTTCCATGTTGGAAATGGGAATTTTGTTGCAAAATGTCTGATTTGAAGACAACCATTTATTTAAAAAAAATATTCTTTATTCTGTTATTTGTATTGTAACCAATACTAGTTGTTTTTGTGTAATTTGAAAGCATGTTTAATTTATAATACTATTTGTAAAAGTCAGAGAGGGTATCACACATCATATATTGTTTGTAAATTATTTTGTAAGAAAAATTGTTAAAAAATCATAGGCCAAAAGAATGGAAACCAAACTTCATCAAAACAGAGAAATTGCTCAATTAAATGCAAATAAACAAAAGGGGTTTAGACAAAATAAACTTGAGATCATGCCATATAATTGCACATACCATTTAGAGAGATTTTAATAAATTATATTCAGAATTATAAATAAAAATAACTAAACTCAGAAATTTAGACATGGGAGTCATATATTTCAGAATAATGTTTCAGAATACAACTAATTCAATTAATTACCAGAAAATAAGGGAATAGGAACCTTTTAATACAATATAGAATTATTAATATTAAATATAACTGATAAAATGGCTGAATTTATATAATGACAGGAAGTAAATTTTAATGTTTTGACTTCCAAACAGAGTATACCAAACTGAAAGTGAAATTACTATTTTTTGGACAGAAAACACTATAAAATGGCATTATTTAATCTGAAAATAACCAGAATGAACTGAAAGATTAATTTAAATCAAATCTAGTGAATAAAATTGACAAATAACCAAAGTTTAGGCATTCATATAGTGAAATAGTAAAATGTACACAGGATGTGAAAATATTTTTGAACAATGTTAAGGATAATATTATATGGGCTAAGAGTTTAATTGAAACTGAAGGAAACAGTTAGTTAATTATTGGTTTTTGAACGGTTAACATGACATACATTTGGTAACGTGCATAACCTAACCTATAATAGACATACCAAGCGAATGTATAGTACGTTATTGTGAAATCGCGAGTGACTTGTGGAATACTTCTAAAAACTATCATATTATAACAGAAACAATCAAGTAACACTCCATAACACAGAACAATATAAATCTACTCTGAAAAACACCACAAAACACAAGAAAACTGTGTAATACATTAACCCAAATTAGTGATGGAACCGGGGAAAGTGTTTGAACTAATAATTATACGGATACACTAAATACAACTCAGAAACAGTACACTAGACACTACACAACATTTTACAAGAGATTCGCAGACATCAGAACAGGAATATTACAGGAAAATCTTTTATTTGGAACGTCCAATATACGAATGACATCTCACTAACTTCACGGCAGCCATTTGCAATATTGGTCTCATCATTGCCAGAACCCCGCCTTCTTTGTTCGACACAGCTGTTTGGTGAAAACAATTATTATATTTACAATTTATTATTCAATGTCTGTGTTTATTAATAACTATTAATTTGATTGTAACGTTATACTTTTTAAATATTAGCCCGATTTCTCTGACTTTGGTAATAACTGGCTGTTTGAAGAACCCTATATAATTTTTATAACATATACTTGTAACTTTTTTCGATATCCTGAGAATCGATACTAATCGATAAGAGTCAATATTGCTGTTACTTAATAAAACATTAATACTTTTCAATACTTAATAGTTCTTTATTTCTTCAATAATACTAATTACCCATAATATAATTCTAATTGATAATCTACAAGGACTTTACCACCCGTAAGTGAAGATAACCTAAAAAATAGAAAGGTAAACAAATATCGATTGGTTTACAGACAGTTTTATGAGTGGTGATAGATTATTTAAATTATACTAAAACTTTAATAAAAATTTTCAGAAGAGCATTACACTGTTTAAAACTTCACAGCCCTATATTAATTAATTGATCCTAATTAATTAATTAATAAAATTAAAATTTTTTTTTTATTATTTTTTTTTATATAAACATAATTTTTTTTTTTTTTTAATTTTCTTCAAAACAATAATTTTTGTTTTGAAACTTTCGGTGAAGCTGAGCATATATATTTCTTCATCAACTTTACGCTACTCGACCGGTCTTGGTACCATTGGGACTCGACCAGCTGGGAAACTTAAGGAAGTGTTTCAGGCCAGTAAGACGTCGAGAGCCACACCAATTAAACATATTACATTGGACTTGATTACATCGGAGTCTCATACTTCACAGTCTCTTCTTATCATCAATCAACACAACATTCTATCTATTTAATTATTTTATTACAAAGTACAGAGCAATAGGAAATAGTAAAATTATGTCATGAAATATATGTGTTATTAGATGAAGTTAAGACTATTATAAAATAGAATAAGAAAACAAAAATGTTAAACATGTCTAGATAGAACTTGGTAACCATAATTCTAGTAGACTTCATAACAAGTTATGTTCAGAATAGGTAAAAGCCAATAATGTCTAGCATAGCTGGTTAACCAGTGTCTTGAATGAGGATTGTATAAACTAGATAAAATGTAAATAAACACAATACAACTAGGTTAGGCAATTGTATCTGCTTGTGACAGATAAACACATAGACAATTCAGAAGGGAATTGGCATTACATAAATGTATGATAAAAGTTTTATTTGTATTAAAACTGTTATAATCTTGAGTTATAAAAAAGGACCATTATTGTTAATGAAGAAAGATAAAGATGTAAACAATAGTGTTAGGTAAAATTTAGTGTTCGAAAGTGAGACATAAACTGACTTTTAGAGTAGGAATTAAGTAATAACTATTGTTTAAAATGGACAAACTAATAAAATGTTCGGTAAGATGTTAATGTTACAAAAACCTCCATCTACTTTAGAAAGTAGAAAGGAACAATATATTATATAAAGAATGTATTAGACAATGTTATGTATAATAATAGATAATGTATTTTATTAGATTAGGGAATAAGTAATCACAAGTGTTGGTAATGGACAAACTAATAATGTATTCTGTAAGATGTTAAATTTTACCAAAAACCTGCATCTACTTTAGAAGGTAGAAAGGAACAATATATTATATAAAGAATGTATTAGACAATGTTATGTATAATAATAGATAAAGTAGTGTATAAGGAATAGATATTGAATGTTAACTTGTATTAGAAATAAGCATTTGTACTTTAAGAAACAAATAATATTCCAAAGTACACTAGACATTATTATGTCTATAGTACAAACCAGATGTTTTTATAAAAATTAATGTTCACATTTGTAAGCAGTAGCATTAAAATCTATTGTATTAACATAAGATCACATGTAAAGCAAAGGAAATTAGTTATGTAGCAAAAAAGACTACTTTTAAACATAAAATGTTAGACTAGGCCAATATTAAAAAATGTTATTTTTTGAAATACTGTACAGAAACCTATGTTGTGAGATCTCAAAATGATCAGGAGAAAAAAAGAATTTCATTGGTGATAATCTTATTACAATTGTACATAGTATAAGGAAGATATGTTAAAATTAAGATTTTTTGGTAATTTTGATCACAAAAAGTGACGCCATGAACGACAATGCTTGACGTTTCAACCAATGGGAATTTTTTACATTTTGCGTTAGCAGGACCCAAAAACTGGAACCAAGCGAGTTAATTGGTTGTTGGAATTCGAGCAGTAAAGAATGTAGCCTCTGCGACACCTCTATACAAGAAAGTACAATCAGACTCGAACCCAAGATAGGTTAGGTGAAGAGTGCCTATAGTTAAATGATCGACGAGTGATAAATAAAAATTGTGAATCGTTAAAATAACCAGAAAAGAATTATAGTGTGAAAGTAATAAAAGTGAGTAAGAAAGTGTGTGCATTTAAAAGGAAAGTATAGTGTTAATAATTAAAATTTTTGAAACGACTTATTAACTAGTTATCATAACCCAACCTGCAACACTTTATATACATTTGTAAACTATTTATTTCACCACCACTGAACCATAAAACACTGACACTTTTGTAATTTTTCATATTTAAGCAATTATTTCTTTGTGTTTAAATTGTAAAGGATAACCTCCTAAGACACTGTTAACCTCAAAAAGACACTGTTCGGTGATTACGAACTGTTCGTTACATTAGTTATAAGATATTGTTTTGTTATATTATATTTTAATTTAATATTGTTATGTTTTGTACTTCACAAAGGACATTTTCGTAAATAATTATTGTAGTCCAAAGAATCCACGAGGTTATAGTTACATATCCTAAACTGTTAACCTATGTCTGAGTTTTATGAATATCATAGTATCAACCGCTGAGCGATAAATTAGCAAGCCTGGAGAATTCAAATTAAGAAATATTTTATTTATTTTAAATTCAGAAGAAAAGAAAATAAATTCAAAAGTAAATAAAAGATTATTGAATGGAATTAATTTAGTATGAGTAATTATTTCTTCAATTCACGAGTGCTGGCGTTTTTATAAAAATTTGAAGAATAATTTTGCAGTACATTTTGGCGTGCAACTTTATTAAACTAAATAATTTTTAAATTATTAAATTTATTAAACTAGGTAATTGAATAAGAAATGAGTAAAGGAATTTAATAAACAAGAAATACAAAATATATTTAACCTATATTACTGAACTTTACCAATTGTCGTCAACTATGTGAGGCGAAAAGTAACCAGTCAATTAAGTAATTAATTAATTATTTTAATTACACACAATTAAACACCACGAGATTATTAGTATATTACATATCTGGCGTCCACAAAGTGAGGCGCAACGCACAAGCAAAATACCACGAATTTATTACTAGTTTACACAATATCCAGCTGAGTTTCTCTGTAAGGGAGCAGTTAAGGTCACCTTCGCTGACACTGAGGATGGTCTGTGGCTATGGAAATGAGCCATAAATCATTTCCCCTTTTCAGAAATTTGTAATACTTCAAGAATGACGTACGGGAATGTAAAAGTAAGGCATTTTTTTTTCCAAAACCTGCTACGTGCTGCAAGATAAAATATAGCTTAATTTATAACGCTCTATGATGTTTTCCGATTCCCAAGTACCATTCCTCTTTGCAACACACAGATCTTCCACTCTCTCTCTCTCTCCCCCCACCTTATTGTTTTGTCGAGATCTTCCCTTCTTGTTTAGGTAGCCGCTCGTCTTTCATTCTCTGTACAAATAATTATTTTCGTCTTAACGTTATCTACCACTGTATGGGTTTCTCTCATCATTTCTCTTAAATCTCTAATGTGTTACTTTTCCCGTAATTGAATTCCCCGCTGTTCTTTCAGTAGCCCATTTACGTGAGTTTTACCATGTTTAGATACTACAACTATCCCACATATAAACAAGCAAAGTTTCTGGCGGTGAGGTTACTTTCAAATGTAACCAAAATAATGAACGACGACAGCGTCCGTTTTTAAACTGTTAACACGCATAACCAGTCACTGTTATCGTACAAACTTGTTAATAATACAGTACGTAGTCTGTACATTAATCAGACATATGATTAAACATAATCATCATCATCAGTCACAGTGGAAACCTTTGCTGACTTCTTGCCTTCAAAGCAGCTGATCATTTCATTTTTCTAACAAGTGCCTCACCCGTCTGTCGTGCATAGGCTTAAAACCTCTTAACAGTTTAGACGCTCGAGAGTTAGTCATACAGTCATACAATCAACAGAGCTTTCCAGCGACCTCTTTATGTCTCCACAACCTTGATCAGATTAAACGTACTTCATTAGTTATGTTCGTCCTCCATTATAAACTGATTACTCTTCATGTCAGCTAGAGTGTACTGCTACCGTCCTAAGAAATCTCAGTTTCTTTTTTAACTGATGCTCCCTTGTAAGAGTTCAGTTCTCAATAAGTGCAGAGGGACTGCCACAACTTTATAGTGTATTTAAACTGTATATATTTATATAAACTGTACTTAATACTGTATATAAACTGAAACTTTTGGAGTTTATGAATTCGCTGTAAGTAGGCTCAAGTTCTAAGTATGTAAATAAATTCCTTCTCCCTAGTATGAAATGTCCCTTCTCTGAGTATTGCACCATAAATTATAATTTTGGCCCTCAGCGAATCACTGCCTGTCAATGCATGTATGAGGGTCAGTTGAAAAGTTCGCGGAGCGACATCTATAGCTCAGTAGTAGAACTAAAGTCTTTCGTATGCTACAAGACGTATATTTCGCGTGAACACCTGTTAATTTCCAGATAAATCTGTCAATTTATTCACTCCTTACCAGCTGTTTAATTTTCCTGTCACGAGTGTTTTTAAAATACATAAAATCAAACATAGTGTTGTGATGAATTCTCTGTTAAAAATGTTTCAGCGCCAATGGAAAATCAAAAAACGAAATTGTAAATGTGTTAGGAGATACTGCGCCTTCAGAAACAACACTTCCAGTTTTCACGGAATGCGTAAGTTCAATACACCGCTCTAAAATAATTACCCATATAACCCTGAGATCTAAAACAATTAACGTTATAAATTTATAAATTAATAATAACTTTGCGAGCGAGAACGCTAATTATTGTGGTAGTGACAGTTAGTGTGTAAAGTCTACTTGGTGTTAGCAGTTCGACGGAATCGTCAGCGAGACGTGCAGAGGTATCGCCGCTGGAGCAAACCGCCGACGAAGAGGACCCCAGAAAGGAGAGCGACGCCGACGAAGAGGACGCCAGGACGGAGAGCGACGCCGAGAGGAGGATACGCACTTCCGGAGGACGGATCATCTAGTGTTTTGGATATTCACCAAACAAGTAAAATCGAGCTAATCGGACAATATAAACTTTATTTAATATATATCAAGGCATGACACTTATGTAAACTAATATACAGCATATAAACTATTATTTCTTTGTGTAATAAATAATTATTCATTACCTCCAATATAGACTTGTTTGTAATTTCTTCACACACACATATTATCCTATGCGAGAATTATAATCTGTGTTGTTGCAATATATATAACTCAAAGTCTGAGGATTTGTGGGTACTGAATACAAATCCACACCGTTACACCGACTGCCAACAAATTTTGCATAGATAGCCTTTGACACAAGGCGAAAAATACTGTCTAACTTGGAATTTTATATTTTGCCCCGTTCGCACGATTTATGCCCTTTTAATTATGCCTTTTCGTTGACCCGTATAAAGATGTCAACAACACCATGGAGACCAGAATTAATTACCATAGTGACAAGTAAATAAAAAATGCTATTTAGTGGCATCGGCACTCTACCTTTACCTGTTCCTGCAGTAGGCGTACATTTTCGATGTTTTATATAATATGTCATTGTATCGATATATTACGATGTGGAAAACAAGAAGTGTACTAATTGTAAATTATTCTATTTCTTAATGCAAAGCGAAAATACGTGTTGTTGTCATTTGTGAGGTTAAATGACAACGGTTTTTGGTTTTTAGTTTACTGCTGAAATAA
Source organism: Magicicada septendecula (assembly GCA_034769895.1). Classification (NCBI taxonomy): domain Eukaryota; kingdom Metazoa; phylum Arthropoda; class Insecta; order Hemiptera; family Cicadidae; genus Magicicada; species Magicicada septendecula. Next base: position 397,013,694 of record CM068374.1, on the reverse strand, counting down.
ATAAAAGCCATGGTTGAGGAAAACATAACGTTTAATGTGTTATACAATGCTTATACCACACCAACACTTAAAATAAAGAACCTAACGTTTTTGAGTTAACGGGTACTTTATAAACATTGTTTTAAATTTCCAAAGGCTGTTACACTAACATAATAATTTAGTACAAGTGTCTATATATTTTGTAATTGTCTTAAACGATTATAAAATTTATGTTTATACGTATTTCTGATGATGCAATGAATAAGTAATGAAATATATTAAATACTACTACTAAAGATGTCAACAACAGCATGGAGACCAGAATTAGTTACCATAGTAACAAGTAAATAAACAAAACCTATTTAGCGGCATCGGAATTGTACATTTATCCATTCCTGCAGTATATTTTTGATGTTTTATATAATATGCGATTGTATCGATATATTATGATGTAGGAAAGAAGAAGTGTAGGCCTACTAATTGTAAATTGTCCTATTACTTAATGCAACACGAAAATACGTGTTGTTTTCATTTGTGAGGTTAGGTGACAACGGTTTTTGGTTTTTAGTTTACTGCTGAAATAAATAAAAGCCATGGTTGAGGAAAACGTAACGTTTAATGTGTTATACCTACAATGCTTCTAGCACAGTAACACTTAAAATAAAGAAATTAGCGTTTTTGATTTAACAGGTACTTTATAAATATCTCCAAAGGCTTTATAAACGAGTACTTTTAAATCTCCAAAGGCTGTTCCACCAACATAATAATTTAGTATAAGTTAAAATAGTACAAGTGTTGAAAACAGCTTTGGAGAGAATTTGGCTAATGAGTACAAAATTGTTATACGAGCTGACAGAACGCCATATAGACATTGATAATAAAAATTATATTAAAATACTTATTAAAAGTCCAATATTCGCGTGCGAAGCCGCAGGTAACATCTAGTACACGATATTTTGGTTCCACAATTAGCACATGACTATACGAGCATGTTAAAATCCGGCGAAAATCACAAAAGCGTAAAATCCTCCTATGAATGGACTGTATGGCCGTAATATAAAAGTGGCAATGTGGTGTTTGCATAAATCCAACGACCCGACGTTGTCCATTCAGTGTAGTGTAGTATAGAGAACGGAGGTATCACAAGTGACCTGTCCCACGGGCATACAAATCTCTTGTCCCACTTCACTTCACTATGCATAAGAGGTAAAAAGAAGTGTTGGGTCTTGTGAAACATAGAAATAGGGAGTAATACGGCACAGAAAGTAAGTCTTGTTATTCAATATTACATATCCCTATTTGCCTAACGCTTTTAATTGCAAAATATAATCCGAAATTATTCTAGTGTTTTCACGTGTGTTAAAAAGCAATGTATGAGTATGTAGAGATTGTACGTTTGAACATTATAAATTAGTTTATGAGAAACATTGTTAAAATGTTGCGAGAATAATGGTACTACGAAAGTTCAAGATATTCCGATTAGGTATTACATACACACTTGAAGCTGACTGGAAGTGGAAGCATTTTTAGCAGTAACAGTATCTGTTCGTGATGAAAGATATACGAGCCCGTGATAAATATCTACACGCCCGAACCGGACAGAGTATATCAACCCACGTACTCAACCAGATCCAGGATCAACCCGTCGTCTGAAGGATCTGCAGTCGGATATTAAAGGAAAGGGCTCCTTAACATGTGTGCGCGGTGCACGCGCGCGCGCGTGTATGTGTGGAAAAGTATAACAGTTTTAAACCAGAAATTTAATTAAGAAAGTTGTGTTAGTGGTTATAATCACAAACAGAATTATCTCTGTTCCACACCACTATAGAAAAATTATTCAGATTAGAGCTTTCAAGCTTCACAGCTTATCGTCAGATCGGAAATAAAGTTTTCAATCAAACTTCTTAAAATAACAATTTGTACTGCAATGTCACGATTAATCGTAACTTTTAAATGATCGTATTATCAACTCAATATTTTAATTTAAAACAAATGAAATGTTTCTTTTTATATTTATATTGCACTGTTTTCTTAACTTATTTTAAGACAGTGGCGGCTCGTCCATAAGGTTCAATGGTTCAGTGAACCCCCTAAATAATTTAAATATATATAATTGAATAATAATTAAATATATAATTTAAATAAAGAATTTTTTGAGATAATGGTTTCATATTTAAATAATAAGATTTGCAGGATTAATCTTGTTGACTGAACAGTAATGGATTCGCTTATTAAGCGAGTTGCTCGCTACTATTGCTTGGAGGTGCAAAGGAGCTCTCAGCACCTCCTGGACTGTGTAGACACCTTTGGAGGCGGAAATCAGTATACGCAAAATTACACTCAATAGTCGCTAAACCCAAATATAGCGATAGAGACGAATAGTTCCGACGAGGGCCGAATCGCACTGACCGGGAATTTTAACATTTGCATAATACCGCCATTCGCCATTATTATGATTTTTACCACATGATTTGTTCGTTTACCATCAGTTTTGTGTCAGATTTCTCTATTTCATTTAGAGTGCAATGAAAATGTGGTCAGTAAAGTCTTAAAATCAAATAAAATAGTGAAGTAATTGTATTCCAAAAAAAGTGTGTTTAATGTAATCATTAAACTGATTTAACGTTAAACTGATCGAAGTGTGTATAACCTACAAAGTATTTACTGGTATTTTTGTGTGTTAAGTGTTCAGGTATTTGTTATTTTTGTGTTCAGTTCATTGATTTGGTAAAATGAATAATGTTCAATTTATTTTAAAAACAAATTTTTCTCCTCTCTCTCTCTCTCTCTCTCTCTCTCTCTCTCTCTCTCTCTCTCTGTCTCTCTTAAAGATAAATGCAAAATTAGGGAACTCGGTAGGCCGCTTCCCGTTTTAAATAGTAAACAGAAATATTTAACTATCCTTTTATTTTAACTATATATTTTTAGAATAATTTACAAACAGCATAAACCAAACTTAATATTAGGCCTACTAAAAGTTGTCAATAGTTATGGCTTCTTGTTGAGACCCATCCCGTGTGTTATTTGGAATGGGATAATTGCTCTTATCTTAGTAAAAACATTCAGACATTGAACCCCCAACTGTCAGAACCACGAACCGCCTCTGTACTTTGTGTTTTAGTTGAACTATGAACTGTAAGGGCAATGTATCGATTAACATCGATTAATAAAAACAGAGGTTTTGTTTGTAAAAAAACAAAAAAAAGCTGTTCGGTGTCAAAAAGGTTAAGAACGGGCTGCAGAAGTGACGAGAACGCGTTCGGTTTAGCGCGCGCAAACACGATATTAATTGACTCGTGTAATGTAATTTGTGAACGAACCGTCCGTATATAAGAGTCGTGAACAGTGTTTTCTTTGCAATTACAGGACAGCGGCAGGCTTGTGTTTAAAGGTACAAATAACGTTGTCCCGCCCGCCACCTACACCTACACACAACACAACGTCCAGGTGTCGACCTACACACGCCCACACCGTCACCATATTTAAGCCCAAGTTGTCAACCACACACGTATTGTGGCTGCGGCGTACCTGCGAGGTGTGGGTGCTGTCACATAAATAATAATTACACATTATATCATGTATGGTAAATTAGTATGGTAAACTCGCGGTAAAATACATAAAATATCAATTGTCCCAACCAAAAATTTTTAATTCTTTTTTCTGTTTTTATCTTTGAAAAGAATATTTTCTAAGGACTTTATCGCACTAAAAATTTTTAGATAAAACAACATATTATAATTATTTTAATTGAACTACGAAACAATGTTCTTGATTGGTAATCTCGTGATATTCCAGGTTATCTCGTGACAACATTACGCTATACTCGTGATATCACGACTTTGCCTGGATTGAGGCAATCTCGTCATAATCAGGCATACTCGTGGCATCTAAAATCATAAATAAAATCATAAGTAAAATAAAGCTAAATCATACGGTAAAAAAAAACAAGAAAATTAAAAACTCCATTAATATTAAAATCGTACGAAGAAATCCAATGCAGGTAATAAAAACTATCGAAAATTTTAGTAGAAAACAATTTAGAAGATTTATATTTAATGGAAGTCTTTTTTAGAAGTAACTGTCAAAAATTAAATAAATTTGTACATTACTAGGAAGCAGCTTTACTTGGAAAACAACACAAAACATTTAAGAAACTACGATCCGGAGATAAGCTCCTACAACGTATACGCTGCCCATAACCTATCAAAATATGTACCATCGAATTCAGTATGTATTAACCGACAATTTAAGAATAAATCTGATAATATAGTGAATTACAATGGTGGTACAATAAAAATACACGTCCTATTAACAGATACAGCCTCAAACTGAACGTTAGAATGCGCTGCTCTCAACGGGAAAACTAGGTATTTGTGTGAGCATTGGTTAACCCGTGACAAAACTTCACAAAACGTATCACGAGTATACCCGAGTTCACCATATACGTAAAATGACGTCAAGAAAAATTTACTCATGACTTGCATCATTAACTGCTTTAAAAGGATAGCCATTAATTAACGATTTGTGTTTATTCAAACATTTTAACAATAGAAAAAAATTAGTTATCTAAATCTCACCCGGCCTTGCCGGCAGTGCTTATTGTTTCCTTTATTATTATTTTTTCAGAAGAGACGCACATAGAAAAAATATCCCAAAGACTGGTACGGTACATCCAGGCACTGGGAAGATGTCACCAGGCACTGAGACATCTTTTCCGTTCATGAAAATGGCTGTTGCGAGAACCGTAGGAACGTCAGAACGAAACAGAAAAACAGAAAAATTCCGAGAATTTTAGATAATAACATGGTTGACTTAGCCCAAGAAATCCTATACAATTATGAAAAACATTAGTTATATTAGATAAAAATTAACTTCTCTTATTGTTGTCTTATAATTATTCTAAAACACTATTATTATTAATTACTATAAATTGTTATTAACTGTTAAATATAATAGTAGCTCGTTTTGTATAACCTAAGAAGCTTCTTAGGTCAGACAGGGTAAGATGTTATACAAAGATGTTAATACAGCTAAACTTAATTTCTTCACTTGTTCTTCAAACTATTCTCTTGGAGGTGGCGGTATGTCCAAATGTTGACCATAATACTGGATTTCTTCTTCAACCTCTTTATCCTCTTCTTCCCAAACACCTTCTTTAGTATATCTTCAAAATATTCGCTCATCTATCTACTATTTCTATCTCATCCAATACAATTCACCTTTCCTATTATTACACATATTTGTTCTTGCTTTAAATCATTTTCTTTGTTCCCTTACTTTTCTAAAGAAGGTGCTTACATGCTGTTTACTGTATTCCTGGTCTATTTCCCTTATCTTCTCATTATCACATAATCTTTTCATTTTTCTGCAGGTTATACAAAGTAAAAAGAGAAAATAGATTGGACATGTCCTAAGGACGAATGAACTACTAACAACAGTTTTTGAGAGAACGGTGGAAGGACAGAATAAAACAGGAAGAGGAAGATCTAAAGGGTATCGTACTTGAAGAAGTGTAAAAAGTGACCGCGGTATGGTTGTAGTTCTGGCATCTCCAACTCGCTATAATATTATGATAATGATTCAATATGAGGATTACTATAAATACAATGTGAACTTACAACTCACAAGAACTATTCTTTTACCTTCAAAGTTGATTTATTTTAACAAATTTAGTTTATTTTATAACTGTAAAGTGATTACTTTTATTTTTTGTTTAATAATTTGTTCTGATAATACGTTTTGTTAAATTTGTCCTGTTTACCTTATACATGTTATGATAATAGGTTTTAATCAGTTGAAGATGACCACACGTTTCCTGCGATCGTAATTTGAATGAGTATAAAAACTTCCATTAATGACAGCGGTTGTAATGACACTGACACGGTATTATGTAATGATAATTAACCATCGTACATGTGGTTTAAAGATACTATGGCACTGTATTCTGTGGCTATAAAAATGAAACAACTTGGATCAAAGACTGGGATACACTAAAGTACGCTTTCCAGAGCGCTGCCGTCTGAATAATAGCGTACATGCAAGTAATCATACATCTTTGAGTAGAAACACGCGATACAGCCGGCAATGTAGTGTACGACATACATTCAGGAATACTAAAACATTCATAGGTCCCTCGATAGTCAATCTCACGTTGTGTTAGCGACCTGAATACTTAGCCATGTACATAATAGAAAATTCAACAGTCTGAAAAATAGCTAATTACATTTAAAATGTACGTTCATAAACACAAAGTTAATTTTCTAAAATGTTACTTATTACACCAGTGAAAGTAATTCATTAATATTGACAATTTTGGACTGTTGTCTGCCAAGCTAAATTATTTAAGTAGGCCTATGCAAATACTGTTACGTAAAAAATAATCTTAAAATTTTTTTATTAGCGAGGGCCCTACAGTCTATGCCGCATCCAGCATTTCGATCACCATTTCTCCCTATCATTCCAATCATCATCTTCAATAGCTCAATCTCTCATGCTTTTCCTAATTCCTGTTATCCATTGTGTTGTCAGTCTTCCTTTTCTTCTCCTGTTTTGTGGTATGTAAGTCAATGCTTCCTTTGGCCATCGCTTCTTCTCCATCCTCATTACGTGACCATACCATAGCAACTGTCTAGATTCTATTCTTTCTGCTGTTGTAACTACGCGCCCTGTTTTCCTTCTTAATCTTCGTGTCTAACACGGTGTATTCTAGAAATATTACACGCTCTTCTTAAGAAGTCCATTTCCACAGTTTCTATCATCTTTATCTCTTTGTCTGAAAGTTGCCAGCATTCGCAGCCATAAGTTAAAACGGGCTCCACAATAATTGTGTAGATTGTCAGTTTAGTTTGAAGTTTCATTTTGTTCGACCAAAGTAACGAGTTTAGCAAACGAATAGCCTTTTTCCCTGTTGTATCCTATTTTTGGTGTCATTTTTGTTGTTCCATCTTCTGAAATAATGTTTCCCAAATAATCTCCAAATTTATGAAATTATTAAGAACAACACTGCTTTTAAGTTTAACAATTGTATTTATTTTTTGCACAAACTTCCGCCAATTTGATGCCACGATGAGGTACTATTTGTTGCTCGACATAAACAGTTTGTAATAATGAAAAACTACTAACGTCGACGAGCAAGACTATGGTGAAATTAATTCGAATCCAGAGACAGTAAAACACTTGCAACAGTTTTATTAAACACTGTTGTCTACGATGGTCAGTTGAAAACTTCGCAGAGCTCAGCTCAGTGATAGAACTATAATCTTTCGTGTGCTGCATACTGATACGACGGTCGCACGGATCGTCCAGTTATACAGTGGAAACAGAATAACTGTATTAACACATCAAGTCACTAATCGCAAATTAAACGACAATTAGAATTGCAGAGAGGCATTGAAATACAATATTTTCTCAAACTAGAGAATGTCCAACGCACGATGTGACAAAAAATAAATGTCTTCCTGTTACAGCTCTGCACTAAGCAACCAATAACATTTAACCGCAAATCACAATGACAAATCGTTCCGAACAGCACTGTAATGTCGTTTGTCTAAAACTGAAGTTGGCCGGCTGCTGGATGCTTATATTTATATCCGCTGAAATTCGAGAATAAGCTCTTAGTTTCCAGACGATGCGTCGAGAAATAATTGCGTAGTTCACTAGACACACTGCGCCGACCGAGTGCCTGTAGAATAATCAACAAATGTCTGGAACAGCCCCGAACGTTGCCGCGTGTTAAGTGTTACGTAGCTACGTTCGTTACCTTTTGTTCCAACGTAACAGTACGCAAGGAGGACCGGACCCGTCAGAGGGTGCCTGAGGGGCATAAGTTGTACCACGGCTACAGAGCGTATTGCATGAACCAAAGTTCATGTCCTGAACTTGTCATGGTGTCTTCTGAAAATAATGAACAACAGTACGATAGAGATGAAAACGACGATTGGAAAGCAAAACGGTCTGATAAGCATAGGCAGTTACGTAAGTGCTATAAAACAGGTTTATTACCTTCTGTCGCGCTTCTTAAAAACCAAATATAGGATAACTCGAGTTTCGACAACTAGTGTGTCACCATCAGATCCTCATGAATATAGTTAAAACTACATTTGTCGATGTTTATACATCTCGTCAAATAATAAAAAACAACACATACATAGTACAAAAATAATAAATAATTTAACACATATTAAAAACGAAATAAAAACGAATGAAACACAATACACGCGGCCGCCACGAACCTGCACAGGAACGCGTTACACGGTAAAACTCCGTAACGGAGTTTCGTTCGTTTTTATTTCGTTTTTAATATGTGTTAAATTATTTATTATTTTTGTACTATGTATGTGTTGTTTTTTGTTATTTGACGAGATGTATAAACATCGACAAATGTAGTTTTAACTATATTCATGAGGATCTGATGATGACACACTAGTTGTCGATCGAAATTCGAGTTATCCTATATTTGGATTTTAAGAAGCGCGACAGAAGGTAATAAACCTGTTTTATAGTCTTAACCGCTTCTGGAGGCAAATAAAATGTTTATGATATTAATTGATGACTTGTTGGGCACTTGGTGAAACATATTAATACAAAGGTTTTGTAAAATATATAAAAACACTTGGTAAGTTTCACAAATTTTTTAATTAACTCTGACAGCTGTTTCGACTAACTAAGCCATTGTCGCTATATAACAAAACCTGTGTTTGTGTATAAAAAAAGAGTTTCTACTATATTAGTGTTAACAGAAGGAAACATAATAAAACATAATCTCGCCTCTTTGACAATGGCTTAGTTAGTCGAAACAGCTGTCAGAGTTAAAAAAAAAATTGTGAAACTTTCCAAGTGTTTTTATATATTTTACAAAACCTTTGTAAAATGTTTATGTAAGTGCGTTTGGGCTGCAACATTGTCCTTAAAAACATTTATTTGTGTATACAGACAGTGTAGTTGTGGATAGCACGTCCGGATTGTTAAAATGAAATACCGGTAATAATCAGACTTGAAGTGTGACTGCAAGTACGCGTATATATGAATTCGGTTTGGATTCACACCGAACACGTCTAGACGTTGATTCGAACAGATGAAACAATCCGAGCACAGAGGACGGGTATAAATTTCACCAGCTGGAACTTTTAAATAAATGTTAAAGATGCGTATATACTAAGTACTCCCAGTAGTGTATCTAGAATTTAGCCTTGGGTATCAAGTTAAGACTAATCAACATTATTATGTTTAAAGTCGATGAAAAAGCGTTGACACCCTGAAATCAATTCAGCTAACGGTAATAATACAATAAAATACGCGTTATTGAAACATAGTTTAGAAGATACCTATTGACTGAATTGATTTTCCTATATTTCATTTTTCAAACATATACGCAAATGCTACATAAGAAAACCTGTGTTTGTGTATTAAAAAAAGAGTTTCTACTGTATTAGCGTTAACAGAAGAAAACATAATAAAACAGCCTAAAAATGAAGAGAATAACAAAATTTCTTGTCAACTTTCGACCCTCTGAGGGCTCCGGTCCCGTTCGTCGCCACTGCGTACTGTTACGTTGAAATAAAAGGTAATGAACGTGACACTTAACACGCGGCAACGTTCGAGGCTGTTCCAGACATTTGTTGATTATTCTACAGGCACTCAGTCGGCGCAGTGTGTCTAGTGAACTACGCAATTATTTCTCGACGCATCGTCTGGAAACTTGAGAGATAATTCTCGAATTTCAGCGGGATATATAAATATAAGCATCCAGCAAACGGCCAACTTCAGTTTTAGGCAAGCGACATTACAGTGCTGTTCGGAACGATTTGTCATTGCGATTTGCGGTTTACTGTTATTGGTTGCTTAGTGCAGAGCTGTAACACGGTGACATTTATTTTTTCTGACATTATCGTGCGTTGGATATTCTCTCTCTCTCTCTCTCTCTCTCTCTCTCTCTCTCTCTCTCTCTCTCTCTCTCTCTCTCTCTCTCTCTCTCTCTCTCTCTCTCTCTCTCTCTCCTATGGCACTACAGCCCTTGTTGGGCCCCGGCCTTCTTCAATTCTCTTCTGTCTGTAGCCATCCTCCTCCAGGAACGCACTTTCAGTATTTCTTTCGCATCCTCATCCACCGCGACCTCCCATCCTCGGTCTTCCCACTGGTCTTTTTCCGTGGATTCTGGTATTCAATAGTTTTCGTGGTATTCTGTCTTCCCCCATCCTGGCTACATGACCAGCCCACCTTAGACGATGTAGTTTTATGTATTGTGTTATCGGTGGTTCTGTATATATTTTATACAATTCAAAGTTACATCTTATTCTCCAGTCGTGTACGTCATTAACGGGTCCCAGGATTCCTCTTAATATTTTTCTTTCAATGATATCGAGAGTGTTCAGGATACATGTTTCGTAGCCGTAGATTAGGATGGGTCTTATTATTGATTTGTATATCCTTAGTTTCGTGTGGACATTCTCTAGTTTGAGAAAATGTATTTTAATGCCTCTGTGCAATTCTAATTATTGTCGTTTAATTTGCAGTTAGTGACTTTATCTATTGTCAGTTACACTGTTTCCACTGTACAACACGACGACCCGCCGTATAAGTGTGACACCAACATCCTACAAGAAGTTGGTATAAATAGTAGGTTACTGAACCGAATTAATAAAGCATACTTATGCCACTTTGAACATAATACCAGGAGAACAGGTAAAATTGAAAATCTTGTAACAAAGTACAAAACAGGAGGTAAACGACCGAGGGGTAAGTCTCCAATCAGCTGCACGGATAAACTGAAGGATAGTTACACAAGATAGTTTTGCAAAGAACAAACAGATACTAAAAACCAAGAGCAGAATGAAACCCTCGCGACCAGTAAGTAGCCTATAACCCCAACTCCATTAGGTGTAATGAGAAAACGGGAACGAGGTAAGTACGGTACACTGAGCATTGTAAATTTGTCGTATTTGAATCCGTACTTTCTTTCTTTTAATTTCTTTCGTTTCTCTTGTTATAGGAATTGTAATTAATTAAAGAACACAATGGAAAATGAAATAGAAAAAAACAGACTTTTTGCAATTAAAACAATGTTATGCAAACTACAACGGGCTTAAGTAAACTGCAAAGAATACAAGAGATAGACACTAGACGCTGTTACTCTTATCTCCTCTTCTTTCCACATCCCCTCTCACCAACACGCTAGCGTTCACACACAATAACGTTATAAAATCGTGTATAATTTTATCTTAAGTCGTCGTCATCATCATCATCATCATCTAAAGACCATGCTTTGTCGAGATAGCCGCATCTTTCTCCCTCCATCATTGTCCTCTTTAAATCGCAGTACGATAGGAAGGTCATCTACTTTCCCATGTCTTTGAAGAACCCTGCTGTTGGTCGTCCTCTTGGTTTATCCTCCAACACCTTTCCTTACTTAAGAATTGATTGTGTCGTAACACGTCCCCGATAAATGTTGTCCTTCTTCTTCCAATGATCTATCTTCACTCACTTCTGCGAGAACTTGCTCAATACTTTTCTTACTTTCTTTTATGCTACACTCACTTGTTGCACACACCACTAGTCACTGTGACACAGATTAGCGCTTTCGAACGTACCCGTTCATCATCAGATCGTAACTGCCACATCCGTCCCTAACTCCACCCCCTTATATACCTGCCTCTACCGAGGGCATCCACGTCACTGCAGGTAAACCCATTGTCAACACTACTTCCTACACGCGGGCGAAACCATCAACCCATGTCTATGTTTTCTTTCCTTACCGAACCTACCTTTTCACGTTTTATTATAAAATATTTCTTCATTTTCAAAATTTATCTTAATATTGTTACAACACAAATAGCCACCCCAATACCAGGGATAAAAAAGATGATTTTGAATATAAAATAATAATTCATATAAAATAGAATGTTTAATATAAAGAAAATAAAAAGACAATGACACGACAAACGACGACATGACCTAACCCAAGTGATTGACCCAACAAGAGAAAACAAAAGAAGAAGGGAACAACAAAAAACACACAAGAATAAAACCAAATGAAGAAGAAAGTGATTAACCAAACCAAATGAAGAAGGGAAAAAACCGAAACCAAGCAAAATGAAACCAATTGATTAAAATGAACCCAAAGGAGAAGATGGAAAAACAAGATATAAAGGAAGTACACTAAAAATGAAGAAGGAGGAAAATGAAAAAGACTGATCGAAGCAAAATACAAAACGATGATCGAATAAGAAGCAGACGAACAACTGAGACTGTCAACTGATGCCCAGAACCATATTACCAGGAAATTAAAGGAAAATATGACCACATCTAATACGAAAAGGACGCCTGACCTACTTAAGTCCCAAGATTGATGAAAACAGAAAACGATTGCAGCCCAATCCTCTTCCAACTCAAAGTTTGATAACACCAAGTCATCTGATGTGTTAAGTATCTTGAATTACCCTATTTACAAAAAATAAACTCACTTTAAATATTACTAAAGGTAATTGGAACTCTCACTGTCAACCGAATATTCTCTTTCAAAGATTAATTAAGAAAAAATAACACACTGAAAATTTGTTAACATAACACATAACCTGTTGTGTGAATACGAACTTTATAAACACATTTAACGACACTACAGAACAGATTATAACCACACACCTTATTATTTAAGTACACTTAAAGTAAGGTAATGTACTTTTTATTGTAATCATAGGAATTCTTTGCCTTGTAATCAAAAGAATCCCGATTTCGAACGAGTATATTGTAATTTAACTAAAACTGCAGCCATACCTGAGTAAATACCTCGTTTCGGAATCGATTTCATCAGCCCGAGAGAAAGTGTTTCATGTAAAAAGTCTGTGCAAAATTAATAACCAACCAGAATAAAATTAATTGTCAAACTGAAAATTTACTTATTGACCATTAAAATAACTAGTACAGGGAGTAACCGTTGTTATTATTTCATAGGGAGTGTATTGTATTACTTGTGTTTGTTAACGAAAACTAGATTTGACGACCAGCGCTCGCGTAGTAATTCTAACAACTACCTACTTGATTCAGGAGGCTGAACGAGCGGGAATTATTTGAACGCCCCGGCCGTCATCGCTGAGAACACCCTATTAAGATATTAGTTAATAAGTTTAATTGTTTTAATAAACAATTTGGCGCCACCCGGGATTCACACACCCCTATTTAAAAACAGGTATGGTTACTGCTGTGTTGTACTGGTAATTATAACATTGCTACGGACATCGTTAGCGCAAGAATAGATGTAACGACCCCAGTGCGAGACGAACGCACTACACAAATACAAAAAGTGTACACGTCTTTACAGACACGACCAAGTTCTAACGTTACAACATTCGTTAAATTATTCATACCTTTTTCCCTTTCTTTTATAATTTCTAATTCTTCTATGAGCTTTCTTTCCATCGTATTATTAACTACCTTTATAATATCAAAATTTTCCAACGGGTTATTAAATTTATGATTCTCCTCTATAAAATGCCTAGCATAAAGAGAATTCGTTGTCCTATTTCCCTCTCCTCTCTTGTGTTCTCCCAATCTACATTCAAATCGGCGGCCCGTCTCACCCACGTACACTTTATTACATTCTTCGCACCTTAATTTATATACCCCATTCTTCTGCAAAGTACGTATTGTTTCTATATTATTATTTTTTATTTTATCAAATACTGTTTTACACCTTATTATTGCTACGTCCACTCCATACTTCTGAAAGCAATGAACAATTTTCCTCGTCTGTGTTCCTATATATGTCACTGAGCCCAAATACTTCTTCTCTTCTTTCTGTTCTACGTCTTTTTTCTTTTCAATACTTTCCATCACATTATCTACTATGTCAATGTTATAATTATTATTCTTCACTATTCTCTTTATCTTTTTTAATTCTCTCTCTTTTCTTTCTTTATCTTTCAAACATTTCTGTGCTCTATAACAAAATGCGTTTATTGCCGCTAATTTATATCTGTATGGGTGATACGATTCTTTCGGAATAATTATATCCGAATATGCCTCCTTTCTAAATATGTCAAATTCTAGTTTTCTGTTATCTTTTATATGTATTCCTATATCCAAATAATTCAAATTCTTATCACCAATTTCTTCCTTGAACTGTATATATTTTTCCTTAGTATTCTTTTACAAATAATTCTATTTCTTCAATACTACCTTCCCAAATAACTAAAATATCGTCAACATACCTTACCCATAGTTTTATATTTCCTTTGTACCTTGTACAATTTAATAACCTTTTTTCAAAATCATTCATATATATATCAGCCATAATTGGTGATAATGAAGAACCCATGGGTAACCCTTCTTCTTGTATGTAAAATCTCTCATTGAACCTAAAATAATTCTGTTGAACACATTCTTTTATTACTTTAACTAGTTGTTTCTTATATTCGTAATTCCCCATCCTATTATCTTCTACCAACTTCACTGCTTTATCTACTGCAATATTAGTAAACATATCTTTAATATCTAGCGATACCAACTTTATATTTTCATTTATGTTTATTCCTTCTAACATCTCTATAAGCTTCACATTATTTTCTACGTTACACTTTACATCAAATTCATATTTATCTTTTAATATTCTACTCACTTCTTTAGACAACTTATGCGCAGGAGCATTAATAAACGAAACAACCGGCCTAACTGGTCTTTCTCTTTTATGTAATTTTATCTGGCATTTAAAATTTGGAGCCACTGGATTACTTTCTACTAAATACCTCTTTCTTCTGTCGTCTATAAACGTTATTTCCTTCATTAATCGTTTGACTTTCGCTTGGTACTTACTCGTAATCGTATTTTATTTCTTTATATGGACCTCCTCTTATAAATGCTTCTGATTTTTTAATATATTGTAACGTGACAGATATAAGCATAATATTGAATGGCAATTGATCATTAGAATAATGGAGTTATAATGTTTAAATTTGGAAGAAAGCATTAAGTTTAATATAAATAGATTAATTCATAGCAACTGTGGAAAGAAATCATTATTATAAAGAAAATACAAGTTAAAATAAAAGGAGTTACTAGTGATGAGTCATCCAAGACCAGTCTCATAACCAAAGGTTTTCAAGGTATAACCCAGGAAGGTAAAAAAGTAAATAACAAAGCAGTACTGAATATGACCAAACCCACAACGAGGAAGAATAAATAGAATAGAAACCCTAAAATAAGCCAAGATCAAACAACACAGGTGGTGTATTTCTGAAATAAAGAAGAAGATGGAGAAGATCCCAAGAAACCTGATGGCATCAAGAAGAAGATGGAGAAGATACCAGTCCCAGAAGGCAGGAGAAAAGAAGACTGATGAAAGAAGAAGAAGGCAGCATCCTGAAGAAGATGTCATGCTCTTATAAAAGACACCCAAATCCCTATATCCCCAAAATAAATATCTAAAAACAAAAGTATAACGAAATAAAAACCACATGTATATAAATTTAAGAGAGAGAAGTGTATAAAGTAAAAGTTGCCTGTGAACTAAGATGAAACAATAATATAGTACCCATGGAACAAATCTCCATTGAAAAAACGCTAACCAATTTATTATGTTAATAAGACTATACGACCATTTAGCATTAACATAATATATAAGTGCAAAGTGAACCAGTGATAGTTTTGGGTATTATAAAAAATGAACCTTGTGTTTCATTCTTGGCAATCACAAACATTGAACGCAATGAAATATGCAATTTTCAATGACTTGAAATGTGTACTGTGACAATATGTTGTTTATAAGACATAAATCTGTTTAAAATAACATTTTGTTTTATATGCAAAAAGAAAAACAGATTTCATAATACTTTTCGAACAATTCATACTATTTATTTATTAATGACAGGGTACAATTCCCCAAAGACAATGTGTAAAAGACGGTATAAAAACTGTAGAATCCTACTTATAATAATAGTTAGAAATAAGAATATAAATATAAGGTTTTTATGTATATAGTATAAGAATGTTTAAAAATGTTTTAGATATAAGGCCATTTGTTTGGTTCTGATACAACTAACATCAGAACTATAAAAATAGTTACCACTTGTAAATAGTAAAGAGTAATTAAGATGTTAGTTAGTAAAAAACCTTTTTTGTAAACCATATTTCCATGTTAGAAATAAGGATTTTGTTGTAAAATGTCTGACTTGAAGACAACCATTTATTTAAAAAAAATATTCTTTATTTGTTGAACTATTATTTGTATTGTAACCAATACTAATTGTTATTGTGTAATTTGAAAACATGTTTAATTTATAATACTATTTGTAAAAGTCAGAGAGGGTATCACACATCATATATTGTTTGTAAAATATTCTGTAAGAAAAATTGTTAAAAAATCATAGGCCAAAAGAATGGAAACCAAACTTCATCAAAACAGAGAAATTGCTCATTTAAATGCAAATAAACAAAAGGGGTTTAGACAAAATAAACTTGAGATCAAGCCATATAATTGCAAATACCATTTAGAAAGATTTTAATAAATTATATTCTGAATTATAAATAAAAATGAAAATAACTAAACTCAGAAATTTAGACATGGTAGTCATATATTCCAGAATAATGTTTCAGAATACAACTAATTCAATTAATTACCAGAAAATCAGGGAATATAAACCTTTTAATACAATATAGGATTATTAATATTAAATATAACGGATAAAATGGATGAATTTTATATAACGACAGGAAGTAAATTTTGATGTTTTGACTTTTCAGAGAATAACAAAAAATGAAAGTAAAATTACTAATTTTGGACAGAAAACACTATAAAACGGCATTATTTAATCTGAAAATAAGCTGAATGAACTGAAAGGTTAATTTAAATAACATCTAGTGAATAAAATTGACAAATAACCAAAGTTTAGGCAATTATATAGTGAAACTTTAAAGTGTGCACAGGATGTGAAAATATATTTGAACAATGTTAAGGATAATATTATATGGGCTAAGAGTTTAATTGAAACTGAAGGAAACAGTTAGTTGATTATTGGTATTCGAATGGTTAACATGACGAGAGTTTTGTGACGATCTAACCTATCTTATAACGGTAAAGTTGAGCGGTGAAGAGTACGTTTTTGTGAAATCGAGAGTGATTTATAAAATCCTTCCAGAACATATACATTGTGACAAAAACAATCAAGAAACACTAATTAACACTAAACAATACATTTCTACTCCGAAAAAACACCACAAAACACCAGAAAACTGTATAACACATTAACCAAGTATTAGTGTCGGTATCGGGAAAAGTGATTGAACTTATAATTACACGGATATACTAAATACAACCCAGAAACATTACACCAGTCACTACACAACATTTAACAAGAGATTTGCAGACACCAGAACAGGAATACTGCCAGAAAATACATTATTTGGAAAGCAGCAGGAACGAATGACATTTTACTAACTTCACGGCAGCCATTTGCAATGTTGGTCGTCATCGCCAGGGCAACGCCTCCTAGTTCAACCCAGCTGTTGGTGAAAACAATTATTTTATTTTCAAATTATTATTCAATGTCTGTGTTTAGTAATAATTATTAATTTGATGTAACGTTATACTTTTTAAATATTAGCCCGATTTCTCTGACTTTGATAATAATTGGCTGTTTAAAGAACCCTGTATAATTTTTATATAATATACTTTGTAACTTTTTCGATATCCTGAGAGTCGATAATAATCGATAAGAGTCAAATTGCTATTAATTAATAAAACATTAATATTCTTCAACACTAAATAGTTCTGCATTTCATAAATATTACTAGTTATCACTAATATAATTATAATTAATAATCTATCAGGACTTTACCACCTATAAGTGAAGATAATCTAAAAAAAAAAATAAAAAGGTAAACAAGTATCGATTGGTTTGAAGACAATCTTATGAGTGGTGATAGTTTATTTAAAATATACCAAAACTTTAATAAAATTTTCCAGAAGAGCATTACACTTTTTAAAACTTCACAGCCCTAGATTAATTAATTGATTATAATTAATTAATTAATAAAAAAGAAAATTTTTTTTTTAATTATTTTTTTATAAACATAATTTTTTTTTTTTTAATTTTTCTTCAAAACAATAATTTTTGTTTTGAAACTTTCGGTGAAGCTGAACACATATTTCTTCATCAACATTACGCTACTCGACCGGTCTTGCTACCATTGAGACTCGACCAGCTGGGAAACTTAAGGAAGTGTTTCAGGCCAGTAAGACGTCGAGAGCCACACCAATATAAACACACCAATTAAACACAATCTCAACACCCTGTATTATTAATTTATTACAATATTCATCTTTATTCATTAGAACCATCGTATTTCCTTTGTCCGCCTTCGTAATTATGATATCCTTCATGGTAATTTTGTTTTTTAACTTTTTTACTGACACCTTAATTTCTCGTTCTTTCCTTCTATCTTTTCCTTTTGTTCTACATACTTTGTTTACCATATTATTTATTTCCATTCTTATATGTTTTTGTCGTTTTCATTTCCTAATTTTTGTATAATGCTTTCACATTCAATAATTGTTTTCTCTTGGTTTATTTCTGGTGGCGGCGCATATTTTAGTCCTTTCGCTAATATTTCTTTCTCTTCCGTATTAAACTCTACATCCGTTAGATTCACCACTCTTTACTCGTATTCATACTTATAAATACTTTCCTTCTTTGTATTCTTCGAACCTACTAACCTATTTAATTTTTTCACTAATTTACTATTTTTCTTTTCTAAAAGCCTTTCAACATACCTAATGCCAAAATTATATAATATTTCTTCTACCTCCACGAATGAGTATATTTCTAACAATTCCATTAATGTCTATAATTCCTTATTATATCTATTAACTAACCCATAAGGCCAACGTATTTCCAATTTTATCCATAATTTTTCACTCTGGAAAAATTTCTTGCAGGCTCGCGTGAATTGCAACTTCAAAATCTATTATTACAGTACTGGGATTTAAAACATAGCCCAGCAGCGTGCACTTTTCTATTAATAATTGGAAAACTCTGCTATACGTAGACTTCTTCTTGTCTTTTAATAAGCAAAATACGACGGGTACATAGAAATTCATTGCATACGCATGTATAGTGAAGAGTTGGCCGAAATACTTAGTGCAATATTCGAATGTCCCGTCCATATACAATAAATCCTGTTGACACATAAACTCCAAGTTCTTTTCACATGAGAAAATTACTATGTTGTCTAAAAAGTCATTGCACATCAGGAAAGGTTCGTTCGTACTTGTTCTTAAGTTTGAAGAATTTAAGAAATGTTGCACTTCCATCGTTGATTTTGGTAGTTTGGGCACTAACAGAAGTCGCGCATGATTGATGTTGTTGCGGATACACTTAATGTCCGTAACAGATAATGTTTCCAATGAGTGAGTTTCAGCTCTCATTTCAGACCGGATTAATTTTGAAGGTTTCGTTGAAATATCTTCTTGGGCTTTTCTTTTCACGACATTATTTATTTTTTGTCTTGATAACAACGCTTCGTTTGCTTCATGGTTATGTTCGCCACATTTTTTCGAAAATACCGCATTTAACGTATAAATTGTAGCCATACAGTTCTTCTTGGTGCATCTCCATACAACTTCTTCTGTTGATTTCACATCTCGATATTTTCGAAACTTGTAATTCTCAAAAACTAACAATGGTTGTCCTCGTTCACTCAACATAGTTACCATCGTCGCACACTTAACAGTCGTCGACAACGTTTCAAACAAAACTGATTTCAGAAATAATTTCAATTTTCATGTACCCAAGTGGGGTTTGGGGGGAAATTCCAAGTATCCGTACTTTTCGTACCTACCTGGCAGCAATAAACGCAGTTTCCAAGTATTCCTACTTTTAGTACCTGGGGCTAGTGAGCGCAGTTCAGTAGGGGATGAAGTAACCTTTTTTCTAGCAAACCTACCTGACATTAATCTGAGCGCAATTAGAGTGCGACCGACGGTTTCACCCGCGTATAGGAAGTAGTGTTGACAATGGGTTTACCTGCAGTGACGTGGACGCCCTCGGTAGAGGCAGGTACATAAGGGGGTGGAGTTAGGGCCGGATGTGGCAGTTACGACCTGATGATGAACGGGTACGTTCGAAAGCGCTAATCGGTGTCACAGTGACTAGTGGTGTGTGCAACAAGTGAGTGTAGCATAAATTATTTAACCACTAATAAAATTTGTAATTTTCTTACTTTCATCCATCCAACTCGCCCTCGTCGTTCTCCTCCACACCCACATTTCCATTGCTTCCAGCTTCCTCCTTTCTATTTTGCCGAGGGTCTATGTCTCACAACCATAAGTTAAGACACTCCTCACAAATGGTTTTGCGAACTTTTCCTTACCTCCATACCTAAGTGATTATTTGTAATTTAATTCCTTTTGTTCTGAAACGTCTGCTTTACTAGAGCTATTATTCTCTTAATCTCTGTCCCATATCTATTTTCACAACTGAAGGTGCTCCTCGGGTAGCAAAAATTTTCAACCTGTTCTAAAATTGTATTTCTCAATTTAACATCAAGTTTTACATTCTCTGTCTTCTTCCCTATCACAATATATTTGTTTTTGTTTTCTTGTTAATCTTTAATTTAAGTTTCCTAGAGTTTCAGACAAGATTTCTAACATTCTCTTCATTTCTTTTACCTTAAGTTACAAGTAAGTTATCTTAAGTATTACTTGTAAAAACCCTAGGTCATCCTTTAAATGCTAAATGTCTACTCCTGTTAAAGCGTCAAGCCGTTACTCGTTTTCCTTCCGCCATTTTCTGCGCGGTCTTGCCAATCATGTATATTTAGTTCTCTGCCATTGCTTGTTACACGTTAATCTTCCAGTAACTTCTCGAACGTTCCCTGAGTCTCCTTTTTCATTCCGATATCCACTTCCAAATTCTTTATTTTTTTTGTTTTAACCGTTTGTTGAAGGTGCCCATAGAGTGTAAGTTATTTAGAACATGGTGTGTCCTTGCCCATGTGGTTCTCTTAATAGTACAGTATTTCTGTTCTGACCGCTTCTTTATGTCAGTGAGCCGTTTATTTGTTTTTCTCTCCTGATGACTTCCGACAAAGTTTGTTACTATTTTATTTGTAGTATACATGTTCTACTATATATATAGTATTGTTACGACGGTCTAACTGATCGTCTAATGGTACAATGGAAAACAAAATACAAGACACCAATTAAGTCACTAATCACCAGCTTTAATTATCACAATTAAACAGTTTATAATCAACAAGCTCGTCTCTTACAACAAATTAAATAAAAATTGTTCACACGCAATAAAATATCAACTAATATAAAACACAATTGTATTACAATTGTCCCGCAACACTTCGCCAAAATATTACAAACCGTACTCCAATAAATCGCAACTCAAACTGAACTGAGCGTCGCTGAGTACTTGTATTTATACCCCGCCGAAAATCCAGAAACATCCATATACTACGCATTAGCAATAAAGGAAAACATTAGAGTGTAATTCATTGCGCCCTTAACACAGTGCGCGAGGCCGCGCGAATTCTGTCACAGTCTAGCTAACGCGTTGAGAATCACGTACGCACACAACATTATAGCCGGTTCCACTAGAACATTCGAGAAACACATAGATTGTTCTGTTATGTCGTAACATTATATACTGTATAGTCTATATACATATAGTATAGTATACATGCTATCTATAGTATACATGTTTCTATACGTCATCTTCGTTTGGTGTCATCATCCACAAATAAGAGCATGCTGTGGCAGAAGCGATCATTTATTTTGATTCCCCTTGGAGCCACGCGCTGCCATTCGGTTGTCGTTTGGTCAGTAATCCGCTAAAACTTTAGAAACGCCCATCTGGACATCTGTTGAAACCATTGGCGGCTGGTGGTTGCAGTAGTTCGTTGAGTGGATGGGAGAGCGGTTAGAAGACATTAAACTATCATGATCACAGTTATACAAAATTATTACTATAATTTTATAACCTCAAACAAAGGATAATGTTTACCTTGAACCAACGGAAATATGAAACCTGACATAACTTATAAATCAAGAAAGCTGTGCTGATTTCATAACACAAAGTTGCGCTACAGCGCTACTAGTGGAAGGTTGCAGAAACTTTGCAACCGGCTAGCTAACATTGGGAACATAGGGCAGTTGTGAAGAGTAGCGCACGTCCTCCCATATGTTTGTGTAGTAAGCTCTGACATACACTGTTCAAGTTTCAAACAGTTTACAACCACCAGCCTGCGCGGCACATTTGAATTGTACGCGAACGTTATCGCGTAGGATCTAATACGCTCTCCGTTGAAATTTATGGTACTTTTTGCTGCTTAATGTTTTCGTATATTATTTTAGTAGTTTAGTTTTTCTATATTGGTGGTTGTGCAACGCTGCAACCATAACACCAGCCGCCACTGGTTGAAACCTCGTTGAAGTGAAAACGGTCCACTGACCTAAACCGAGAAAGAAATAATAAGTGGTGTTCTTCTGCCAAAGTGATGGATTAAATCATCTGACATAAATTACTCTTTCTTTTTAATCTCTTTTTCTGTTGTTCCTACCTTAGTTCTTGTAAATACTAAATATTTCACTTTTCTTATTCCATTCATTTCAGGTCGCCTACTTTAATATCCACAACCGTTGGTCGTATATAGCATATTACACCATACAGGCTACAGACCTTAAACAAACCTATTTCCGTTACTCTGCAGCAGTACAGTACACGAACACACTGACGTTGTCGTCTTACTGTCAAACACAACACTGCAACCGCTCTCTGTGTGTTGTAATGCACTTTACAGCGACAGCTGGATGAAATATTCACTGCCTTCTGTATATAGTCAATCTCACCGACGTGAACAGCTGACTATTATTTACGCTACTTAGTCACAAAGCACTTCTACCCGTTGAAAGCATTTCTCTGTGTATGCAACAACCAAAACACACAAACACGACTACTCTAGTCTATAACATATAAGTTATTCAAAAAGCGACGTAGACGGGACAACCATATATTTGAATGACTTAATAAGTTTTCACTTCACAACGAAATAAGTTAATGTCACGATAAATATAAACACTATCAGAGTTTCTCTTTATTATAATGAAACGAGCAAAAACTAGGGGTACAGTCAAGATAAATGTAAAAGTTATCAGTGTGTTTCTTTATTATAATTAAACGAACAAAAACTAGGGGTGAACAAGAATCGTGCGATTAAAACTTCACGGCTCCACTTGTAAAGTGAAGCGTCAAAATACACAAATACAAATATGGCACACGGCGGTTCATTGACCTGTAGAACTCCTATAAATGCCTTGTAATTTTTACATTTCAAGTTGTTATAACTTCATTAGTCCAGTTTCAGAACAAATTACTATGCAGTGTAATTTCTCAGCGTTTACTGAACAGCGAATCGTGAGACCGAACTAACCACGACTGAGGACCCTGCTATGATTCATGGCAACGGGCTGTCTTTCCGCCCAAGGCTTGATTACAATATCCGAGACGTATGCGATGATTTAAATTATCTTAAATGATGTCCGTTATTAAGTACACGCAAACTCAAGACCGAGCGCCGAAGACTGAGGCAAGGGGTCTCCAAAGTTGGCAATAAATCGCAGATAGTAAGAATGCATCCCTAAAGTGGAATATCTCTTCATAAAAACAGAATTACATTAAGGAAAATCACAAAAATATTTTATTAAATCTTAATTTTCTTTAAAAAAAAAAGTTTAAATTAATATTCAGCAATATTTAAGTATAAAAATATTCAATATATTGATTATAAAGTTTAGTGTGAGGTTGTAAATACATATCTTTGTCATCCCCCTGTCTGTCGTCATCATCATTGTAGTCATCGTCATCACTGTAGTCGTCAACGTCTTCTTCATAAAGGTTCTCAACGGGAGGGAATTCTAATAATTTAACGCTTGTCTAGACGAGGGCTGGCGTTTTTATTTGGTTACTTCATCTTGCTTGTAATTACTGGATCCGAACTGCCAGATCCGAAAGGGTGTCTACAACTGTGAAGGGATACGTCAACGCGGTGTTCGCTGGATGGCGCCGGAACTTTTAAGGAACAATTTAAATGCTTTTGTAGTACTCTAGAACACATCAGGCAGACTCCCTGAGGTGTCGGCTCGCTCTCCCCGAGGCAGAGAGCCTCCGTGCCTGTAGGAAACGTAGACAGTGCCAAACAGCGCGCTAGAGATTCTGTGCTCGGGGAAGCACAGAGAGGGGCAGAGAGGAATGGAAATTTCTCGGGGCTATTCAGAATAGCTTAGCGAGGCTGACATTACCGGAGGGGGGGTCATCAACAATCGCCCGGGAGGTGCAGACGTACTGATGGTTCGTAGGTAAGGGAAGGAAGACGTCGCTGCCGAAGCAGAGTTTCGACTAGCCGCCGCCAAGCAGTGACTTCTCATGACACTGGGCAACATACGACTAGCCGCCGCCAAGCAATGGCTACTCATGACACTGGGCAACATACGACTAGCCGCCGCCAAGCAATAACTACTCATGACACTGGGCAACATACGACTAGCCGCCGCCAAGCAATGACTACTCATGACACTGGGCAACATACGACTAACCGCCGCCAAGCAATGGTTACTCATGACACTGGGCAACATACGACTAGCCGCCGCCAAGCAATGGCTACTCATGACACTGGGCAACATACGACTAACCGCCGCCAAGCAATGACTACTCATGACGCTGGGCAACATACGACTTTTCACTCTACGCTACTTTCCCGAATAAGCTACTTCTGGCATATAATTATCTCTTCTAGGTTAGCAGCCCATAGGCTGGTTGGCAGCAGCTCGCCATTCTTCATGCTTCTCTCCTTTCCTTTTCAACTCACAATATGATATGCACTTCATATCGACCATAAGCTGTTTCATGTAGTCTAAACGGGGTCGACCTTTGTGATTCTTCCCTTCAATTGTTCCTTCTATTATTCTCTTAACCAACCCATTGTATAGTATATGCCTTAGAAACGTAGCTCTTCTGCCTTTTAAATTTCGCAGAAAGGTCTTCTCCTCCTCAGCTCTTCTAAAGACTTCCTCATTCGTTATCTTCTCCCTCCAGCTTATCTTGAATATTCTTCTGTAGCACCAGGTCTCTAATGCTTGGAGTCTTTTCTTTTCTTGTCACTTTCTCCAATTGTCCGAGATTCACACCCGTATAGGGCAAGACTCCACACGTATGTCTTAACTAGATTCTTCCTTATTTTTAGGCTGATAGTGTTTAAAGTGAAGAGGTTTTTTTGTTTGTTGAAAGCAATTTTATCCTGGTTAATTCTGCTTATAATTTTCGTACTAGCAGTTATAGTCCTAGATAACGTCCTAGATAGTTATAGTCTTTAACTGTCTGGAGAACATTATTTCCAAGAGTTATTCTCACTGGATCTTCTTCCTTGCGCCCATATTCTTATAAAGTGTGAATACGTTTGTCTTGTCGTCATAGGATGGTTTACGCTGAGTTCCAATATTTCGACGTCTATGCAATGGCACGAACATTTCAAGAAGTTTGTCAGAATATGTACATACTTGTGCGATGCGGAAGATGAAACCCATACCACTAAATTCAACTTGGGAGTGGACCAAAATTATGAAAATTAAAATTATATAATATTAGGCCTATGATTTACGAATTAGGCCTATGATTATAAGAAATTATAGTACAATCTTGTTGAAATTAAAACAATATTATAATTAAAATTAATTAAAATATATTTATTATAATTAATTAAAATTTTTATTAAAATTAATTATAATTTAATATATAATTTGTTAAATACCTATAAATGTTAAATGTCCATAAAATACATAATTTTTGTTTTTTGTTATTCCAGAATATAATTTTTTACACCTCAATATAATTTACTTTAATATATATTTCATACCCTGTATGTATTTAGTAACTTTTTGTGTTTATACCACTTGAAAATTTATTATTGACTGAAAAGTAATGTATTGAATCATCATAAGTATAGGCTCATGTATGAATGACTTTGCTTTATTAAATCCCTGAGCACATTAAAATACTGTGTATGTGCGTGTGTGTGTTGCATAGAACAATTGCGATAAGAGTCATTTTAGAGATGACTAGACGCTGTTACACACATTATGAGGTTTGGAGACATGTTTTAAATTGATTTTGTTCAAATTTTGCAAAGTAGCTGTAAGTTTTGAAATAATAGTTTGGTAATTATGTGTTATATGTCAAAATGCCCATAAACGTATTCTCTGTCAGGTCAAGTGCAAATTTAGTGCGCGAGTGCGCGTGTTATTTGTGTTTTCCTGAATAACTCCTATAATAATTAACGTATCTGAATGAATCTTGGACACCGTATGAGTCATAAATAGCGCTATATTTTTCACATGTCATAAACCCAAAATATATAATTTTACTGTGTATTTTTTTAACTAAAATCACTTTTCCATAGAAGCCTTATCTGCATAAAAGTCATAAAACTTTTAGATAAAAATACAAGATTTTGCAGACTCTAGCACAGTCTTATACGATTTCTAACTATCAAGGTAGAAATCTATCACGTGTTCTAGATTTCAACCAATCAGGAGCTCTGATTTTTATTTGTGATGTGGTCTGGTAGAGGAAATTTCGACACTCCTCGTTTACAATTCGTCCTAATCAGACGTTCTCTCCGTGAGAGTTTTTCGCGACAGTAGGCTACAAGTTCTCTACAAGGGTGACGAAAGTCATAGATTTTAGCTACGAGTTTATACTAAATCGTAAGCTAAATCAAAGGGTTTATTAGAACGTATAACAAAGTTATGTGAAGATCTAATGGTGCTAACTCGCGTTAGTCAAGATTTTCCCCTAAGGGCAGTTGTATTCCGCTTAGGACACCTGCATTAACGCGTGGACACATCAAGATTGCCGGAAGGTGGATGTTAAACACACCGCACTTAAATAATAACTCACTAACCCACTTATCAAACCTGAGATTTTTAAACAAAAAACCATATCGGGCAGATAGATGGCGTGCGCGTGCGAATCGCGTGTGACAGCGGCAGGAGACCAGAGGTCAACGTTAGCGCTGCAGCTTTCAACCAGACTCCAAGAAGGAATTCTTCAATCAAGTAACATAGACGAGTGTTCAAATAAACATTCATTAGTATCTAAAGTCAATATATAATTAATAAATAATTTATGTAAAGAATTTACAGACAAGATTTAAATTTGTTTTAATTTAACAAATTCCTATATCCAGATTAGTTCTAATATACGTCTATGCATCCTCAACTTGTTTCGTTACAATACATACATAAAAATTACCAGACAAATATTCTGCATTATTTTGGTGGTACTTCAAGTAGCGAAACTTACTGGCGTGATACTGGATTCAAAAAGTTTTAAATCTTCTGTTCTGCATCCACTATCAAGAGTATATGTGTAAAGTCACGATTAATCGCGGAATTCGCACGGAAGGCCGTTGTGCGTGCCAAGTTGGGCTCCCACCACGACACCCGGAGTCGACGATGTTTGTCAAGTGAGATGTGGCCTCCTTCCTGCCGACAGTAGTTTGTCACAAAGACCTAATGTAATAACTTTTATACATCAACTTCTGTATTTTTTGATAATAAGGAAAGACTTCAATTTACACATTTGTTTTTTTTATCTTTCTGTTGTTGGTAATTTTAATAAAATATGCAAAAGCAAAGTGAAATAAAACGCAAAGTACATTGTAATTTAATTAAATTATGTAAACGAGTGGTGTAAACCACAAGAAAGTAACTACTATTCAACTATCCACTCTCCCCGTGTATGTCTCTCTCAGGAGAGAGAGCACGCTACCCATACAGAGGGAATGAATTTTTTTGTTAATGTTACCTTCTCGACATTAAAGCAATTCATTAAAATGTAAATTAAACCGGAAACAAGGAACTAGCAAATATTCATAGGTTTTACATTACTCTGGAGAATTGTTCTTTTTCACGCTCTCTCTCTCTCTCTCTCACACACACACACACACACACACACGCACACACACATGCACATACACTCCAGCATAAACAACGGTTTATTTAGTTAGAATTCTGTTAACTCTTTCATTAACAATAAAGTTACCAAATGCTGATCTTTTGAAATTATCCAAAAAATCACTAAAATTCTGTTCAGCAATAAACTAGGCTAGTTCCAAACTATATGTGGAATACTGAAAAGGACTTTGAAAAGGAAAGCTAGAAAAGAGATGTGCATCAATTTGTATAAGACAATGGCAGTACCAGCACTGCTGTACGGATGCGACACCAGGACTATAAGTAAGGAGGACTGGTGCCAATTGCAGGCTGCAGAAATGAGCTGTTTGAGATCAGTAAAAGGACATACGCGTCTTGATCATATAAGAAACTAGTATATTAGACGAGAACTTGATATAGATTCCCTAACTGAACTCATTCAGAATTATAGAAATTGCTGGAAACATTATCTAGAAAGCATGGACAATACCCGCTTTCCGAAGTTGGCTTATAAGTATGAGCCGGTTGGAAGAAGATCTGTAGTCACAAGATGGCGGGCGGGAGTCATGAGGCCGG
Organism: Magicicada septendecula; assembly: GCA_034769895.1. Taxonomy (NCBI): domain Eukaryota; kingdom Metazoa; phylum Arthropoda; class Insecta; order Hemiptera; family Cicadidae; genus Magicicada; species Magicicada septendecula. Next base: position 396,985,157 of record CM068374.1, on the reverse strand, counting down.
AACAGGAGAAATCCTATCCATGAAGTGACGACGACGACGACGACGACGACGACGACGATGATGATGATGATGATAATGATGATGATGATGACGACGACGACGACGATTAACAATTCTGGCAAATGTTAAAATGCGTTTTGATAATAACATTCTTCAGTTTAACACGGGCCATTTATTTTTCTGTAACCTACACATTTCGCCTATATTGCGATGAGGTTTCCTCATTGAGTCTATGTAATATGGACGAAACATTTTGTTTAAAGAGAAATCAAACGACGCACGTTAAACCTAAAATGTGTTGTTACTAACGATGCAAACCGCGAGAGCTTACAAGGGACACTACGGCGAGCAACCGCTTTATCAAAAGCACTGCAGTGGCAGCGGAAGCCAGTCTAACGAAACAAACAACTCAGTTCTCCTCTTTGAAAAGTGCTAAAAAAAAATGTACAACTACTGAGACAAAATCGTTAATTCACCTAGTCGGAATTACATTTATTAGTTTCCTTCAAGTCTGGAAAACCGTTACTTTTTACTTCCTGTTCCGTAAGGAAATGGAAGTATGGTGTGGCGAAAAAAATCGTGTTCGAGATAAAGGCTGATTCTGATGGTACCACCCTCAAAACATGAAGAAAAGTCATTTTCCGAAAAGTGTGTGTGTGTGTGTGTGTGTGTGTGTGTGTGTGTGTGTGTGTGTGTGTGTGTGTGTGTGTGTGTGTGTGTGTGTGTGCAATTTTTCCTATGGCGAACGATAACTGCCGCAAAGTTAAACAGAATAAAATAATTGTTTGCATATTTGACCAAGTTGTAGAGACTCACGACCTATTGATTTTGGTGAAGATCGGTTAAGGGGAAGGGGTAGTTTATTAAGATTCTTACAACTGCACCACGTTGTGGCGACAAATATAAAGATTCTCAAAGGGACTCCCACTATCTGATGTCGATTATAATGATTTATATTATTTATGATTTAGATTTTAATATCTGTTACTAAATACATCTACTCATTATTATGTAATTCATTAATTTGGTTGGGCGCCAGAGCAGAGTATCCCAGGGTTTATTAATAAATAATAACTCGTTCAGTTCAGATACTAATATTCTCTATTATTCCATTTTATTACAACTAAGGCATCTGACATTTATCATAAACATTATGATATTTAATATAACATTATTGATATGTTTAATACACATTTTACTACTAACTTCAAAGTATTATTATTCTTTAAGATTACTATTATTTACGTATTCTTCAGTTAACGAGCCGCAATATTATATTCTATTCATCTGACATATGTATATATATTCAATATTTTAATTAACATCTAGCATAATATTTCTTAACTTATATAACTTTTCTTAATAATTCTTATCTGCAGTGTTCGACTCGTATTAGAATGCTATTCCTATGATATTTCTTTTCATTTCCTTAATTATACAATGATTAAACTAAATACCCTTTCTAGTATGTCATTTCACATAAACTGAATTGTTAGTATCTGAACAAGTGTGGGTCTTTTGAGAATGAGATGAGTTATACTTATGGTAGATATTGAATTTTATGTTTGTATATTAGAATTGTGAATTGTTAAGATTTTATATGTTACTTGTTTGCCGGATTCCAGACTCTGATTAATTGCTCTACGTTGTTCATTACACTTCACTTTCACTAAAAATAATTGATTATCACTTCTTGAACTTGAACCACACGCTCGCGTTGTACTTAACGTCATGCACATAAATAAATATACAGTCTCAACCCAACTTCACGCGAACATATAAAAAATCTTCCCAATACGTACTTTACGCGCATTTATGAAATATTCTTCCTTTACGTACTTTACGCGCGCTAATAAAATACTCTTCTTTATACTTTAACGTGTTACTTCTTGATTTTTAATTAGTGAGCTAATCTATACGTTTTAAATAAAAAACAACAAACTATTATGACATTCCGTTATATTACTGAACGTTTGTACAGAGTAACGCAGATTTCGCGTGCTTGTCTTGAAATTTACTTTAAAAACCCCCGTCTTCACTTGTTTCTCTCTTTTTATAGTTTGGCTACAGATTCCATCACCACCTTCCTGGTTAATGACACTGTCATTGGCCAGGGTTTGAAATATTCCCCGGTGAATTTGAAATTCTCCATTCCTGTCTTGTTATTTCCTCGCGCGCTGAACCGACGCTATTGCTTATTGGTCAAACAGTTCGGGCACGTAGTATTTTAAAAACGACGCTACTTTCTAAAATCGCAATAAATATTGGGGTGTCATCTTTTGTCTCCTGAAGGACACCGACCGGCTTTTCTAACGGTACTTGCCAGTTTTTTTGCTGTTTCTGATACACAAAACATTTTATGCGTTTATGACATACTAGGTACAGTCGTCTATTGTATTTTTATTTCGGCTGGCGACAGACTGTCGGCACACAAGCCTCACCCTATTTGTTCTTATTCTACGTATTACTTACATCTATGTGCATTACAAATTCATATCCTACCATATCTCTATAATTATTATTAATAATTGAGTTTTTTATTTATATTTCTATTATACATATATTGAATTAATTTATATATATATATTCATGTTGTATACATATTGAATTAAATATAACGTTCCCCAGTAACGTTACAAGTTTACATGCAACGTTTTTATGTTTTAACAAGAGTAATTTTTTCTATGGCGTACGATAACTGCCGCAAATTCAAACATAATCTAATAAGTTTTGCATACCTACCTGAATTGCAGAGGACTCAAGGTCTGTTGATTTTGGTGAAGATCAGTTAAGAGGAAGGGGTAGTTTACCTGCAACATTTTGTGTTTAAACAAGAGTAAAGTACTTAATTTTGATAAATAAAGTATCCTGAAAAGAAGGTCATAATAATCCACTGTAGAAAGGTAGATGAAATATTGTAATGTGACATAATGGGAGCCCCAATATAATCTAAAATATTCCCCAAATAATGAACATTATATGCCCCATTAACTGTGTATGTTAATGAAAGAAAACCTTATTGAAATAAAATTAAATTGTAAAATGTAAAAAAAGAATGCAACACAATTAGGTAGCATAAAATAAAGTCCTTTGTATCTTAATAAAAAAAGTCTTTTGTTAGTTGTAGATGAAACAAGATCAATTTTACAAGCCTCTGAAGTTAAAAGTAAAAATTGTAATTACAACAGCATTGAGAAGAAAAAATATATAACCAAAATGAAGAAGAAAGAAATATAATTAAAATCATATAAAATACAAACCATAAATCGAAAAGATCGAAGGAGGATATGTTAATATATATATGTTAACCTGCAACGTTTTATGTTTTAACAAGAGTAAAGTACTTAATTTTGATAAATAAAGTATCCTGAAAAGGCCATAATAAGCCACTGTACAAACGTAGATGAAATATCTATAAATGAAGAGGCTAGTTGAACGGGGTGGGGTAATTTTCTATAAATGAAAATTGTAGTTGAAGGGGGAGGATAATTTTTATATGTGTACTACGTTATCGGCAACAAAGGAGTAGTTTGTTGTTAAAATTCCTTCCCTGGCTGTTTGGCCGTGGTCCAATGATTTGTTCAAAACCATCGACTGCCATCAACAGTGAAAATCGAGTGCGTTAACGTGAGGTGGTATACGTTGGTGACCAGAGTATTGTCGTTAAGGCTGAAGAAAGAAGTAGTTTCTATGAAATATTTCATTTCGAAAATGATTTTGAATATAAATCTTAGAACACGAAAGTCATGTGTGGTTCTCCATACCGATATTTTTATGAATTCTACCAAATCAGTATTCATATTGCAATTAGTAGTAATATGAGTAGTACTATCTGAGAATATATGAGGACGTATTAACAATTAGCCTTAGTTGGTGTCCTGTGCAAAGGGGTGTGAATGTTACAAAACAATATTGTTATTAGGATAAGTACTGCATGTTAACGTAGTGTAAGACGATGATAAACAATAAAAAATAGCAGTGCAGTGTAGAGTGAAAGTGAACATGTGTTGTGCGCGTAACTAACGTATGAAGATAATTAACAGAAAGCCAATTAACAGACGCACTATAAGTCATTATATTACTGTGTAAATTGGACTTAAGTCCTTATATTCCTAGGTGGAACATAGGGCCTCGACGAAATTTCTCCAGCGTGTTCTGTCCATTGCCAGGACCTTCACCTCCCTCCATGTCTTGTTGACACCAGCCAGCTCTTTTTCCATAGTCCTCTTCCAGGTGTTTCTCGGCCTTCCACGTCTGCGGCTACCTTGCTGATTCCAATTCAGTGCCTGTCTAGCAATATTTTCTGGTGATCTTCTCAGGGTGTGACCGATCCACCTCCATTTTCTCTGTAGAAAATCATCCTCTTTATCTGTAGTTGGATGGTACTCTGACTTGTGGTCTCCCATAGATCTCTGTTCGAAATGGTCTTGGGCCACCAAAATCTCATTATGTATATCAGGCAACGCTTTATGAAAGTCTGTAACCTTGTGGTAATGTCTTTTGCCACTTTCCAGGTCTCACATCCATACAGTAACTCCGATTTTACATTTGAGTCAAATATTCTGAGTTTTGTCTTCCTGCGTATATGGTGAGATCTCCATATTAGTCTTAACTGTGCAAATGCTCCTTTTGCTTTATTTATACGACTTGGGCTTATCATATCCCTAGGAGCACCTCCATACTGACTAACCGTGCTACCCAGATAGCAAAATTCCTCAACCCTTTCTATAACTCTTCCGTCTAGTATCAAATCAGAATTATTTCTATGGTTAATAGGCATTTCCTTGGTCTTTTTGTTATATATCTTTAAGCCTAATTGTTTGGCTTTCTATTTTAAAATTGGAATAGCTATTAATAACTAATTATTTTAATATTAAATAAATTTTAATCGTATTTATTAGTAAGGAGAACTTAACTGTTTATTACAATAATGAATGTTGGACAATAGTAAACTTGATGAATTGTTATATACCAGTGTCCTTGTTTACGGTAACTGGTATCAAAGTTGTGAGTAACGAATAGCCTGGTGTTCGATTATTTTATTTTCCATTATGCAATCGTGTGGTCGTCGTAACAACATATAGAATGAACGAGAAGGAAATAACTTAAAAATAATATAGAAAGACCGCCTTGTTGGAATGAGCAGAAATCGATTAACTCTTAGATCAATTAATAAAAAAAAAATGCAAAGGAAAAAGAAGTGTGGATAAACCAAGAAGAAGACTGGCACATAATAAATAATACGCTAATAAATATTATATGAGTGAGCTAGTAATTATGATATATTATATACTGCAACAGTAGAAATGTATAGGGTACTGTGCATTGCACAAATTAATGAAGATAATTAATTTAATTTAATAAATAATTCATATTGTTAGTAATAATAATTCAGCTTTCAATCTGGACTGTAAATGGAACGACCAAATTTCATGCTGGGACAGATTAATCACGCCACGCAGCTGTGTCTGTGTGTACACATGTATTTTACGCGCGCGCGCGCGTTTGTGTGTGTGTGTGTGAAACCTGTTGATTCCTGCAAAGCGTCACCCCTTAATGAACGCTATTAATTATATGAATTATTTAAATTGTACAGAATGTGGGCACAATATCACAAAACCAAATACACCACGGTGTGTATAAAATAAAGACGCACATGTGTATAAAAAATAGTGCTAAAATAATAAAATGTGCGATTATAGTGAAAATAAATATAAATAAAACTTACGTTAATTAAGATAGGGAAAAACGGTTTATACACAGTGAACACATAAAAATTACCGACAAGATGAATAGCGGGTAATGTGCAAAAGACTTCGCATATGGCGAAGACAAGCGAAATAAGTGTGAAAATAATCGTGTTTAGAGAAGGACGCCAACGACAGACTGAAACATGCAGAATATTGTCGAAACATGATTTTTGCGCCCTAGGGTATAAATACTCGAGACGCACTAACTTAATTCTCTTCCTCGATCACGACAACAACTTTTTTGTCTATCAACCATAGTAGCAGCCGGAGGTTCTTCACGACTACTCATCACTTTCGTGAGAGCATCTGCAACCTGAGGTCATGACGGGATACAAGGGAGCAGCCAAGTACATGAAATAGAGTCCAGCGTACGGAACGAGTCGACGGGGAGGATCTGAAGGTCGAGGATCAAGGACTCCAGGACTACACGACTATAGAGGAGCATCCAGGATCCAGGACCTAGGACCGAAGAGGATACGCTGAGTAATCCCACAACAAATAAGGTGAAACAAAACCATGTATTTTTAAAACAGAGACTCACGTAAAGACAATATAATTATGTAAAAAGAAAGACTAATTAATAAGTTGAATTAATAATTTTTGAATTAATAAGATGAATTAATAATTTTTGGAAATGTAAATATTTATTTGTATAGTAGTTAGAGTAATGTTTAAAAGTATGAAACTATATTTTTGAATAAATAACTTAATCAATGATATTTAAATTAATATAAAAGTAAATAGTAAATTTTTATTAGAAAACAAAGCAATGCATATGCAATATAATCAAAAGAAAATAGATTATTAAAAAGAGATTAGATAATCTAATAACTATCACAGTAATGAGCAAGTCGAGAGCAATATTATATAATTACAAATGTTTATGGTAGTATAAGAGTGTATATTATGTCTATGTGTAACACGAGATTAATACTGATATGTTAATAACTAGATGTGTGCTACGGCTACACACATGCGAAAAATAATGATATTTTTAAATCGCAACAAAATAGAAAAATTTTTGATTAATAAATTTTTAAATGATTCTAAACCATATTACGTTGTGTTATTATTATTACGATTACACCTGTCATAATTTTATAGCGTAAGTAATGTTGCAAAATAAATGGCTCACAATAAGTTGGGGGCTTCACAAATACTTAACGTTGTAATATATTACTAGGTGACCCCAAGCGCGGACAAAAAGGGGCGAAGTTCTAGACAAATGTGAAATTTTCCATTACATATAAAATGAATGTTTTCATATCTTAAAAAAATATTTGGGAAATGTGTTCAATAATAAAAATACAAATTGATGCAAATGATCAGTTATCCACTATATTTTATAACAAAGTATTTACATATAGCATGTAACAAATAAAAGTAAGACATTTGAACATAGTATACAATAATAACAATAACTTTTGAATATAATATACAATAATAATATATTTAATATAATAATAACAATATGCAATAAATGGAAGTAGCATCTTGTTAAGATGACATATTTTTTATAAGTAGCATCTACTTTCTATTATACATATTCCACAGTCTCTGTAATTCATTTCGACGTGCAGTCATCGAATGACTACTGTTAATTTTTTTCAAACGTTCGAAGTTAAATGATGGTTTCAACAGCAATCCACTCAAAGTTTTTACTCTCGATAATGCGACATAAGTTAGACCAACTTGGAACTCGTTATCACCAATGTCGACAATTGCTTTATCCAGAGTTATTCCTTGAGATCTGTGAATACTGATCGCGTATCCAAGCATAACAGGAAACTGCTTACGTGTACAACTGATTCCACGCCGTTTAAACGAAGACGCAATAGCCACAATAGGGACTGAGCTTCCATAAATAGTCGGACCAGTATATTTTTCAAATTGAACGAGAATGCATAATGGCATACGTTCACTATAAGCCTCGTATTCAATAGAAGGATCATAAATTATATCAGTAATTGTGCCAACTGATCCATTCGCGAGACCCTTGGCCACCCAAAGATTTCGTCTTAAAATAATTCTGGCTCCATTACATAGACGTAGTTCAGCAGACAATCCTTGAGCTTCATCAGAAGATGCAGCAAGGGCTTCTGAGCAGTTATGTATAGCTTTAATCAAGGCGATCGGTTGTTCATTTTTTTGTAACTTTTCATAATTAAATTTATCAATATCAGTATTTTTTGCCATTATGCACACTGCATTTTCAAAAGACTTATCCCCAATATTATTGACAAAAATCGAGAAGATAATAGTTGATGATCAAGCTCAGTAATACTTCCATTCGAAATCCTATTAAGAGTTTCTCGGAAAGATCGTTGTTCATCTCCCATTTGTCTCATTATTTGTGTTAAAAAAAATACCTTTTTGAACTGTAAATATAATAAAATTGACTAAATAGTTTTAGCGTTTTTTCCAATAGTGTAAAGGCTATAATCACATACTGGAGGAAGTTGTGACCAATCGCCCACTAAATAAATGCAAAGACCTCCGAATGGCAGGTTGGCTAATTGTGATTTAGCGTCTCTGAGTCTTTGATCAACTTTGAAAAATAAGTTCAACCCAAGCATACTGGCTTCATCTATAATAACAAATTTAATGTCTTTGAATTCATCTTCAAAAGAAATTTTAGCATCACTGTTTAATTGTGGTAGAGCATTTCTCGAAGGAGGTATTCTAAGAGCTGAATGGAGGGTCTGTCCGTTAATATTATTCGCTGCAACACCTGTCGGAGCCATCAAAAGAGTAGCATTGCATTGGAAATGAGAGTTTATTCGATGAACCATCTCATTGATGATACAACTCTTTCCTGTTCCAGCCTTACTTTGGACTATTGCAAGCTTATGTAAACAATTATCGTAATCCATTAGCTGTTGATCCAAAAAAGACAAAATGGCATTTTGTTGTTCATTGAAGTTGATATTCAAAGGTTCAAAGAATTGTCGTTGATTTACAATTGTTTCTCTACTTTTCTCAATGAAATCAGTGTTATATTTTATATCTGGATAACTATGATAAGCTTCGTTCCAGTCATGAAGTATATCGATGTCACGATTACCAAGAGTAACATAGGCTGGTAGGTCATTAGGCATAACTGCAGCAATTGCCATCCAGTCTCTCTCATTAAACATAATTTCAACGTAAAACTGACGGATTTTTTACTCTGATGATGGATTAAGTTTAATCCGAAACGCGTAAGAAGACAGAAACCAAGCGGTCACAGTGACGGATTAAGGTAAAATAATTTAATTATAATAATTGTGACGCGGATACCAGTACAATGACTTTAAAATTGGAAGCTTATCAAGCAAAAATGGTATACAAATTCATAAACATTAAAAGTAAATTATCAAAGACCAACTTGCACATCAAGTTCAATAAAAACTGTTTGAAATTGAACGTTATACCTAGATACTGCACAGTACGCATTAATAACACAACGAAAGCTGCCACAAAAGTTAAACATATAGCAGAGATAACATGGATAAAAGAAGAGATCAAACAATTATATATTAAAAAGAATAGACTAAACTCACTATTATATAAAGCACATTTAACATTGTTACAAGAGATACACTCAATACTTTTGCCCAACATATTACAATTCATTAATCAGCAGGTTACGAAGTCCACTTTACCGATCGTACACAAACATGATAAGAAATTAAAAAAGTTAACTACAAGACAACACCACGACAAATTCACTGGATGTAAACATACATTTTATACCCGAGTCTCTAATTTAACTGATATTAAATTCGACGCACAAGAGATGAATATACTTAATAAAGGTTTCAAGTACAATTTACCAGATTTAAATAAGAACCACGTAACTAAAGAATTGATTATAACCGAAGCAGCCATAAAAAGTGTAACAGATTCACAGACACAAAACGAGTTGAGAGTTACAATCAACAGAAAAATAGACAGACATATACGAACACATGGCAACAACTTTAAACCGTTATCTGACAGTTTAAAAAAGAAATACGCAAGTGAAATGAAAACCATTAAACAAATTAAACATAAACTAAACGAACATAAGGCCTTAGCCACTAAATCAGACAAGGGCAACACTATGGTTATTTTACCGATAGACATGCATCAACAAAAAGTATACGAATTTATCCATAGCAATAACATAAGAGCCATAGATTCTGATCCCACAACGAGGTATGTAAAATATATCAACCAAACGATTAATAAATGCACACACCTTTTCGATGAAACCACACGCCGCCAGTTGAAACCCATAATCGCACATGCACCCATGTTCAACGGTTTACCTAAGATCCATAAACCAGGTATACCGATAAGACCTCTTGTTAATTACACAACAGCCCCGGGTTATAAATTATCCAAGAAATTGGTCCAATTGATAAACAATAACATAACCATAGACAACAATCATTCTATAAAAAATAGCATTGAATTAATAAAACTAACTAAAGACCTTAACATTAATAGTCAGCATAAGTTAATCTCCTTTGACATAGTCAACCTCTATACAAGCGTTCCAGTACAGACAACCTTGAACATTCTAAAAGATAATTTAATAAGAACAGGAAAGTTAAATCTACAAGAAATAACAGAATTGTTACTTTTACTAGACGTAATATTGAAACAAAATTATTTCATATTCAATAACACAATTTTTATTCAAGAGGAGGGTCTTGCAATGGGTTCACCCTTATCCGGTTTGTTGGCTGACATTTTCCTGAATAACTTCGAAAATACATATTTGCTATCACCACATAATAAATGGCAACGTAACATTACATTTTATAGAAGATATGTAGATGACACATTTGTTATCTTCGACGGGACAACGAGACAGGCAAACATGCTGTTACATTACATGAATAACATCACCAAAAACATACAGTTCACACTCGAAATAGAGTCAAATAACACAATAAATTTTTTGGGTTTAACTTTTATGAAACACAATAATAAATTTCAATACAGGATATACAGAAAACCCACCACAACTGATGGGGTCATACATGCCGATTCGTTCCACCCGCACTCACAAAAAATGGCCGCGTTCAACAGTCTGATACACAGACTATACAGTGTACCTTTAGATCCAACAAACCATAAGGAAGAAATAGATATAATTAAACACATTGCAATTGCAAACGGGTACCGCAGCTCATTAGTTGAACAATTGATGCTTAGATACAAACGCAGAACTGACAACCCTCACCGTATCACGATGGACGTAATATATAGGGCGGTTGATTATACTAATAACTTCTCAATGCTTATTAGAAATACATTTAAAAAACATAACATCCATATCATATTTAGAACAAATAACAATATCCAAAAAATGTTAAATAATGCCACACGAACATCAATTGAAAAAAGAACGGGTGTATACAAGATGATATGTGATGACTGCGACATGCATTACATTGGTCAGACAGGCAGAGGTTTTTTCGAAAGATATAAAGAACACTTACCCACGAGCATTTCAAATATGAATAAATCAAATTACGCTAAACATCTCGCTTCATTAAATCATAATTACACAAATTTTGAGGCAAATTGCAAACCCTTACATATTTGCAAAAAGGGTAGATATATGGATGCAGTAGAAGAGTTTGAGATTTACCGGGCCTTCAGAAATAATCCTAATAATATACTAAACGAACAGTTGGCATTTAAATCACATACATTATATGATAAGATTATAGACAACATAACCATAGAGTACACGCCCCAACACAACAATAGATAACATGATAACACAAATAAACTGTGCAGTACGTCTTCAACCGGTGTCGAGTGCGCACTCACATCCGCGTACGTCGCTGTGTTTGTATAATATATACATAGATGTACTTTAGTGTCTCCTTTTAATGTTTTAACGAAGTCATAACTGACGGATTTTTTACTCTGATGATGGATTAAGTTTAATCCGAAACGCGTAAGAAGACAGAAACCAAGCGGTCACAGTGACGGATTAAGGTAAAATAATTTAATTATAATAATTGTGACGCGGATACCAGTACAATGACTTTAAAATAATTTCATCATCATTATTTTCAAATTCATCTTCGTCTTCCACTGGCTGTAAAGACATATTAATGTGCTGAGGTTCCACAATGTTACTTCGTTGATATGCACTTTTCCAAGTTTCATCCTTATTTTTCAAATTTTGTTCACAACGCCAGGGTTTGTGTAACATTAGCTGTTGTTTACAAAATAATTCGAACCTTGATTAATTCAAGTTTTTATCAACCTTAGGATAGACTTGTACTATTTTATGTTTTCTGCAAATAACCAGTCTATTTCTACTTCCTTTAGAATATCTTTTAGCAAATTCTAACAAAGTCATATCTTCCATATTTAGTGGTCTCTGATTGTAGAATTCAATAAGTGATAAGGCAGTACCATCGTCTTCAGTTTCCGGAATAGCAACATAATTTTCAAGTTTAATCACAAGTGTCTGAAAGTTCCTCGTGCATTGGTATAATGGAATACTCATAAGTATATGACAGGTTTCACAAGCTCCAATGTCTCTTTCGCCAATTATTTTCATCATTAAACTGGTGTACGCCTGGCGAGCCTGATCATCAGAATTTCGCGATTTAACGATTTCTTCAAACATTTCTAACAAATTTTTAGAAGTAGGTTCTGATTTTGAGGCGTACTTCGATATGTATTCAATTACAGCAGATAATGACGTAATAATCTGGAAATCGGTATTAGCTCTCCATGTTTGAGCAATAAAATAGTTGAATAGATTGAGTTTCTCGTCATTTCTCACAGGAGTGTACACCCAATTTCCTTTACTATCTTTCAGTAAAGTCGATATTTCTTGAATTGCTTTAGGGAATTTAAAGCGACAGATAAATTCGCGACCATTCGGTTTCAGACAGTAACCTTTTGAGCACTGTGTATGTCGTTGGAATCGATTCAATAATTCAGAAATAGATCGGTCATCGTCAATTACAACATCACTCGATCTAATACGTGAAGGATGTATTGTTGCTGGTGGAATGGATGGCAATGGGTTGAACGCACTTACTAACTTATCGTAGTACGTTGTTGCTTCAAGCAACTGTTGCTGAGAAGCAGCATCAAAAGTTCTAGGATCCGGAGCACCAGATATCCAAATAAGACCGTGTAAATGGCATGAACCACGATGCTGAAATTCGAACCGAAACCAATAATCGAGAACTTTGTATCGTTTGCATACCACTTTTTCAATGAAAGTAACAGCTCGAAACGTGAAGTAATTTTCAACAATTAATGGATTTTCATTTATGAGTTTTTGTCGTTGTTCAATTTGAGATTCATTCAATAATTCCTCTTCTTCGAAATTACAGCCTAGAAGACGTGCTAACTCAGGCCACCAAAGGTCAGCAGGACTCAATGTTAAGAAAGCTGTCGGTAGTATATCGAGCTGGCTTATAATCGACTCTAATTCACCTCTCCTTTGGAACCAATAAGAATTAGAACCACGTATTTTAGAGAACCAATAATATAAACCTTTTACTATTTTTGGATTGTGTGACATTGCATCACGTAATTGTTGAATATTACCATGAAAATCAGATTGTTTAGCAAATATTCCTCCTCGTTTGATTGCATCGTGTCGTTGAACAGTATTTAGTGCAAAAAATCGGAACCGTGGATCTTGAGCAAAACGGCGATCTTTGTATTCCATTAAAAATTGGAAATATTCTAATGGTGTTATTTTCATGTTATTAGGACGAGTATTATCATTAAATTCCGCAGAACCATAAGGAAATAATGCTGGAAAAGCCATAGTTATATATCCTTCACATGTAAATTCGTTGATAATGTTAGTACCTTTTGGCCAAGGTATGACATTATTTACATCAGATCGGATGCGGTCAACTTCTTGTAATTTAATATCATTGGGTATGACACTTTCATAAACATCATTACTTTCCTTTGAGTTATCATCCAACTCTGGTATTTCTACCGTTGGTATTTGATCTAAAATACTACCCTCTATGGGAAGCTGAGAAATACGATCTACATCAATTGATATATCTGCATAGTAAGGATTGTTGGTTTTCAAAAAAGTTAGAGCAGTAATCATTTTATTTCGCCTAACATGGAAATCACGATGTTCATTCAAACCCTCTCGCCTCACAACGATTGTACTCAATGTTGATGGTATTCGAGATAAACAACGAATTATTTCATCAATATTCTGTCCAACATTGATTATATTTCCTTTATACGCAAACTGACCGGGCAAACCACGTGATTTGATCCTGTATACACGTATTACTGGTTGCACTTTAGCTATAAGTAACTGCTCAACGTAAGTAAGTCCTTGAAGTTCAATCGGTACCATTCTTGGATCCATCTTATTTACTGCCGTAAATTTATGAGGATGTTTTTTAAATTGTTTACACGCATCAAAATTTTTACTTTGAATTACAGTCCTACCACAGTTGTTACATTCAAAGCAATTTAAATTCTGTAACTCTTGTTCAAACTGAATTTGTAGATTGCGAAACTTAGAGTTATCTGCACTAACCTGATCAACATTAGACAACACATGACTGTTTTGATTTCGTGAACCACTATATTGTTGTTGACGATAAGTCTGACGACTATTTTACTTCCACCTCGGCGTCTTTTAGGCATGACTAATTATTTCAACATATTCTGGGTTACACGAAAGCGAAAAGCAAAACGCACTCAAAGAAATAATTACAGCATTGTTGCAGTCGATACACCACGTCTCAATGTGTAATCATGTGACTGCGTTCGGGTACACTCGTTCACCGTCGGACCGATTCAGCGCCGTTGATGTAAGTTTCAAACGGTTTTAATTTAGCGGAATTAAACGACTATTATTTAACTTTGGCTCGACCAATGTTTTCAAAAATTAAAATGTGTACCCCGGAAAATGTACAGAATGTATATATAAAGTTTGGTGGAGATTGGATATGTAGTTTCCGTCTTAATACACTATCGTTTTAAAGGGGTTTAATTTAGCGAAATTAAATGATTATTTAACTTAGAATAGACCGATCTTCACAAAAATGAAAATATGCACCCCTGAATATGTACAGAATGTACACGTAAAGTTTGGTGGAGATTGGATGAGTAATTTCGGAGGAGTATGCGTCAAAAAAATGCAAAGTGGCGGATAGAGGGGCTTCGCTTCGCTTCGCCCCATTTTCATACATCAAGAAATAAACTGTAGCAAAAAGTGTTTGAATTAATAAATATTAAGATACATCTTACGAGATATACCACACATTTCATGTGTCCCTGAAACGAAGGAAACGAGGAAGAAGTTGCATTATCTATTTCTGACAGCCTACATACTATATAATTTTAACTACTCTATTTAATAACAAATACGCCTACCACTATTTACTATTTGTCAGTATTTTTAAACAGAAATTAAACTGTTGCACACCACTACAGAAAAAATTTTCCGATTAGTGCTATAAAACTTCACAGCTCATCATCGGATCGGAAATATGATGAGCTGATCTGATATTTCCGATCAGATGATGAGCTGTGAAGCTTGCAAGCGCTAATCGGAATAATTGTTCTATAATGGTGTGCAACAGTGTTATTTCTGTTCGTGATTATAACCATCCACACAACTTTACTAAAACGAATGGTTTGTTAAAAAAATTTTTGATATAAGTTTTCGACGCTCGTTTCAACTGTAATTTATATCATTTTAACTGAATGTAAAAATCCTATAACGGGGCAGGTTCTTAATCGGGCCAAAGGACAAAATCCCAATGTATCCCAAATGATTACAATTTACTGTGCATCCGAGAAGAAATAGCCCCAAAAATTAAAGTCAATTCAATGGCAATGAATTTGAGAGGGTGGATAGTTTTAGATAAGTTGGGTCCCTCTTGACGTCACAAAAAATAGATAGCAATGGAAATTCAAGAGAAACTCGCCATGGAAAACGGGTACTACTTTTCTTTGCTGCCTATCCTTAGGTCCAGAAACATTTCTAAAACCTCCAAGGTCCAGATTTACAAAACTCTGTTGCGGCCAGTAGTAGAACCCTCGACCATGACCTCACCCCAAGAAGATATGATCAGAAGATGGGAAAGAAAGATTTTGAGGAGGATAGATACTGGAATGTGGTGTATGAGGGCAAACGCCGAATTCTACGATCTATACAAGGAACCGGACATCGTCACAGCAATGAAACGAGACAGAATTAGGTGAGCAGGTCACGTCCAAAGAATGACAGAGGAAAGAGCAGTGAAAAAAGTATTCACTGTAGGACCAGGAGGAAGAAGAGCAATAGGGAGGGCAAGAAGAAGGTGGGCGGACGATGTAGATGAAGATATGAGAAGACTGTGGGTCAGAACGTGGCGAAGAGTCGCACAGGATAGAAAGGAGTAGAGGCACGTCAGGGCTCTTCATGAGCTGTAGCGCCGAGGAGTAGTAGTAGTAGTAGTAGTTGTTGTTGTAGTTATGGTTTGTACAGTTTTGTCTAAATAATGTACCGAGCAACAATGTCGATTGTTCACTTCCTATACGGGCTTTATTATCCACATCATGATGGAGTTTTCCCGCCACCGCAGTGTTTTATAATAGCTAATGTGTGTGTGTGTGTGTGTGTGTGCGTGCGCGCGCGCGCAAGTTCGTAGTGGTAACTAATTGACAGTAAATCATTTATCCCGCAACGTTCGCCCGCCACATAATGCATTAACCACATTAATTAATAAAACAACTGTTATTAACTTTGCTAATCTCGTCCACTTTATAATAAATGCTAATGCTAATGCACTTTCCAACCAACTCAATCAACACTTGAAGTTGCGTTAACTACAGCGACGCTGCACTGGTTATCAAATTATCAACAACTTTGTACATCATATATCACTTTATATATACGAGCGAAAGTGACAGACAGTCAGACAGAAGATGGAAGGTTTTCTCGCGTCCTGGTTTGTTAGCGTCGTCCAGGTTCAAACAGTGCTGCACAGTCTTTCGCTCGGCACAAGGAGACTCGAACACTCCTGTGGATAGCGTCATTTCTGACAAACCACAACGGAGTCCCCGAGAGTAATCTCAGGGCTCGGTTCTGGAAGGTCGTGCCGTGTTCAATTCACGTCACAGTCATTATACAATTGTCAGGGCCAGATATACTGACCCTGGGGTACGTAAGGGTATAGTGGATAACCGAGGCTAGTCGCGCCGGCCGACAGCATATACTTTGCTTCTCTTGTTCTCACTCACCGATCTGGAGCCAGTGTGTTTTAATCGTGTTCCAATTACCTTGGCTGTTCCCGTTATGTTTGCTCAAAACTGTTCTATCAAAATACGGGGTTATTCAAAAAGAATGAACCGATTTCATAACGCAATATTTTATGAACGAAAATAAAATACAAAACTCCAACCAAATCATAGTATTATACACATTATCAAGTTTTATTTCCTGTCTTACGAGTGCTCAAAAAGAATGAACCGATTTCATAAATGATTCCTTTTTCTTCGAGGGAAACACCGTTACAGGACAAACTCGATATGCTTCAACAGTGGCTCTTCCCGATACTGCAAACAGATTCAGATGACCTCGTTTTACAACACGATTGGAGCACCGCACCATTACCACCGGATGATTCGAGCTTTTTTGAATGAAAAAGTGCCCCAACGATGGATCGGTCGGAAACGGGCCCAAGACCCTTTGTGCTTGGCCTGCGAGATCTCCACATCTCACCGTATGTAATTTTTTCTTGTAGGCATATGTAAAAGATTGAGTTTTTCCACCGCTACATACCACTGCCCACCTGGTGCCTTAAACATCGAGTAACAACAGCGATCAACTCAGTGGATCGTGATATATTGCTACCCGTCTGGGAAGAATTCTCATATCGCCTTGATGTTGACCGTGCTGCAAGTGGTGGCCACATTGAACACTTGTAAAAAACAGAAAATAAAACTTGATTATCAGTAGAATACTTGTAACTTGGTAGGAATTTTGAATTACTTTTCCTTAATAAAATATTGCATTATGAAATCGGTTCATTCTTTTTGAATAACCCTGTACATTAAGTGCACACTGGCTTTTACAACAGCAAAAATACATATTCTTTGATCCTTTCTACGTACTTGAAAACAATAGTTAAAGTTCTATAGATGTTAACAAACTGATAAAAGCTACTCATACTTATGATACACTCAATGTCCGTTGTCTCTGTCAAAGTATCGTAGAGACGATCGTCCAGTAGTGATGACTTATCTACTGCTCCCGAAACAGTCAACTCACTGGGGAACTCATTCCCTAATGAGTTGGGTGGATACAAACCAATTGCAAATAAAAGTCCTAGTTGTATTGGACAAAGTTTCACCCTATTTTATTTTCTTCTCTGTGATATCCACATAGCTTGTCTCATATTCTGTGCTCGAAAATATAGGGAAATCTTCCCCTCTGCTTCCCTCACTCTCTCTCTCTCTCTCTCTCTCTCTCTCTCTCTCTCTCTCTCTCTCTCTCTCTCTCTCTCTCTCTCACTCTCTCTATTTCCCTCTCTCACTCACTCTCTTCCTCTCTCTCTAAATGCAATAAAGACAAGAACTTGCCTACTCCATAGCTCGAATAGCACATAACTATTCTCGAATAGCAAAAGATAACGTCTTGCTTTCCTTAAAGTGATTATGCCTTGATTTTTCAGAAATACATTGGCACTTCTAGAAATACAGTGACCTCTATGAGAGTTAGCCTTGCTGTTGTATAATTCTTCTCAACTTTTTATTTCCACTTTCTCTTAATCATTTCTCACACTGGCCTGCCTTCTTCTCGTCTCTTCCTCTCTAATTTTCCTTGAATAATATTCTCGACAGTTCTATTTTTACGCAATCGCCAATCATGTCCGCAGCAACTCAGTCTTTTACGTCATATTTGTACATACTTTTACTTTAATCCTTGGTCTACTAGACATGTTTACTGATCTAATAAACACGTTTAGTACTAGTTATTCATTTATTGTTACTTTACACATGCACTTTTCTTTACGCGTCATACTTTTTCTTCAGTACATTTCCCTCTCGTGAGTATGGGCATTCAGGCATTCCCTCTCTGGCTTCATTTTGTTTTAAAATACCGCGTATCCACTACACATAAAACCACAGATCTGATCAGTGGAACACGTCTTAAATTTTAAGATTATCGAAAGTGATTTTGTGTTCAGCTCGTCCTCCATGTATAACAAGTTTCATATATGTATGTATATGTAAGCTCCATGTACGTATAGCTTTATAACAGGACGTTCACTAAACAATCGTCATTACCTTCTCAAATATTAAGCCAAGGGCCCGTTACGCCCTCTAACCGTGGTCCAGTTTACACTACACCACCGCTAAATAACATCAGTGTGCCTTTGATTTCGAATGGTTCCTACACCACTTCTTCAGGTAAATCCCAAAGGAGATTATTATCATAAAGGTGGAGGATAAACAGAAGTCTCTGGTAGCAAAGTCAAGTCGTTCTCATGATCCAAACAAATTATGAGATAGAGACACCTCACAAGACGTTCCACTGGTTCCAAAATCAGACTACTCCGCTAGTAAACGGGCTGCCAGAGATGATGTGTCAGTCGTTGAGTACGGTTGTCTGATTCGCAGATAAAAATCGTCTCCTCGCGCCACGCATTCTTGCTGAAGTCTGACAAGGCAGGACCTTACGACTGTCTCAGCCGGCGACACTACTTCGACGACTTTCCTGTTAGAAATATTCGTTCACATGGAACAACTTCTCGGCTGCGACAAGACAGTCCATTGATCTTAATTGGAAGATCTGGTTTCAGCCTGTTAACAATGTCCAGGAGGTAGAGGCCAGAGATTTTTATAATACATCTTTCCTCAAAATCGTTTACAGATATCGTTCATAGTAACCTCCAAGGGACCAGCGAATTCAGGTAATTTTATTCCATGTGGGATTTCAAAAACCACGGTACAACACATCCCTAAGCGTATTAATAAATGATCACAAAAAATGTTGTGCGTACCTTTATTTAGCCGTTGAAATGTATCTAAAAACATAACCTAACCTAACCTATCGTTAAAAAACCCTGAACCAGTCAAAAACGATAATAAAAACTTTTATTTATAAGCACACGTTTTAAAAATCACACTACTAAGAAACATTACAATACTATTTTGTATTCACCATAAAAATACGTTTTACATTCAATTTTGTTCGTCAAAAATGTATTACCCGTTGCCCTATTTAATATAAAAGCTTGTCAGTTTTTGATTTTGTTATCTGTTTTTTGCCTTTTTTTCGTAGTATAATTTTTGTGTTAACGTGTCTAATTGGAATCGACTGATACTGAATCGGTTGAAGCAATATCTATAAATTTAATAAAAGTACAGGTGACCAACTTCTAGCAGTAAAGGCAGACTTACGTCGTCATCACCAGAATCCTCTTATTATTTCCGTTTCCGTTAAATCTTTATCTTCATGTCCCTCTATTAATCGGTGTTACTACTCCCACACATTACTTGACATGCCTCTGGTTTCTAAATTTTCCTCCCGTGTTGTAAAAATTCGAATTTACACCACCTGCTTTATGAAACTCGCTTGAAAATCCAGCAGATCGAAAACAATTTTGAATCGTCAAAGAAGGAACTTCATTCTATGCCTTATCAGTAATTCTTGGTGTATCCAATATTTTTATTCTTTGTTTCTTTTTTTTCATTAACACACATTAACCACAGTAATATATTTATATTAATACACTAACATATATGTTAATATACAGTGATTTATGTTCTTATATTGCATCATAAGACGCTTTTGATAATCTTAAATTCGATAGGACGCGATCGAAAATCTTACTACTCTCTTATCCACAAATTGCAAGCTGGAAGTTATCTTTGGAGGCATAAAAATGACCAGCTTCTAGATATGCTGGTCATTTATCGATCAATACGATAATTCTTATTAACTACAAAAGATAATCTTTTACATAACACGGTGTAAAACTCTATGTAGGATTTTGGTCACTATAACTGGGTGATCATTATATACGAAACCTATTGTAGTGTGGTTTTCACCAGACGCAGTAAAGAAATAAGCCTATGCCGGCTGGAAGTTTAGATGTTGTCCCATTGTGCTTTCAAATCTTTTCATACCACTAGGACAACCAAGTCCCGTGAGCCGGCATTTCTCCCATCACTGTTTCTTAATCAGTTAATTGTAAATTTATTGATCCAGTTATTTGAAGTCTTACCCGAATATCAGACACAGTTTAATGTTACCAGTGTAGGTCTATTTATTAAGACAGTATATTTGGAATTAATTAGTTCTCTTTTACTGCAATACAGCTAATTGTCAAAACGACCATAAAAATTTTCAGTTTTTTTTTTACATCATTCATATGCCGTAAGGGCACATGCCCAGAACCTTGGTTTAGAATTTACGGATAGTTTAAATACAGATAGTGTTTTATATAGGTCACTACTTGTGGTTAATTTATATTGTAATGTAACATAACATTGCATATGGAAGCCAGAGTAAATTAAATTAAAAAGGGAATTCTTTCTCCTCAATATAAGAAACTAATCATGTAAGAAATAGTATATCATAGATAACATGTTCAAATACAGTAAACATATTTAATGTGATATGATTTATCAACATTATACAGTGTAAAAAATATTAATCTGACTAAACAATTGTCAGGTTGGGTTGAATTAAGTATCCAAAATAATGACAGTGTTATGTAATTGTATAACCACCTAATAACACTGAGCCATTTAAAATATTGGAATATAAATAGTAATATGTCATTGAGTAATACATTAGCTTTTGCTGTTAAATAAATTATAAAATAGGGTCTTGTGAAACTAGACAACAAATGTCAATAGTTATGTAATATTGTTTTGTATGTTGTTGTACTAGATTGTAAAACTGTTAGGACATAAAGTAGGACTAAATAAATTGTATAAAAATTAATTAATAAGCAAACATATTGTAAATTAGCTAGAATGGTAACTTTAGGCCTATAGTGAAAAATATAACATATAAAATTAAACCAGATTAGAAAACAAATAATTTGTAGGCTGTAGGCGAAATAAAAGCTATAAAAAGTGATGTAAAATGTAGTTTTAAAACGTACGGTAATCTGCAGTTCTACAGATAAAAAAGTAATATATTATACAACAAATACAAAAAGCTTAATATTAGGCCTAGAAACGTGGGGAGGGGGTCCAGTCGAGTAGACTTCATACGAAAGAGAAAAAAAGTGAAGACTAATCAACATTACTATCTTTCTTTAAAGTAGTTGAAAAACGTGTCATAGTATCCTGAAATCAATCCCATTAAAGTAAACTGTAATAAGACAATAAAAATATGCGTTATTGAAACATTGTTTAGAAGATAGTTATTGACTGAATTGCTTTTCCTATATTTCATATTTCAAACGAGTTCACAAATGCTGTGTAATAAGACTGTTTGTACATTTAAAAAAGAGTTACTACTATATTAACGCACACAGCTGAAAAAATAATAAAATAATCTAAAAAAAAGATACTAACAAATTTCGCTAACATTTTTCGAGACCCTCTGGGGGGGTCTGGTACCGTCGTCCCCCCTCACAAATACGGTCCTGCCCTGTGCCTGCTCTGCATAGAACATAGTTAACCATCGTAGGCCTACTAATATTAAAGACCTGTATTCTATTCAGTCAATAACAAAGTCACATAACGGAAGAAATAAACGAAAATAAAAATCATCATCTTTCTTCAAGCACTTGCCCCATAGCCAACTGCGCCTTCTTTGATCTGAGATTCATTACTTTCTACACGGAACCATTACTAATTGCATTTTCATCCCACTCCAGCATACAATACCAGTCTATTCGGGAAGAAGAGTGTATTTCGTCAACCATCCACTCCTATTTGTAACTGAATTCTCATTCGTTTTTTAACACTTCTGTGATAAAAAGGACGACGACTGTACTGCACTCTAAGGCCTTGTTTATACTTCCAGGTGGCAGGCGACAGGTGACGTCACCCGCATCTGTGGTAGGCCTACGATGTTGAGAATGGGATTGTTTATACTTCTGCGAAGTGACGCGTGACTCCTCGGTGACGCTACCTCTCACCACCTGTCCTGTAGTTTGACACAGACACAGGCGACGTCTCCTGTGCTTTTTGCCATTTGTATGTGTTCTTTCGTGTCGAAATAATATCGAAATAATGACGTGCAGACAAGGCCTGCAATTTGGAAGGATGCAGACCCGAATTACAAAAACATGGATGTGGTGGGAAAAAAGTTTGAAGGAAATAGCACAGTTGATGAATAAAGGTGAATATTTTTTACAGAAATTAAGAAAGTTAGATTCATTATTACATTTTATGTACCCTAAATACACAATTCTAGGAACACTCTGTACTTATTAAAATATTTTTAATAAACAGATATTGTAGCTGTAAGCTAATATCCGTAATATCACGGAGTTAGGTGAGCTTAACCTATACAAATACTATCTACAAATTATTCGATGTATCCCTGTCTGTTAAATGTTTGTAATACACGAAAAATTGCTTGTTTAAGAAAGTACGACATTTGTTTAAGAAAATTAAATACATATTATGCGAAAAGATATTGGTTATTTTATTGCTAACTACAAGCACTAAGAAATATATGATTCTTATTTAATTTATTACTTAATTGTTACATAAATTATTTTAATTTACCTTAGAGTTATGTAAAGGTATTCAGGAAGAGTAATTGGTAATTTACAAGTTCTCTTCCGCCTCAGTTTTCCTTCCACCTTTCCTAAAATGAAGTAAAAGTATCACTACACAGTCTCATCTGTTGGAAAAACTTGGTTGGTGTTGTCTCAAGTCGAAATATAGATGGTGAAATTCACCAAACGCTTCACAAAACTCGTTGGTCGGATGAGCACAATATTTCCTCCTCCTATCCTCCACTTCATTATCATCTTCTAGCATGAGAAACATTTGACGTATTCCAAACAACATCTTTTGTGCAGTGGCTCGACCGTAGCCTGAAGTATAAACATAAGGCTGCACCACCTGACGCCTACCTCTGTACTACCTGCAACCTGCCACACGTCGCCTGTCTCATGGAAGTATAAATGAAGTCTAAAAGTAAGAGGAAGAGAGATACAGAGTTTGTCGGCGTGGTGGGAAATTGAATAGCGGTAGATCTGTGTGTGTCTGAGTAGGAAGTATGCCTACTTGTAGCACTTCTCACACTTTAGCCGTGGTATAACAAACACATCACCGTCACAGAGTATTCAGTCGATGTGTATAGAAGAGCAGTTACATTGAAATATAGGTTACAAGGTATACACTGTTGACACGAAGGCAAATACAAAAGACATAAAAATGGAAAAACGACAGGTAAAAGAGAATTGAGAATGACTGAATTTGCAGACACAAAAGGCATCACTCTCACAGAGAATAGCTGACAACATCAAACCATATGACTTATGTAGCGCTGACATGTTATGCGATTTCGACACGATGGAAATGGTTAAAAATAGATACTATGATGAAAATCGGAAACGGACCCCCATGTTTTGGAATTTTGGAAGAAATTAAGGAGAGACACTTTCGGGAAGACCATTGCGATCAATATTGAACAATCGCTGTCTGGAATCTGAAAACCTTAAACGACATTGTTAACGGACGTATAACGATAACGATATAAGAGTTAACGGATAATATAAAAACTACAAAGAAACAGGTTAATAAGATCGAAGTTTATAGTCTTAGTGTAATTAAGTTACCTTAACGCAGAATACTTATCAAATCGGATCTTCGCTCTCAGTCTAGTGAGTTAGGAGGTCTCCAGGCTTTTGTACTTATGAATATAACGCTTGACTGTACAAATGTAGTCCCGATGGTAAAACGACAGTACGGCCGGGATTAGACTAACTAATGGTATCTCACTTCTCTTTGGTGTAAAAGCCCATCATAAGCCTTAGTCCTCACACGATCCTTCTCTATTGCTTTGTTTTATTACAAACTTCTCTCCAGTTTCTGACATACATTCTCCTTTACACCCTGCTACCACCTCTCTCGTTATCTTAATCACTTTTAGGTCCGTGTAGTAAGCTAACAAGAAATATTTCCTAATGTAGTTCTCCCATAGAGATCCAAGTGGGAACGTACATTTTACATCCGAACTACAAAAAATGTGAGCACTATAACCGATACATCATTTTGTACGACGTTATTGTAAAAGATAATCTTTTACATAATACAATAAAAAACTCTAAGTAGGATTTTGGTCACTACAACTGATAGAACATTTTATACATTCTCTGTTGTAGTGTGATTACCTGAAATGAACAAAGTTCACGACACCAATTGAAGATATCTTGTCAAGTTATAAAGTCGTCTCTAATGAGCAACTGTTATGTTTTTGTTATTTCTATCTTCAAGACCTATTAAATCTACTTCAGTTAACATAATAACCATGTTGTTTATTGTACAGTACAAAAAATTCACTTGATACTGTGGTTACTTATACGCCTGTTCGTTTCCGCAAAGATTAAACCCACTCTTCATTTGGTAACTGATGTTCTTGACACCATATATGTTGTTCTCTCATACTTCAAGGTTTAAAATATTCCAAACTAGAAACTGAAACAGAAGACACCCTTGCCCTTGGAAATCTAATACATCGGTATAGAAAAACTGAATAGTTGAGCAAGGACACCAAAATGAAAAGTAGAAAGTCATAAGCAGAAAGCGAACTGGTACAAAGGAAGGAGTATCAGATTTAACTTTAAACTTCGTGATTGCCACCTACGTACTAGTGAATATGTACTGTATTTCATGTCAAGGGTTGCAAGAAGTGGTAACTTAACGATGCCGTCTTTAGGTATTCAGACTGTCAGCCGTGAAGACATTGTATCGGTGTCATATAGACTGGCAATTGTATGATAGATACAGCTGAAAAGGAACGTAGCTGAAGCAATAAATAAATATCGCGCTGAAATGTAGAAATATTCAAAGTGGATGGAATAAAAATGAGTTTCAGCACAAAGACCTATGAAACATTTATGTATGGGGGGGGGGGAGTACTTGCCGAGAGGAGAAAAATTGCACGTCGGTAATTATAAAACATAAACTACGGGCAGTCATTTAGTTAGGTGTAGTCAGGAGCCAGATGTAATGACGTACAATTAACTAATTAACGACTGAATAATTAAACGTCACGAACGGAACAAAGTATGTAACTGTATAATTATGGACTAATGGACTAAACACGTACACATTGTTTGCAATTACACGAAAACTTTGCTTTAGTCAACTAAAAAAAAACTTTATAATTCTCATAATTTATTCGATGCACAAGTTTATACTTCTCCCACGTACTGATTTTGCAGTTTTTATACCTCTCTCTAATCATTTGAATGTGTCTTTCGTTTTGTAACGAGGATCGCATCCTATCGAAATCTTATAACAGTCTAATAAATCAATATTTGCCGGAGAAATCAATAGTCACGATTTTTTACTGAGACATCTATAAAACATTCACACTCGTAATACAATACTTTTACTAGTTATAGAGTGTTCTGCAGTTATCCAGACACGTCATACGAAAGAACTCATTATCATCGTCATCGTCAACCTCAAGGATTTGGCTCTATTCTGAACATGTTCTGGGACCCACTTCCCTCTCGGCCGTCCTACATCTGTCTTCCCCACCGGTCTATATTCCATTGCTAGCACTGGAATCCCGTCACCTGCCATTCTTCCCAAATGTCCACACCACTTTCGTTTGTTGCTCCTTAGCTGTTCCTACAATGGGTCAACTTCCAGTTCCGTCCTTATATCCATATTCTTCGAAAGAAGTCTCAGAATAACTCAATAGACTACGCTAATCCACAATCTGTACGCTATGCCTTGCCGTAACAGTACCTTCTTCTGCCGGCTCGTCGCCCAAGAGTCCTGGGTCGTCCTTGTCTTCAGCGAACCTCACAATTTCAGCA